>JAUTDP010000020.1:0-307911 GCA_033439795.1 Sordaria brevicollis | reverse complement strand
AAAAAAAAAGAAAAAAGAGAAAGATTAACCCTAAACCCTAACCCTAACCCCTAACCCTAACCCTAACCCTAACCCTAACCCTAACCCTAACCCTAACCCTAACCCTAACCCTAACCCTAACCCTAACCCTAACCCTAACCCTAACCCTAACCCTAACCCTAACCCTAACCCTAACCCTAACCCTAACCTTTATTAACCCAATATTCGTATTTACGTAATTATATTCGGTTACGCGCAATTAACCCTATTAAAATTATAACTTTTTTAATAAATAGAATATTTTTAATCGTAATTCCGTATTCCTTTTATTAATGTAACGTAATATTATTTTTTTTAATAACCCGGCATCCGTCCTTACGCAACCGTAATCGCTTACGTATAAACGACCCTATTTAATCCCTAACCCTTTTAATAAATATAATACTTTTAATTATTTTATATATTTTATATTTTTAAATATATTATTTATTTTCTATAATTATCCCCTACCTATTTATCCCCTACGTATATAAATTATATTACTTTAATACTATATTAATTATTTATTTTATTTATATAAATAATCGCTATCGTTATATTTATCCTACGTTCTAGCCAACTCCCTCCTTCTAATTAACCGCCTCCTTCTAACCAACCGCCTCCTTCTAATTAACTCCCTCCTTTTAATTCACCGCAACTACCTTTTAACGATAAAGAAGAGGAAGAGGAAAAAGGGGACTTTAAATTGCGTATATATAATAAATATAAAAAGGCTCTTCTAATTATAAATTTTATAAGTAAAAGGGACTTAATTAAATTAATCTAAAATTACTTTTAATATTATAATATTTAAAGTAGGGAGGAATAATAGTTTAAATTAGTAATTTAGGGTATACGTAATTATTTAACTACTATAGAACTTTATATAGTAATCTCCGGTATATTAATTGCACCGGCTCTAATTCGGATACGTCCTATTCCGCTTCGAATTCTAGCTCCGGTTTTAATACGTCCGGCTTTAATTCTAATTCCGCCTCTAAATATATAACCTCCTCTTATAATACCGGCTATCCATTATATACGGTCTAATGCGTATAATATTCCGTTTTAATAATTAATATTAAATATTAATATTAATAATTTAAATAGTTTTAATTATCCCCGCTATTATTAACCGAATTTAATAGAAATTATACAATTACGTAATATTATTAATAAAGATTATAAAGTCCGTCGTCGTTATAGAGAATAAATATTTTTTACGCTATTAATTAATATTATACGGAATTTATATAAATAAGCTTTATCCTTTAATATATTAAATTAAAATACTTTAATTCGATTTAATTTATTTCGGTTACGGATAACCTTATTTAATACTTATACCTTAACGTAATTAAGGGTAATTTCCTTTAATATATACTCCCTTAATTATAATTTATTATATTTTAATTATAACGGTCTATATAACCTTCAGCGCTCTATTGAAATTTATAATCTTAATAATTAATATCGATAATATATTTATTTATATATACTACTAATAGAAATTATATAAAGTATATATTTTATTTCGTATATTATTTTCTTTTTATAATAATTAACGTATTTTTAAAACCTATCTTTTATAGACTATATCCTTATAATTCACATATAAGGTACTACTATAAAATAATAAATCTTTATAATATTAAAGAATACTATTAGTAATATTATACTACGGATAATTAATTTATTAACGGCTTATAATAATATTTTAATCGATTATTAACCCTAAATAATAGTAATATATAATTTTTTAATTAATATTATTAATATAGTAAACGCAATTCTAATTAACCCCTTTCTTAAAATATATTAAGCGAATATAATAAATACCGGTTATTATCTTTAGTTTTTTTATATTAACGGCGAAGGCCTATAATAAATACCCTAATAGTAAATAAACTTCTTAATAATAAATTTATCCCTTTACGTCCCTATAATTATCCTTATAATTATAATCGTCCCTATAATCGTCCCTATAATTAACTTATATAATAGCCTCTTCCTAAACCGCTTACCTTTAATTTTAATACTAATTAAATAAAATTAATTATCCTTTAATTAATTTTTAAAAATTTAACCGACCGAAAATATATATTGCGTTTTAACCCGCGGTTAAAATTATAATATCCCCTTTTAATTATAAATTATAATCTATATTTATAAGAGAAGGCGATTACAAATAAGGATAAAAACCTTATTAAAAAGTTTAATAACGTTATATTTAATCTTGAAATAAAATATTATAAATCTTATAAAAAGAAGTAATTCAATTTTAATTTTAATAATTTAAAGGAATATAAATATTATATTTATAGAAAATATAAATATAACCGGCTAAGGGATATACTATTCTATTCTACGTTAAATTATATAAATTTCGGGGAGATTCCGGTAGATCTACCGGAATTTAATCCTATTAGAAAAATATTTATTACTATTATATTTATAATTATAAATATCTTTATAGTCCGAGGCTAATAATATTATTATTATAATTACGTAAATTATTACTTTAAAAATACTACTTTAATATATTATAAATTACCGTTATTCCTTAAAGAAATTAATATCCTCTTTATTATACTTCGCAATGCCGTTCCCGTTAATAATCGATAATTGGAATATATTAAGCGGTAATTCCGCCGAAAATTCGAAGTTAATCGGTATTATATCTAAATATAATTCAAGAATTTAAAGAGGAAGTATCTCGGCTATTATATTATCGAAATTAATTATAGATATTTATTTTAATTATTTAAAGATAATAATATATTCAATCGTATTAATACCTAAATTACCTAAAATAATATTTAAATTAATAAGAATAACGAATTTAATCCTAATAAAGAGGAAAAAATAACCATTCCTAATTTTATATATAATCAAATATAGTTTAATTAAGTAATTAATTAATTTAATAATTAACGCAGTAATTAATAATATAATTAACCTAACGGTTAATATAGTTAAAATAACTAACGTTTTTAATATATTAATTTAAATCTAATATATAGTCTTAAATTTCCCCCTAATTATTTATCTAATTTATATACGCCTAACCGAAATATAATTAAATTAAATTCCCTAGATCATTTCGGATTAATTCTTAATTTCCCTTCTACCCTTAACCTCTTTAATTATATAAATCCTAATTATATAAAATATAATAAATAGGGTTATATTTGGGGTTTTATAAATATATTTAATTTTATCCGCCCTATTCCTTTTAATGAATTTAAAGGGGTATATAAATTATTTTTATTAATTTTCCCTACGTTATATCCGGAAAAGAAGGCTAATTTTCTTAAATAACGTATATACGATATAAAATATAAAAAGTATTTTAATTATTATATAAAGTAGTATAATAACCGCTTTATATAATATCCCCATTTCCGTTTTATTATTTTTAATACCTTAATACAACGGTAAATTAGGGCTAAAAATTAATATTATATTAATATTAAAATTACTAACGTTAATTTAACCGTTTAGGATATTAAAGAAGCGTTTACTAACCGAATGGAATATTCCGAATATATATTTAAATTTATTATAAAATATACGGATATATTACGTAATATAAAGCCTTATTAAGGAGGAAGGAAATAGGATTTAAAAGCTTATATTTATATATTCGGTATATTATCCCTCTTTTTAACCTTTACCCCAATTAATTACCGGTAACGGTTATTAATTAAATTAATACCTAATTATTAAAAATAATATTAAATTAACGAATGTAAATAGAAAAATATAATAGCAGAAAACCTACGTTATAACCCCCTTATTAATATATAGTATTTTTAGAAACGGTACGAAAATTTCTTTAATTTAATCCTTAAATTTAAATTTCGAATTATCGATTACTAATATAAATATAAGTAATAAGTTTGCAATAATCTTTATCATTATAATCTATATTAGTATAAAAGTATACCTAAGGTTAACCTAAATATATAGGAGGGTATAAATACCTTCGCCGAATTTTAAGGTATATATATTATTATTATAAACCTAGAACCGTATAAAAATAATATAAAGATTATAATTAATAAAATAAATATCCTAACTATTTATATATATAAATATAAATAATCTACGTTCGATATTTTATTACGCGTTATTAACGCTATTTAAACGTATAAGTATAATGATTATTATTAACGTTTAAAAAAGGGGGGGAACCGGAATAATCCTAATAATTAATTTTATCGATTTTATTTTCCTAAGGATATTTATAATAAATTATATATTATATATAAATTAAACCCCTTATATAATATATTTAATTTAATACGCAACGATAATATAATTAATCCTTAGAATCTTACTATATCTTTAAATTAATAAAATAATACCGACGCCTCTCCTTATATTATTAATATAACCGTATTATATTATATTATTAAATATTATTTAAAGGGCGAAATTAAATCTAAATCGTATTAAAAGTTTACGGCTATTATATTCCCTAAAATCTTAGAAATATTGCTATTAACTTCTCTAATTTCTAAATTAATAAATAAATTAATTACCGAACGGGATTAATTTATATAAGAGGTTTATTATTACTTTATTAATTTTAACCTATATAAAAACACCCGTATAATTCGAATAATAAATTATAAACCTTATAAATTTTATTAATATTATACTATTAATATAAATAACGATATTCGTAATTATTTTATAAAATATAATAAATATTTATCACGTAGCGAATAGTTTACTAATTTTACCTATTTCCAATTTTGTATATTTACTAATTAGAATACTAAGCCGTAGAAATTCTATTAACGAACGCGTATATTTAAATATATACTTCGGTATAAAACGGATATTATATTTAATTAATATTCGGATTTTTATCGTATTAAATTAATACTTTATTATCCTTATACGTTTATTAACGAATCTATTCTCCGTATAATTAATAGCGTTAAATATCCTACGTAATTTAAAGTATATAACCGCTATAAGGAATATTACGAATATAAGCGTAATTATTACGGCGAACGCTTTAAACTACCCCCTAAAAACGACTTCGAATTAATTAATAGTAATAAAGATAATAAGGATATTTATTAGGATAATTTAATAGTATTGGTTATATACCGTCCTAACCGGAATTTGAATATAAATAAAGATATTATAGCGTTCGGTAATAAAAATATCGACCTTATATATAACTAAACGCTATATTATAAATTCTATAAGGATTTTTAAGATTCTAATATTTAGAAAAACTATTAGAAATAAAAGAAAGCCGAAAATCCGGGTTTATATAAAATTAAGGAAGTAATTAATACCGTATTTATTAAGTTTAAATATAATATTTTCGTTAATTACTATTTAACCGTTTATATTAAATACGACCTATTTCCCTTTAGAATATAATTTAATAATAAAGGTAATATTAATAAATCGTTCGTTATTAATCTATTATTTATTAGGTTAAAAGAATTATTATATAATATAATAAATTTTAATAGGAAGAAGGCTATAATTATCGTACGTTTTATTCCGATTAGTATTATTACTAATAATATTAATAATTTTATTTTATACTCTCTCTTTCGTTTTTCCATTTTTAACGTTATTTAATTACTAAATATAAATAATAGTAATGTTAATATTTTATAAATACGGCTCCGTTACGTACGGTATATTATAATCGATGAGAAATTTATAATTAATTTTAAAATAATATATTTTATCGAATAGCGGCTTAATTAAATATTCCCTAATTCTAATTTACCTTTTAGTAGTAAAAATATTCTACTTATTAGGGATTTCTACTAATTTCCTCCTATCTTATAAAAGGCTCTATATAAATAAATACCTAACTATAAATTTAATATTATAGAATATATTAATCGAATTACGTATTATTTATTTAATAAAATTATAAAATTAATAACGGTCGTACGTTAGGGTAGTCCTACGTAAGAAGTATTTAGGGATATTCTTAATTATATACGTATTGGTAAACTTACTCCCGCGGATTAGGAACTCCTATTTATAAAAATTATATATAAATTTAAAGAAGCCGGCGTTAACTTTAATTAGTTTAATAATATTTTATATATTTACCCGACGAATAATAAAGTTAAACAATATAATTAAAACCACTTTTTCGGTTTCGGTAAATTATATATATAAATTAAAGCTATTTATACGTTTAACTATAATATTATAGCTTCTATTATTACTTAAGTAGCGTCCAATTAAATAAAGAATCTTTATAACATATTCCTATTAATTATCGGCGCTAAAATTATATTAACGGAAAATTATTAGGTTAAAAAAGGGTTAATTAATAATACTATTAATACTATTTAAAATATTGCATAATTTATTAATATTAACCCTTACGCTACGTTACCCTATACCCTATTAATTCGTTTTCCTAATTATAGCGGTCCCCGGATTTTTAAAAACGACCCGGGTAAAGGTATTAATATATATACTATACCCGTATTTCGTTCTACCCGGGAGTTTATATATAATAACGTTAATTATACTAAGAAGTAGTTCCTTATTATTATATCGTATACCATTACGGTATATAAATTATAGAATATAACGGTTAATTAAACGGTTCTCGATATATCTAGAATAGACTTTATTATTAATTTAATTTATATAGCCATTTCCAAAATTACTTCTCTAAAGGGTATTATATTCGATTATCCTTTTGGAATTAATACTATACGTATAATTAGGTATATAAATATAAATAAATATACTTTAAATACTATATAAAAACGGCCCTAAAAAATATTTCCTCTAATAGAAGATTTCTACATATATTATTTAGGGTAATCTATATTAATATATAAGAAATATTATATTATTATTTTATATATTGAATTTTATATATATTACGTTAATATTAAGCCGGATTCGGCTATTCGTATCCGGCCCCGCTTCTATATATATAAATATAAAAAATTTTCCTACTATTTCCTAAATTCCTATTTCTATCCTTATTCCCAACCTTCCTTTATTTATATATTTATTTATTCTTTTTTACTCTATTTAACCTTATTTACCGGATATTTATCCTTCCTCTATTAATCGTTTACGTATATTAATTAAATAAAACCTTTTTTCTATTATTTTTTATTTTTATAAAACGAAAATATAGCCCTATATATTATTGTTCGTTTCTATTTCTATTTATAATAAATATTATAATAAACGTTTTTAATTTTAATATATTAAATTAATTATTATATTACGGCTAATTTTAAGCCAATTATTTATTAAACCGATTAGCCGTAAGGACGCTATAATTATTTAAACCCTATTTCTAATACCGGCCAAAATTCCTAATCCTAAGCGCTGGAAAATTATACTATTTATTAAATTATTAAACCCTAAACTAAAAATAAAGTAACCTAAAGTAATTTAAAAAACGAAAGGCGATTATACCTATATTTTAATTTAATTTAAAAGAATATTAACCCAATTACTTTATAATACGTATAGCCGCCGAACTTATTTCTTAAAAATTAATTAACCTTTATATTATTAAATTAAAGCTATTGGGTTTACTACTGCGGAAAAGCCGTAAATTATCGGTCAAATATATTAATTCGGCTAAAGAACCGCAAACTATCGGTCGAATATATCGATTCGACTAAAGAGCCGCAAATTACTAATCGAATATATCGATTCGGTTAAAGAACCGTAAATTACCGGTTAAATATATCGATTCAACCAAAGAACCGCAAATTACCGGTCGAATATATCGATTTAATTAGAAGGATTAATCTTCTATTAATTTATTACCGCGGGAAAATTACAAATTATCGGTCGAATATATCGATTCGGCTAATTTTACCTCCTAACGTATATAAGGTTCCCTTAATTATAAGTAAACCTTCTTCCCGAAATTCTATCTCCTAATATATAACGAAATAATTATCTATTATTTTTATAAAATAGGTAATTTAACGACCGGTACGCTTTAATTGGATAATAAATCGGCGGACGGATATTATTAGCGAAAAATAAAATTACTTCGAAGCCTTTTAATATTAAAATTAATATTAAAGCCTTAAAAAAGTTAAAACCCTTAAAGAGGGCCATTTAATTATAAATAAATTTATAGAAATTATAGCGTTAATTCTAATTATTATTAATAAGGACCGCCAATTATCTAAAAGAGATATTATCTTAATTTTTAAAAGTTAAAATCCGCTTCAAGAATTAAACGAATTATACTATTTTTTACGGGCAAAAGAATAATACTTATTATAAAATTATACTGAAGCCCCCAAAAAATTAGAAACCCTTAGAGTAATACCGTATAATTATTTAAGGGAAGTATTATTTTAATAAAGAAAGCGGAGGATATTATACAATATTCGGAATCGTAAATAATACGTAGAATAAATTTATTATAATTATATATATATTTCAAATTATTCGTATATTTTATTATATACTATATAATTCTATTAACCTTAATAATATCCTATTACCATTATCCTATTAACTAATATTATAATACCTCCCTTTATACCTTATTTAATCCAATTTACTATAATTTATAATATTATATATTAATTTTTATTTCGATTTATTTTTCGTATCGTTTCCTTACCTCCTCCACTATACGGTTTATCTTTACAATTTTGTATTCCTCCTCTCCCTAAATGTAAAATAAATTTTATACGTACGTTTCTTAACCGTTAATATTATCTTTTACGTTTTCTAAATATATATAATTTACTTTCTTATAATAGCGACGTAAATATATTATATACCTACCCAAATAATATAGGTCTAATTAGTCGTAAACGTAATTATTATTATCGGTTAAATATATTAAATATAAATAATATTCTATAAGGTTGAACGGGTATTTATTTATAGTACCTACTTAGCCTTTATTTAAACGTTAACGTTTATATATTATTATATTATAATATTCCTCCTTTTCTAATAGTATATTTTAAATGCGTATATCGAATTCGTTAAATTCATTATTATCGACTTCTTTATTATTATCCTCCTTATAATCGATTTCGTTATTATTATCCTCTTAAATAATATCGAATTCGAATTCGAGTTCGGTAATATTTTCCTATTTTTATATTTCGGGTTCGTCTTTTTCCTAATCGATATCGAAATCTTCGAAATTAATAACTTCCTTATTATTAAAATCGATACCTTCTCCTCTATTACGTATAATAATTAAAATATAATTATTTATATTTATAATATTTATATTAAGGATAATAAGAATATAATATTAGGAATAATAAAAATAAAGGTAAATAAATTAATTTTATTTATAGAAATTTTTAATATTTATCCCTTTCAAAATAATATCGGTTTTATAATTATAGCGCTATATTTTATTTATTTCCGTATTTATTATTATTATTTACTTCGGTATTTCGTCCTAAATATTACCCTACTAATTACGCCCAATTTACTAATTAATAAATACTTTTTATAATTACTTACCTACTATTATTCGTATTTAATTATTGATTTGGACCAAAAACCACACTATAAAGGAAATAGAGCCTACACTACAAATTTATAGCGAAGGATTGAACTAATTTGGGGAGTTTTGCTTAAGAAACGTAAATAGGGTCAATAATTTTTAACTTTACTACTATAGGAAAAAGAATAAGAGTAAAGTAAAGTTTTATTCTTATTATTTTTTTTAAGTAGGAGTAGATTTATTAGTTAATTCTCTTAGAAGTCCTTAAGGGGGTTATTTAGTAATTTCGTAGAAAAGGTTCTTTAAGTGAAAAATAAAGTTATTATCTTTTTTAATTCTCCTTCTCGTTTTCTTTAATCGAAGGAGGGAGAAGCCTCCCCTTTTTATTTATTTTTTAAATATAGGCTTTAAATCTTTTAGAGGGAGGGAGGTATAAATTTATACTTACCCTATTATTTATTATTTAAATAATTACTTATATATTTAAGTAAATAATAATTTTACCCTATATTATATTTCCCTTCGAATATTTTTTATACCGTCCTAAGTAAAAATATTCGTATAATAAAAATCCTCCTCCTTAAAATATAAAAATTAAATTAAAGAAAAAATATCCGAAGTAAAATAAAAAAGTAATTAATCCTTTATATATAGATTACTTCCGGCGCTTATTAACCTTCTCTTCCTTTTTCTCTTTAATTAAGCGTTTCTTTAAAATTTTACGTTTAGTTTTTCCTTCTATATTTAATCCCGTTTTATTAGCCGTATATCCTATATCGATTATTATTTAAATAACGTTTATATTTACTTTATCCTTAGAAGGGATTAATTAAATTATTCTATTATTTAACGTCCTAGTAAATTTAATTTTAATTATTAATTTACCCCTATTATAAAATTTTAAGCCTTAGGGAAAATTTTTAAGAACCGAAGGGGGTTTGGGGAGGATAAAATAATTAATTAAGAAACGCTCTTTATTAATTTATATCGAAATAATAAAATCGTTTTACTATTTTTTTATTATTTTTTTCTTTTTCGGCCGTAGGGGTTAATTAATTATAATTTCCTTTTTAAAAATAACGTTAGGATTAATTATTATAATTTAAATTAGGAATTTCTTTTTTTAGGCGTAAATAATTTTTATAATAAATATAGAGGAAATTTATTCCTTTTCGTTAACGGTTTTAAAGAATTTATTATCCTTAAAATTGGTATTAGGTATAGGTATAATAATTTCTCTTTATTTACGACCTTCTTTTTTTAAAGAGGAGGAAGAAAAAAAAGAATTATTTAAATTTAATATTAATAGGGAATTAGGGGAGAAGATTTATTACTTTCTTTGGGCGAGGAAGGGTTTCGAGAATTTCCTTTTAGAAAAATTACGATTTTCGTTATTTTATTGAAGGATATTATAAAAAGCGTTTTAATTTCTTTAAAGGAGATACGGAATATCCTTTTTTCTTCGTAGTAATAAAATATTATATTCGCCAAAAAATCCGAATATTTTTAATTCAAAAGGTTAATTTAATTTATTATCTTTATTATAAAATATTTTAATTTATTAGAATAAATTTATTTTAATTTTTAAGTAATTTCCGATATAAATTAATATATAAATATAATAAATATTTAAAACGTTGTAAATTATACGTATTTATATATAGATTATAGCAAATTCGAAAAAATATATTAAACTAGTTTAAATTTATAGCCTTTAGCAATTTCCCTCCTCTTAATTAATTAATTTTAAACTCTTAATATTATATTTTCGGCGCTAAATTTTAATAAAGAAAATTCGCGTAATTTCTAAATATTAAAAACCGTAAAATTAAATATAAATTTAATATAGGAAAGGTATTTCGATTTAGGTAAACCGTTTTTCTAAATTAATAAATTAATTATTAAGCCTATAGGTAATAATATATTATTAAATTAAAGAAAAGTAAATTTTCTTTATACGTTTATAATTATCGAAGGTAAATACCGAATTATAAATAAATTATCGTTTATTTCTATTATTATAAATTATTAAAATAAAATGTTTATTAATTTATACCGGGATATATTATTATTTAATAACTTTAAAGAAGTCGGGTAAATTTCCTTTTAGTCCGGGAAATTCTATATTATTATTATCGAATTTATAGGTTTAAAAAGGGATATAAATATAATCCCCGAAATTACGTAGTATATAAGTAAAGGTTACGTAAATATTAGTATTTTCTATTTAAATTTAGGTATTTATAAAATATTAAAGGTTTATAAAGTTAAAATAAATTTACTCCTAAATAAAGTAATTAGGTTATTAAGAAATAGCGGGCTAATTAATAAATAAAGGAACGTCCTTATAAATTAATTCTAATAATACTTTATTAATTTCGGGCTTTATAGTAAATAGGTATAATAATAATTTCTTTTCGTTTAAACGTCCGTTTATAATAATTAGGAAATATTAATTAAAATAAGGGGTAAAATTTTATTATTCTTTTTTAATTATTTTGGGGGGGTAGATTTATTTTATGTATATTTTAATATCTTTTTAATTATAGGTTTATTATTTTTAGGATTTGATAATAAATTTTATCCTTTTAAATAATCCTTTAATTTAGTAATATATTATATTTTTAACGAGAAAGGTTTATTCCTCTTCTATAAAAACGATTTCCTTATTCGAGGTTATTTTTAATAAAGGAGTAGATTTATACGAGAGTAAAAAATAAACGTTTAATAGGGTAAAGATTTTAAGAGGGAAAAGAAGGGTTTTTTTTAAGGATTATAACGTTTTCGAAATTAGAAATATAAAGATATTTAGTAAAAAAGGTTATAAAAAATTAATATAAATTTATTCTTTAACGAAAAAAGTATTGGAAGTCGTAGTAAAGGGAAAGAAAAATCTTTTACCCTATAACGTATTAAATTTTTTTTATTATTATAAAAGTTTTTTACTTTTTATATAAATTTATATTATTTTAAAGTTATTATCGGTATTATAAGTATTTTTTTACTATTATACCGCCCGAAAAATACTTTTAGGTCCGAATATTTATTCGTTTAAATACCTTCCTACGTCCGGGCTCTATTTTTATTAATTATTCTATTTTCGTTATTTAAATAATTTATTTAAATAATTAGGGAAGGAATTAAAGTTTCCTTTTTTAGCTAACGAATAAATTTATACTACTCTTTTCTATTTTATCTACTTCTTTTCGTTTAAAAATTTTTTTTCTTCTAAATAATATTATATAAATTCGCCTCTTTTATTAAAATATTATAATTAAACCTAAGGATATTACGAAAAATCCTATTTAGGAAGAGATTTAATACTTTAAAGTATTTATTAATTAATAAAAGAAACCTTTTTTTAATATAAATTTCGGCGAATACGCTATTATTATAAATAAACGTTTTTCGGCTCCGGCCCTTTATAATTTTATCCCTAATTTCCTTTTAATTATTTAGAATAATCCTTATTATATAAACGCCTATTTTAACGGAAAAAAATAATTCTTTAATAAGGTTTATATCTATTAAAGTTATAAATTCGCTAATAATTAATTCTAAAGAATATTTATAAATATAAATACCGAGGTTTTTTTTTTTAGGGTAAAAATTTTTATTATTATTTATCCTCTTTTCGTTAGTTCGTTCTACTTCGAATAGATTTTATTAAGGTTTTTTAAATAAATTGAGAATTTAATAGAAGAATTCTACTTAATAGATTAATACCGGCGTATTATCTTTAAATATTTTAATAAATATAATTTCGATATTAAAGAATATTAATATATTTTTCTTAAAAAGAAAGGAAGTTAGCCCTTAAATTACTATAGCGCCTATATATGTATTAAGAAAGAGTGTATTTTTAATTTATTTATTTAAATATATAATTCCCCGTACGGATTTACTCCTCTTCTTTTTTTATTTTCCCTTATTGATTAATCCCTTCCTTTTAAAAACCGGTTCCTTTATATTAATTACACCGAATAGATTTAGAAATCGTATATTTCGATCTTTACCCGTAATAACGAATAAGAGTCCTTTAACGTTTAGTTTCTTTTTATAAACTATATTTTTATATTAGGAAATATTAAAAGAAGTATATGCGGGAATTGCGTTTAGAATATTAAATAGGTAAATTAGTATATTTATTCGAATTATTCTAAAAAGGAATTTTAATTTAAATTTCGTAAAAACGCTACGCTATAGCCTCTTATCGAAATTTTAATTAGTAATTGTAATATTAGCGGCCCTATTTTAATAATCGATAGCGTATTTAAAAATTATTAATAAAAAGTAAATCGGCGTATATTTAATAATTTTAAAAATTAAGCCGAATATATTCGGTTTAAATATAAATAATTAAATATAAAGGGAAAAGGTTTAAATATTCGTAATAATTATATTAAAACTAATATTATATATAATAACGAAAATACTTTTAATATTATTAATATAAATCAATTTTCGAAAGATAGTAATAATTTAAATAAAGAAAATAAATTTTATAATAAGGGTAATAGAAAAATTAGCGAGGATAAAGAGTCTATTCGTAAGAAAATAAAATTCGAAATTAGTATCGAGGATATCGAAATTAAGGGAGGAATTGATTAATAGGTTTTTAATAAAGGGGTTATTAAAAGTAGTAATTCTAAGGGTAATAAAGGTAAAGAAAATAGTATTATTATTATCGTTAAGGAAGAGGGAAAGGGTATTATCGTTCCTCCTAAAGAAAATAGTAAAAATAAATTAGCGTTATAAATATAAATTAATACCTCCTATATAGAATATAAAATTTTTTCGCCGAAAAATTTTTTAATAAATAGAATAAGTATAAAATAAGTAAATAATAAAGAAAAATAATTTCTTTTTAATATTTCCCTTTTACTTTAATATTTAATTTTCTTTTTAAAAGTAATTAAAGTTTTAAACGATTATTTTTACTAAAAAATCTCTTTAAAATAAAATATTAAAAAATAATGTAAAATAGTTAGGAGGGTATTAAATTTTTAGCGTTAGGGGTACTTTAATTTTCTCCAACCTTAAATAGTAATTTCCTAGGAAATTAAAAATTAAAGTTAATTTTTAAAGATTATTTATATTACGGAATTTAATAAGGATTTCTTTTAATCGATTAAAAGAAATAAAAGTAAAAACGAGTAAATAAAAATAAATAATTAAAGGTAAGGATAAAGGATTTAATACGAAAAATAGAAAATATAAAAAAAAAAAAAAAGAAAAAGGAATTGGAATTCTTAGTTAAGGATAGTTAATAATTAAGGAATCGGTCGGGTGCGGATCGGTTCGGACGCCGTTTAATTGGGGGTACTTTCGGTAATTTGAAGAAAAATAATATTTAAAGCGTCTTATAAATATCGGCGGCTATTAACTTTATTATATATTTTCTATTTATAATTTAAAGTTAATTAAAGTCGTTTTTAAATTAGGGTTAAATTTTCTCCCCTTTTATAATATTTAATTATATTTTAAGTTAATTTTTAATTAAAGTTTATTCTTCTGGAGGTTTTCCTATTAGAATAGCTATTTCGATTAAAGATTTTTTAAAATTTTAGCGTATCCTTTTATTAAAAATCTTCGTTCGAATTCTTTTAATAAGTATTAATTAAAGTTCTTTCGTTCTTAAAAATTTTTTAAGAGTTTTTTTTATAATTTTTCTATTATTAATTAAATTCTGAGTAAATCCCTCTTCGGGATTAATCGGTTTTTATAAGCCTTTTATCGGATTTTTAATATTTAATATTATTTTATCCTTAATTATAAATTTTTTAATATTCTTAACGTTTACCGGCTTTTTTAAAGGGATTTTGTTAAGAGTATTTAAATAATAAATATTATCCGAAGAGGAAATCCGGTATATATAATAGGGATTTTCCTAATAGTAGGTTAATTTTTATATAAAATTTATATTTACCCTTTTAACGTTATTATATTTTAAAATAAAGTTTCCGATTTCGATTTAAATATTAGTAAAGTGTATTTTTCGCTTATCTTTTTTATTACGGTAAACGGTAATTATTTCCTTTATTATAACGACCTTCTTAATAGTTTAATTAAATTAGTATTCTAATTCTTCGTGTATTCGAATAATAGTGTAGATTAATTCCTCTTTTGTTATTAATTTATTATTATTTTTCTAATTAATAACCCGCTATAAGGGTAAATCGAATTTAATAGGAGTAATAGGATTATAATTATAAATTAATTAAAAAAGAATATAATTGTAATTACCCCGGATTATTATTCGGTTAGTAAATAAAATATAGGGTAAGAGTTTCTTTTAATTACGCCCTTTATTATTTATTATCTTTATAAATAAGGCGGCGATTATTATATATTTTTATTTATTATTCCCGTTAATTTTAAAATTAAAGGGTATAATATACTCTTTACGGATTTTTAGTTAGGTTAAATATTTAATAACGGTTAATTGGAATTTAAAATTATTATTAATTAAAACCGTTAAAAGATATCCTTATCTTAAAAAAATAAATTTAAGGAAATATTTTATTTAAATAAATTTAATATTAAATAAAACGGTAATTTTAATGTAACCGGTTGCATTATCCTTAATTTTTAAAAGAGGAATCCTTTTCCTATTAACCTTTAGAAAATATTAAATATTTAAAGTTTATTTATTAAAAGGGTGAAAATTAGGATAAAATTACTAGTAATTATCTTCGAAGCGCTTAGGATTAAATTATTAATATTAGGGGTAGGAGCGGATTTATTCTTCGATATTATTATATATACTTTTTTAATAATAGTATTTAGTAATATAACGATATATTCCTTTACGGTTTTAATATTTTACTTTATTATAATATTAGGTTATAATTAATTACTATTCTTTTTGAGTATTAATAATCCGTTTAGGGAATTAAGTAGAATTAGTAAATTATAATTAAAGAATATTATTTTGGATTATATATTTTAGTGCGTTATTACGGAATTGGCGCTTTAAAATTGTACTTTTTAAGTAGGTAGGGATTTCTATAATTAGAAAGAACTTTACGATTTTTTCCGATTATTGCGATTAATTATTACGTAGAATTAATTTAGGTAATTCTATAAAGGTAATATAAATTTGCGTATTTATAAAATTGTTAATATCCTCTTCGTATTCTTTTTTATATAAATTAAAAGGTTTAAAGGGTTTGCGGGATAATTTATTAGCTATAGAATTTTTTAAACTAAGAATATATTTAATTTTAAAGTCGAAAAGTTTAATTTAAATAATCCAATATATTAATAAAGCCTTTAGGATATTATTAATAATATTATTAAATTAATATATAAGAATTGTAATATTAGTTTTAATAATGAAATATATTTTAAAGAGGTATTTTTATAGGCGTTTTAAGGTATAGAAAAATTTTCGAAATTCCCTTTTAGTAATATTGTAGTGCTTTTTAGCTTTTAATTAAATTCTGTTTTTAAATTTGTACGGATATTTTTTATTATCGGGGCCGATTTGTTTTAGGATATTTCCTTAATTTTTAAGAGAAATATCGATTATTAGAATAATAATTTTATAACGTTTATTATTATAAATAAGGGTCGTAAAGATTAGAGTTATAGTAATTAAATATTGAAAATATTTTATTACGAATTATTTATTTTTAATTTATTTAAATATAATTCCTTTCTTTATTAAAATATAAAAAGGGATTATAATAATATTAAACCCGCGGATTTATATTTAGTAATAGTTTATAATTCTTAAGAAAGAATAAACCTCTTAAATATTACTTCCCTTTTTTTTAGGAATTTCTTTATAATAAATTTATTTATTAATTTTTCGGACCTTTTCCTTAATTAAAGCCTTTCTATTAAATATATAAAGATATTTAATAAAAATTACTTCCTTTTAATATTATTATAATTTAATTACTATAATAATACTTTTAATAAATTTAATATTAATTAGGACTTTATTAATATTTATAAAGTACTTTAAAATGTATTTCTTAATCCCCTTCGAACCGATTTATTCTTCGTTATAAATTATCCGAGGCTTTTTAATATAAATATTATTAAAGTACGGTTAATAAACGTTAGGAATTAGGTCGTAGAATATTTTAATTATTACTTTTATAAATTGGGTAATTGAATTAATATTTCTTTAAAATAGAATAATTATTTTAAAAAGGTTTAAAAGTATTAAAAAAGTAATCAAATTGCGGTTAGTTTTATCGAAGGGAATTTAATTGTAATTAAAAAAAAAGTCGAGTAAAAATAGTATTTTATACCCTCTGAATGCTTTATTAAATTCTTTATAATTTGGAAGTAGGTTAATATTTTTTAAAATTATTTTATTAATCCATTAAGCGTTATTAATAAAACGTAGGCCGTTATTCTTTTTAGTAATTAAAAACTAATTATTTCGGTAAGTAATATAATTTTCCTCGAAAATCCCCTTCTATATTTTATCCTTTAATAAATTATATATTTAATTATAGAAGGTTTTAAATATCGGGATAGATTTTATTTATTAAATAGAATAAAGTATAATACGGATTTATTAAGGGGGAATAATATCCGGGTTAAATTTTTTATATTTATTAAAATTTTATATAAGAATTTATTCCTTATTATAGAAAATATAAGTAAATAATTCAATTTTTATTTTATTTAAAGTATTTTAAACCGTTTTTAAAATAGTTTAAAAGCGTTCTTTAATAAAACGAAACCTTTTAATTAATTTTATAAAGTGTAAAATAATGTATTAATCCTATTTAGAATTAAAATTTTTAAATAATATAATAATCCGCTCTTTAATTATTTTTAATCGCTTTACTTTTTAATTAGGATCTTTTTTAAGTTTAGAATTATTAGAAGTTATATTATCGATTAGATTAACCTTTTAAATTATTTATTTATATATAATATACGTTTAGAGTATTACTTTTAATTTTCCTTTAAAATTAAGCTTTTTTTTTAATAAAAATCTCCTTTCTAAATTGAATTTCCGAATTAATATAATTACCCCCTTTTATATCCGCCGTAAAGATTATTTAAAAATCCGTATTGGGTTATTTATATTTTTTTATATATTTTTTAATTCCTTTAAATTATTCTTTTTTCGCTATAATAATTCTAAAACCTATTTAACCGCGGAATTTAATATAAGGGCGATCCGTTTATTATCTTCCTTTAATTATTTCGGTATTCGTTTTTCTTCCTCTTTTATTTATTTTTGCCGTTCTTTTTTCTCTTCTTTTTTTTCCTTTATTACCGCTTTTCTTTCCGCTATTATTATTATAATTATAGGGGAGTTAAACCCTTTACCTACCTTTAAAAGCCTTTTTTCTTAAATTATAAATTTTAATTAACGCGGTACGGATTATTACCTTTTTAATTATTATAATAGCGAAAGCCTTATTATTTTTATAAATTAAATAAACGTTTATATTATAAAAGAATAGTAAGCCTAAAATAATATTGTAATTGGGTAAAAATTATTCGGTAACGAAAAAATAGATTTCCTTTCTTTTATTAAATAGATATACTTTTTTATAAATCTTTTTAAAGAAACCCTTCTTCCTATTATTATTATTAATATTAATAATTTAAATAGATATATTTTATAATTTAAAGTTATTAATTAATATTTTATTAATAGTATTATATTTAACGCTATTATTTAATAGAATAAATACTTTTTTATTTCTTTTTACGTTAATAGAAACGTAAAGGATTAGTAATAATATTAAACGCGTAATTTCGTTCTTAATAAAAGAGGATTTATTAATTTACTTTATTTAATTAATTATTAAGGTTAGGATATTATAAATTAATAAAATTTAGGTAGGAGGAAATTTAACCCTCCGCTAATCGGTAATATTTTATTAATCGAATAAAAAGAAGAGTTTATCCCTAGAAGAGGCCTCTATAAAATTAATAGAAGGATTATAGGCTGGATTAATAATTACGATAGAATATATTTAAATTCTTTATTGAATAGGAATAAAACGGTTGGTTTTAAAATTATTATTAGGGGTAGCGCTATTATAATATTTAAATTGGACCTTAGGAACCCCGTCCTTTATATAAAGTATATTAGAAAATTATTTAATTTAATTATAGATAATTTTAATAATAGTTAGGTTATTCCGAATAATATCTTTAATAATAATAGTAATTTTAGCGTTTATAAATTTAGTAGCTATAGGGTATTATTTTCGAAGTTTAGAAATAATATCCCGGAAGATCGGTTAATTAATACTTCCGTCCTTTTTGGCTATAGGCGCCTTTTTGGTTATTATCTTTATCGAAGGCGTTATTATTATTATAAGCGTTATTTTATTAATATAGCTTTTATCTTTAAAAATTTGGTTAAGCTATTTAAATATAGATTTATTAATTTTAATATTAAAAGGTTAAATAAAAGGGGGCGTTGTAATATAGCCGGGTATAATTTCCTCCGTTCTAAGCCTCTTTAATTCCCTAATAATAATAATAGTTGTATTAAAAAGGGAATTAATTTACTCCTTAGTAAAATTGGTAATATCCTTAATTTTAAAGATTATAAATATTTGGGTTTATAAATTAAAAATACTAATCCTTCGATAAAGTTTAATTAAAAATTTATAAAATTTATCGAAAATATTAATAATAATATAATTAGTAGCCTTAATATTAATTTTCCGAGCGAAAATTATATCCTATTATTTCTTCGTTATATTGGGGTCCTTAAAGAGTTTAAAATAAGGGGTAAAACGAGGATTTATAGTAATACCCTTCTATTAAATATCTCTCTCTTATTTTTTAAAATTATTATAATTAGGATAATTTAGGTTTAAAATAAATAATAAATGGATTACTTTTTTTAAAGCGTTTTAATTAATAATATAAATATATATTTCGTTAAGGAGTAGATTAGAAGCGTTTATAGTATTACTTATATAAATAGTAATATTTACGGATCTTTACCTATTGGGGGTAATTTACTATATAATATTATAGGAATCGTCCTTATCCTTTTTTTTGTAATTAAATAAATAATAATTTATTTTATTATAGTAATAGTATATTTAATAATAGGGCTCCCTCTTTCTTTTACCTTTAATATAATTTTTATTATAGGGGCGGGTTTAAATTAAATTGATTTGAGGATAGTAAATTTAAGTTAATTAAGGTTAAAAGGGTATAGAAAGAAGTAGAATAGAGGTATTAGTAATCCGGTTATTTATTAGGGATTTATAGGCGATAATTAATTATTCGAAGGATTTGGTTAATTTCTTTATTTAATTATTTTTAATTATAATAGGAATTTCGGCGGTTTTAAAAGTAGATTTAAAGATAGATTTCTTAATAGGCTTTTTATTAATATTTTAAGTAGATTCTTTATTAGAAAAACGAATCGCTTTACGTATAGGATAGTAGGTATTAATTTCTTCTTTATTATTAAAATAGTTATTAAATTTAACGTCGTTGAATTATTTAATAATTAAATTATTTAATTTAATTGAGAATTCTATTTAATTTATATAGTAGAATTCTTTTTTATATTTATTAAAGAAAGAAATTACGGTCTATTTAATTTCGAAATCAAATTTTCGGTAAAAGTTTTTAATAACGTTAATATAAGCGAAAGATTAATTAATAGCGGTTAAATGAATTAATAAAGCCGTATAAATAAAAATAGCGTTTATAATAATATTATAATTATTAAGAACCCGCTTAGAATAAAAATATTTTAAAATAATAGCCGTATTTTTAATTTATTTAAAGTTTTTAATTTTATAAATTATTTTAAACCGCTTTATAAATTTAGGTTAAGTATAGATTTTCCGGAATTTAAATTTACGAATAATACTTTTATTAATATTTTTAGGCTCCTTTTTATATTATTAAAATTAAGTAGAAATCTTTTATTCGTTATTATCGAATTTATAAATCTTAACCTTTTTTTTAAATAATTTAAAATATTTAATAATTTTATTCCCGTTAAAAAAATTAGCGGGGGTAATATTACGAATAATATTATTAATTAGGATAGCGGTAGTAGTATTAAAAGTTATTTTAATAAGAGGAATTCGCTCGGTAAAGAGGGAGTAAAAAAGGATAAATAATAAAATCGATAAAGAAAAGGAGGAAATAAAGGGAATATCTTTAAACGTAATAATAATATTTTTATTAAATATAATAAGTAATGTGGGTTTATAAATAATAAATAATAAATAAGGGGGAAGAGGGGTATTATATATATAATTAGAATATTAATTATTATTCGTATTCTTTTTAAAGGAAGTATAAATTTATGCTTCTTTATTAATAAATTTTCGATTTAAGTATTATAGTATTATTAATAGGTTTTTACCGCTCTTAAAATTTTATAATAGTTTTATTTTTAAATTATTTAAAAAGTAAGTTTATTTAATAATATTTTCGCTAATAGATTTTACTTCTTTTAATAAAATTAAGAATTCTTTCGAAATATTAAAAAATCTTTAGATTATTAAAAAGAAGAATTTTACGATAATTTTAATTAATTGGAGAGTAAATTCTATATATAAAATACGAATATTTAACGAACGGATAATTTATAATAAGGAGTGGATTTAGTCCCTTCGGCATTTTTTTAGTAATTCCTATTTAAATTTATTAGTAAATTCTTTATTTTTTAAGTCTTTTACTTCTATTATTCCAATTTTTTTATAATTTTCGATCTTTTATATTTTCTTTTATTTTTTAATTTATTTTTTATTAATTAAAATTTTATAATATTGGGGAAACGGAGATTCGTATATATCCGAAGTTAAAGTTTCCTATAAATTTATCGAAAGATTCCTTTGCTATTAATACCGATTAATACCTCGTTGTTCGATTATTAGTATTTAAAATAATATCCCGAAGACTATAGGGATAGCCTTCGCGTTTATAAAAAACCCCGGCCGAAAGTCTCTTACGTTTATATTAGCTAATTTAGCTGGGAGTTTAAAATTTATTTCGTCCTTATTATTAAATTTGATTTAAATTAAAAATTATACTATAAAGGAAATAGAATTTATATTATAAATTTATAGCGAAGGATTAAATTAATTTGGGGAATTTTATTTAGGAAATGTAAATAGGGTTAATAATTTTTAATTTTATTACTATAGGAAGAAGAGTAAAAGTAAAGCAAAGTTTTATTCTTATTATTTTTTTTAAGTAGGAGTAAATTTATTAATTAATTCTTTTAAAAGTTTTTAAGGGGGTTATTTAATAATTTCGTAGAAAAGGTTCTTTGGGTGAAAAATAAAGTTATTATTTTTTTTGGTTCTCCTTTTCGCCTTCTTTAATCGAAGGAAGGAGAAGCCTCCCCCTTTTATCCTTTTCTTAAGTATAGGCTCCGAATCTTCTAAAAGGAGGGAGGTATAGATTTATACCTGCCCTACTATCTGCTACTCAAATAATTACTTATACATTTAGGTAGATAATAATTTTACTCTACATTATTATATAATTTCGTACCTACCTACCCGAAATCGCATATTTACCGTCGAATTATATTTTCTATTATTTACTTTTCTAAATTTCTAACTTTTCCTTTCCTTCTTTTTTTCTCCAAACTATATAATATATCCCTATATAAATTATTAATAAAAGCAATATTATTAATTATTTTATATTAATTATATATATACAATTTCGCAATATTTTTTAAATTTTTACTTCTTAAAACCCCTTTTAAAAAGGGCCTTATCGCTACTATTATTAGCGCTATTACCGGTACCCCCAATACGCTTACTACCCCTTTTAACCGCCTTAAACCGCTTCCTAATACCTTTTTACCCTTACGTATAATTAAAAGGAAACGTATATTTTTATAAATAATTATATTATTTTAATAATTTAATAATTCGCATACTAATAAATTTTATATTCGCAAGGACGATAATAAGGAGGATAATAATAACGATAATACTCCTAAATTTTAAGGTAAACCGTACTAAAACCCGTACTTCTATTATATACGTAATAGATATTTTTACGTAGAGAGTACTAAATCGGCTATTAAATACTATTATTATATTATAATTAAATAGTTATATTAACCTCCTCAATAAAAAATTATCGATATTTATTACCGTTTTTAAAAAAAGGGTAACGATAATAATGCCCGCAAGTACTATAATAATATTATAAATATTATCGACCCTCTTAAAACCTTAAAAAAAAACGAAATTATCCCTAAATTAATATTATATTTTATTCTATATATTATATTTATTTATTAATATTATCCTTTTTAAAGGGTCCTTTAAATACTTATTTAATATTAAATTATAAAGTTATAGGTACGAGAGAGTGAGAGTAGGTCGTATAAAATAGGTCTATTCTAGGAAAAAGACTTTAACCTAACTAAATATAAGTCTCTAATTAAGAGTTATCCTCTTTTATATTTATACGCTTCCCTATAAGTCTAGAACGGTCGGCGCCCGGACTCCGAAATCCTTTCCTCTATATTATATTCTACTATCCTTTTTTTATCCGCTATTTTATTTATCGTCCTAGGCTATTATATTCTAATTATATAAATCCCTTTAAACCTTTTTAATAATACTTTTATAATTATCCCCCCCCCTAAAAGTTATAATCCTTTATAATTCTAATATTAATTATTATAATCCGTAGAAAATTTTATTTCCCGTTTTAAAAAACCTTATTTTCTATTCGTATATTATATTACACTTCGGTTCTATTATACCGTTTAATTATCTATTTTCATTATACTATTTAATTATCTATTCTTATTTTATATATTAATATTATTCCCCCCCCCGGTTAATTTAATCTTTAAATTATATTACTACGTAATAATTACTATAGTGCCCGTAAGGGCGACGCTTTTACGCTAAGCGGTTTTATTAAAAGATTTAAAAACCGATTAGCGATATTTATATTAATATATTGGACGAAGTAATAATCCCTGCCTATTCCGGTTATTTATATTATATTAATATTTTTACGCTTATTGGCCGCGGTATTATAGTGGTTAGTCGGCTCTACGGTTAATATTCGCCCTTTAGGGCCATTATTGGATTTTTGGAAGCCGATTCCGAAACGGTTTAATTTCTATATATTGTACGCTTTATTTACCGTTTTGGTATTCTTTTCCCTTTACGTCCTTTCCCCGGATAGAAAGTGTTTTATTTTAAATAATTAAAAATTTCGAAAGAATTTTGAAGTAAAATAGAAATTTTATCCCGAATTAAGATTAGAATTTTATTTAAAATTAATTTTAGGGTTTAATTCGAATTATTTTTCCCTTTTTTAAAATTAAACTTTTATAATTTTTAAAATATAGGGAAGGATTTATTAGCTTTAATCGGTTAATTAAGTTAATAAAAGCCCCGATATATATTAATTATTTTTAGAAATTAGAAATATTTTAAATTATATTGTTAATTAACGATTATTTACTTTACGTAGTTAGTAATTTATTATATTTCTTTCGTTTAGAGAATTTTATTAATATTCGTATTTATTAATTAAATTATGAATTTCTTTATAATTTGGGTTATTATAATTACTTTAAATTAGGTAACCTTTAATACCGTTTATAAATAAATATTAAGGAGGAATTTGCTAATTAATTTTAAATCCTTTTAATTTAATTATTTTATTCTTATTAAGTGGAAAATTTTTAATTTAGTAAAAAATATTAGAGCGGTTTTCTTTTTAATATATTGGATTCTCTATAATTTTAATAAGGAATTTACCGGCTAATTTAAATTTTCCTAATTTAATTATTTTATCCTTATTGGACGGAGAATTTTTAATCCGGTAGGAAATATTAAAACGGTTTTCCCATTAATATATTAAATTCTTTATAATTTTAATAAAGAATTTATTAATTATTTTAAATCCTTTTAATTTAATTATTTATCCTTATTGGATAGGGAATTCCCGATTTGATAGAAGTATTAAAGAGGTTCTTTTTCCGGTTTTTAATATTCGGATTCTCTAAATTCTTTATAATTTTAATTCGTAGTTCGGTATAATTACTTTTTGATTAATATTATATTAAGATATTTAGAATTAAATTACCGGTTTCCGGGTATTTTATTTCCGGTATAGACTATTTTTAATTTATTTTACTACGTAGGTTTTTCGCCGGCGATAATATTTCTTTTCTTATTAATAAATAGGTTTTTAATTCTTTTTCCCATTAGGGTATATAATGGTTATTCGCCTATTGAATTTTATATATAATATTTTGTATTGTATTTAGCGCTTATTATTCTCTATAATTATAAGATAATAAATTTTTATTATATTATTTACGCTAATTATTTTATTTTTTATAATACATTTATTTAATTTTTTAATATTTAGAGAGTGCTTTTTACGTATTTTCGAAGTATTCTTTAGGTTTTTAAATATTATATTTTATAAGTTATTCTATTTATTTAATTAAGAATTTTTAATTTATATTTATTTTTTAATAATTTATAATTTCCTTAATTTTTTATTCTTTTTATTTATTATATAATTCCGGTAATAGTATTTTATAGTCTTTATCTTTTTTATTTTTCTAAAGTTTTAATAAATTAATTAGAAAGATATTATATATCCGGCTATATTATATTAATAAAATTATTTAGTATGCTTAGGAGTTAATTCTCTTTAATATTTTAATTTTAATATACGTAAATATTAATTTCCTATTTTTAAATCGGAAGTTTTTGGTTAATAGGTTTACGATATTATTCGGTTAAAATTTAATTAGCGTATACCTTTTATTATACCCCTTCTTCTACGCTTCTATTATTTAATTTTAATAACGCTATATTATTTTACGAATTTCTTTCAATTTCCGTAATCGCTCCTTTATATTTTAAATTTTAATAAAATTCCGCCCTTCGACGTATTCGACTATATATAGGTAATAACCGTATAAGGTTTTAAATAGCGAAACCTTTATAATTATATACGTAGAATTATTATACGCGAATTTTATTTTTGGAAATTCCTTATTTTAAAATATAGGGTCGTTTTCTAAAGTTCGGATATATAAAATCTTTTCGATAATTTAATATAAGCGTTCTATTTATTTATTTATTTATAAATAGGATACGGTAAATAATCTTCGTAGGATTTTATATATTTTAGTAAATTATTTTTAAAATTCGTTAATAAATAATTTATCCTTATTATTTATAATTCCTAATAGTAAACCGAATTGGTATTTTACGTATTTATATAATAGGAACGCTATAGAAATTATATTAAACGTTTTAATAATAGGTATAAATAAAATTATTTTAATAAATCGGTTTATAATTATTAGAATAGCGTTATATATTTTCCTATCGGCCTTTTAATTCGGTAGAAAATTAATAATAAAATGGATATTAATTTTTTGAAAAAGTTATTCGGGTATTAATAAAGATTAAAAGTCTTTATAGGGTTAGTATTAGGGTCTTTAAATCCCTTAATATAATTCGTATTTTATAATATATTCCCGAACGTTTTATATAAAACCTTTTTAATAGAATTTCCTTTTAATAAATTCTAAAGTTTTAAATGTATTTATATAATTAGCCTTTAGGTTATTATAATAAGAGTGTAAAATTTCCTTACGGAATAATTTTTCTTTAAGTATTATTAATTATTTTTTGAAGTAAAAAACCCTTTAATTATTTAATTTATATCCCTTAATTATAATCCTTTTAAATTGGATAATTATTATTTATTCGGCCAAATTTAAATCCCTAGGTTAAAGTCCTTTTATAATAATATAAAGTTTTTGGTTCGTTAAGGGTATTTAAAGGATTTTTCGGTATATTATTTTCTTTACGCTTTTATATAATAAAATTTAAAGGAATATTCCTTCTATTAATTATATTAGTAAAGTATTTTTTATAGTAGTAACGGATTACGTTATTCGTTAAATTTATTTAACGAAGGCGTAGGCTATAAATTTTTTTCTATATTAGTATAGGATTTTAGAATTTAATTATTCTTTAATTATATTTAATAATTCCGAAATGAAGTTTAATTTCTTCTAAAGGGTCGGTAAAACGTCGCTATAGGCTATATCCCCCTTTATATAATTTAACTTCTTAGATAAACCGTCCATTAGGTTCGTTTTCCCTAACCGGTATTTTATTTCAAAATCGAATTAAAATAATTAATAAACTTAACGAGCTAATTTTTTACGTAAATCGTTCGCCGGTAATTTTATAATACTTTTTAGCGCTTTATAATTTATAAATATTATAAATAGGTCCGGAAATCCTTTTAAATATTATATTTAAGAATTTAAATTAATTACAATAGCGAATAATTTTTATTAATTTATATATTACCGTTATTCTATATTTATTAATTTTTTAGAAAAGAACGTTACGGGGTATTAAATATTTCTTATAAATTAGGATAAAATTCTTAAAATAGCCCTTTACGAAGCGTTTATTTTAATTTTAATCTTTTTAATTCAGTCTTAATAACGAAGGATTGGTATCGTTATAAACGTTTCTTTTAAAGCCCGGAATACTTTATCGACTTCTTTAATTTAATAGAATATATTTAATTTCCGCCCGTTTTTATTCCCCTTTAGTAAATTAGTAATAGGTTTTATTATATAAGAATACCGGTATACGAATTGTCGGTAAAAATTAATAAATTTTAAGAATATTTAAATATCGTAGAAGGATTTAGGCGTTAATTATTTTTAAACAGCTTTTACCCGTTCGGGATTTATTATTACCCTTTCTATAATAATTAAATAATCGAGGAAATCGATATAATTTTTATAGAATTCGTATTTAGACGTTTTTATGAAAAATTAGGTAATACGTAAATGTTCGAAGATTAAACGGAAATATTCGTTATATTCTTCTTTAAAATTCGAATAAATTAAAATATTATTAAAATATATTATATAAATACGGTTAATAAATTTTATAAATACTTTATATATATATATATATTTCGAATATAATAAATACGTTTATAAGCCCGAATAATATTATTATATATTCGAAATAACTGTATTACGTTTTAAAAACGGTCTTCTATTAGTCCCCTTCTTTAATTCGGATCCGATAATATATTTCGTATAAATTAACCTTAGAAAATACTTTAGCGCCGACTATTCGGTTTATTAATTCGCTAATTAATAATAATAAATATCGATTTTTAATAATAATTTTATTTAATTTCCGGTAATCGATATATAATTATAACGTATTATCCTTTTTAAGTATAAATAAAATCGGTACCCTAATAGAATTTTAAAAATAATAAATATAATTAATTTATAAATTCTCCTTTAAATATTCGTATAGTATTTTTAATTACATAGTAAATAGAGAGTAAATAGGGATATTAAATACTTCTTCCCCTTCTTTAAAAACGATTTCGTATTTAATATCCGGTAATTATAATAATACTTTAACTTTTTCTTTAAAGAATATATCTTCAAACCCTTCTAATATTAAAGGAATATTATCCGTTATACTTTCGGGCGGCTCCTTATTTTCATTTACGTTTTTAAAGTCCGGCTCTAATAAATTATATATTGAAATTAAGTTAATAATATAAATTCGATTACTATATATTATTTTATACGCGAAAATTATAATATTAATAAAGGGTATTCTTTTAAATTTAAATTTATTTTTATTAATATATATAATAATATTTTTAAAATTTATACCCGGTATAAATAATAATAATAGCGGTATCCGATTATCTTTTCGGATTGCGTAAAATAATTGGGTAAATTCTCTTTCTTAACCTTTCCGGTCTTTTAGAATAAACGTTAATTCGTACGCTCCGTAGTAATATATTTCTTTATTATTTATATTCATTAAAATAAATGAAATACTGGTTTTTACTTTCTTTAATTTATATTTCTTTGCGAAATTTTTATATATAATATTAACCTTTATTTTTAAATCCAAATTTATACGTTTTTTTAATTGGCAACCCTTTAACGTAATTAATATTACGGAAATTTTATTTAACCCGTTTCTTCCGGCCGTTTTGAAATTATTAACCCCGTCGAACGACGGCTTTTCTACAAGGCTTAACCTTTTATTAATTCTTCAATATCCGAAATATAATTATCTTCTTTATTATTATTATATTTAGTATTTTATTTAGTAATTACGCTTTAAATAATAGCTTGCTTATTTAACCGATTTTGGTTATTTATCTTTTTATACTTTATATAATTACGAATATAATATCCTTTATCTCCGTAATTATAATGATTTGGGCCGGATTCGTTATTACCCTTATTTTATTTATTAGGGGATTAGTTTTTTTTACGGCTTTTACGCCTTCCGGAATTATAATCCCGATTGCGGTCCCGGTTGTAATTTTAATTATAATCTTTATTATAATTAGAACATTCGTTATTCGAAGACCTTTTATAGCGTAAAGACTATTCGTTATAACGACCTTTATTTATTTCGTCCTTTAGGGTTTATTTTTTATTTTTAAATTCAATTTATTAATTTATTATTTTCGAAATAATTTCTATTAGATTATTAATAGGGATTTAATACGTACGGAAGTAATTACGTACGTTCTTCTTTAATTAAAAGAAGAAATTATATACCGATTATTTATTTATAATAATATTCTTATTAAATTATTAATAATTATATTAATATTAATCTTATAATTTCTACGGGTCTTTATTATCGCTTTAATATATAAAGAATAATTATTCTTTAATATTAAATTCGTAAATTTCGGGGGTAATATATTCTTTACGGATAAACCCTAACAATTTTTCTTATATTATAAATTACTTTTAACCCTTATCGTTAAGGAGAATAATAGAATATATACGCTATAAAATAATTATAGAATTATTAGCCTTAAAGAAGGTTTATTAAATAAATTAGTAAATATTAATATTTTTACGAATTTAATTACCGTTTTCGATATTATTAATCTAATTTTCAATTTCGGCGTTTGTATTATTCGTCGTTAATTTATAAACGTTATACGTAGGGGGATATAAATAGGATTCCTTATTTTCTTAACCTACGGTTTTTTATATAAATTATAATAATATTTATAAAAATTATAGTATTATTTTTACGAATTTTTAACGTTCGTACCGTTTTACGTATTTACGTTCGCGGGACGTTTACTACTTATAATACTCTTACGCGGAAGAGAGGTTATTAAAATAACCGGATTAATCGAATTGGGTAAATAGAGAATAAAAACGAATTTAAAAATAGGAATAAGCGTGAAATTAAAAGCGGGAATAAAAATAAAAATAAAAATAGGATTAAGAATATTCGTTTAATAAATGGCTACGTATAAATAAGGAGCGGTTACGCCAATTAGATTTTAAAGGGTTTTTACTTTAACGAAATTCTAATTATAATTATTATTCCGTTTTATTAATATAATATTCCCTTTATTAATAAGGGCTCTTAGAGCGGTAGTAATTAAAAATACGTAAATTCTTTATTAAATATTATTTTTTAATCCGTATTTAAATTTTTTATTTAAAATTACCTTCGGCCTTTTTACGTAATATAAATTCGGATTACAATTTATTATCGTTAATATTATTATATTTATCGCCGGGATTTTCTAGGGCGGTATTATTCTCAAATTTATAAAACGCCGCCTCGCAATCGTCTTCTTTATATTTATTAGCAACACCTTTATTAGTAGGATTTTTAATTATATTATTAATAATACGTAAATAATTATACGTTTTTAATATTAAATTTACGCTATTTTTATAGCGAGAATTAATAGCGCTTTTTCCGTACGAACTTTCTTTATATTTATTAATTATATTTACAGCCTTCGTTAATAGAATTATATAGGTTAAAGAATTATAAAATTATAAATACGAGAGGGTAAGAGTAGGTTGTATAAAATAGGTTTATTTTAGGAAAAAGATTTTAATTTAATTAAATATAAGTTTTTAATTAGGAATTATCTTCTTTTATATTTATATACTTCCCTATAGGTCTAGAACGGTCGGCGCCCGGACTCCAAGATCCTTTCCTCTATATTATATCCTACTATCCTTATTTTATTCGCTATTTCATCCGTCGTCCTAAGCTATTGTACCCTGGTTGTACGGGTCCCCCTAGGCCTTCCTAGCGATACCCTTATATAAATTATCTATTTTTACCAACGATAATAATAAAAAAAAAAAAGCCCGCTTCGATTCCTTAGAATTTAAAACCTTCGGCGCCCTCCTTCCTTCCGCCTAACCTTCTTTTAATTAATTTTTTTCTAACCGCTATACCTTCCGTCTTTTAAATATTCCTATCCCTATTACTACCTTTACCGCTACCCTTATTACTTTTATCCCATCGGCCGATTTTATTTCTATAACCGAATATCGAACCTTAATAAAACGGTTCAATAGTTTAACTAAATAATTATTTATAATAGAAGGTAAGGTTACAATACCTTTTATATTAAAATAATAGAAAAAAAAGGAGAAGGAAAAGGATAAGGATAAAGAGAAGGAGAAGAAGAAGGAGAATAATAAAATAATATTTATAGCGGCACTTTATACCGAGTTTAACTACAATTTTAAAGATTTTATAAATAATTAGGATAATAATTAAATATAATAATTATTTTATTTGAATATATATTTATATTTATAATACCCTTATTTTAATTACTTTTTTTTTTTTTTCCTTTTATTAATATTATAACTTTCCTTTTTTCTTTATAAATAACGTTATTATTAATAATATATATAATACTATACGACCTTAACTATTATAATTTTCAATATTATTACCGCTATTACTACTTTTAATATTATTAACTTCATTAACTTCATTAATTTTACTACCTTTAATACTATTACTACCTTCAATATTACCAATTTTATTAACTTTATTACCTTTACTACTATTAATATTATTACTACCTTTAATATTATTAATTTTATTACCTTTACTATTTTTATTACCTTTATTACCTTTATTACTTTTAATACTATTACCGCTATTATTACTTTTAATATTACCAATTTTATTAATTTTATTACCTTTATTACCTTTACCGCCTTTACTACTATATTTAATTTATACCTCCCTTTATAAAATATATTTAAAGACTATCTATTATTAATATAAGGAGTAACTTAATTATAATAATTCCGTAATTTAAATAAGAAGGATTATACTTCTATTTACCGTACTAATTCCGGATCGGCTTCTATTCCTAAACGATTCGGACCCTTAAACCCGACCTTCGGACTTTTAAACCCAAACCCTTCGCCTCCTTAAACTTAGATTAAAAACCCTATTTTTAATATAAATTAAACCTATACTATTAATTTAATTATAATAACCCGACCGACCGACCGACCGACCGAAATAAAATAAAACCTAAAAAGATAATACTTAAAAAAATACTAACCGACCGACTAACCGACCGACTATAATAAAATAAGACTTAAAATAAAATACCCGATAAGAAATTACAAAAGGAAGGATTGGAGGATATAAAAAAAAACCCTATTTACGAAAAATAACCTATAATATTAATAAAGCGTAAAATTAAAATATAAATAAATATAAACTATCCCTCGGGTATTATTAATAGAGAGTTTAAGTATACGATTCTCTATAAGATATTAGGGCGGGGCTCGCACTATAAAACCTAAACTCCTCTTTTTTTTTTTTTTTTTTTTTTTTTTTTTGAAAAATTTCTAAAGAATTTTAAAATAGAAATAACTTCGTAATAGTTTAACTTAGTAAAAAAATTCTGAAAAAAATCTAATATAAATAATAACTTCGTAATAGTTTAATTTAGTGAAAAAAAATTGAAAAAAATCAAAATAGATAATAACTTCGTAATAATTTAATTTAGTGAAAAAAAATCAAAAAAAAATAAAGTAAATAAAATACTTTAAGTTTCGGCAACCTAGGGTATATCTCTAGACCTATATTAAAGCTACGCTTCAAGTAAATTTCTACCCCTTGCCCTACCAATGTAAAATTTGCCTGCGGCAAATTTTGCGGGGGTACGAGGGCGGCAACCCTCGTATATAATTTATTTATTCTTTATATAATAACCTAATTATTATTTATATATATATATTATAATATTCCTTCCCTAAAAACGGTATACGAACCCTTATTTACCCGGTATTTAATTTATTTTATTTTCCAGTCTCATTGAGGTTTAATTCGAAAAAAATCGAAAAAAGTACTTAACTTATTTATCCAAAGTCTAATTAAAATCTTTTACCGCCAAAATCTAATCTCATTAAATTCAAGTCTCGTTAATTATTTTTTAATCATCATATATTTAATTATTCTTATTACGTATACGCTCTACCCTTAATTACTTTTACTAAACTACTACTACACTATTAATATAATTATTTAAATTATTTTCGCACTAAAATCTTTCTTCCTTATTTTCTTACATTCAAATTCAATACTTATTCGCCTTCGGCTACTTGTACCCTTTTAGGAACGCCGATCTTCCACGGGGTGGGCTCAATATTTCGTCGACTTCGAGTAACTCCTTATTTCATCATATTCTATTTATAAAATACAATATTGAATAGCCCTAAGCGCAGATATATCAGTACTAATATCTTAAGTAGTAATACATTTTCAATAAAGGGCGTGGGATACATTATATTATCTCCGATACCTAGCTTGAATACCGACGTTCGAATTTCGAGTGCCGCATTGATTATTCTCACGCATATTATAAAGACACGGTACGCCCAGTTCTATTTAATATTTTCCACTCACTAGGTTCCTCGCCCTTTCGCCTTCTAAGCCCGGGAAGTAGACGTTATATTTGGTTTTACATTTTCCAAACTTGCCAATATGGCTGGCGATGGGCTTGAGATACCCGGGCTTTTATTCCTTATTATTATTACGACAATTATATTTTATAAATTCTTCCGCATTATTCAATAATGGCGTCGGCTCCGTCACATTCCCGGCCTATTTATCAACGGATTTAGCAAACTCTCCCTTTTTTCTTGGGAGTTTAAGGAAAGAGTGAACCTCGAGGGATACGAATTCTATAAGAGATATGGATTAGTTGCTTGTATTTTACCTAATATAGTCCTAACTAGTGACCCTAAGTTCGTTAAAAGGGTATTTAACGTCCGATTTAACTATACCCGCACGGACTAGTACGGCGTTATGCGATTTGATTCCGGAAAAGACAACGTTATTTCGCAAAGAGACGACGTTTTACACAACCAGTTGCGCGCAAAGATGGCTGCGGGGGTAAGTATACCGTTTCGTGTGATAGTTATTCCTATTGATAATTCAGTAGTATAGCGGTAGAGAGGTTAATGCCCTAGAGCCCAGAGTTGATAAGAATATCCAAGAACTCATCCGGCTTCTAGATACAAAGTACATTTCCTAAGGGAAGGCCTTTAACTTCGTACGCAAGGTGTAATACTTTACGTTGGATATTATCTCAAATATTGTATACAGAAAGCCGTTTGGCTATCTAAAGGAAGATAAAGACCTCTAGGACTTTATTAGTACCTTGGAAAGCCAGATGCGAAGTGTTATAATGGCCGCTATCTACCCCTAGATTATGGACTTATTTACATTACTAATGCTTAGGTTGACCCCTACTTTCAAGGATGTATACGGATTTAGAAAGATCTTGGGGTAAATCCACTTACTTGACGGGGACTGATAATAAATGTTTTGTTATTGATATGTGCCATAGAATAGTGGACCAAATCGTCGAAGAGCGTTATAGTTCCAATAACAAGATCCACAGCGGTGACATCTTATCATCCTTTGCTGCCTATAGTATGACGGGGAAGGAAGCCAAGTCGGAGATTATGGTGCAGATGTAAATTGCCCACCTACTATTTCCATACATTTAATTCCAGCGTTAACATACCTCATCCAAGTATGGCCGGATCCAATACAATAGCAACTGCCATCCGTGCCACCTTACTCCATATTATCACCAACCCAGTTGTCCTCCGCAAGCTCCGATCCGAAATAGCAACTGCAGGCCTTACTGCCGATATCATTAGCAACACCCAAGCACGCACGCTTCCCTACCTCCAGGCTGTCATTAAAGAAGGACTTCGCATCCATCCTCCCGTATCCAGTCTTTCCGTCAAGGAAGTGCCCAAGACTGGCGATACCTTCAAGGGGATGTACTTCCCGCCTGGGACCAAACTTGGTATTAGCATGTGGGCTTTGACGAGAAACCGGGACCTGTTTGGTGAGGATGCGGATGAGTTCCGGCCAGAAAGGTGGATCGAGGCCAAGAACGCAGCTGATGAAGAGGAGAAGAAGGGAGACAGCGAGGCAAGAGCCAAGTTGAAGGAAATGGAGTTCTCTGTCGACTTGATTTTCGGTCATGGGAAGTGGGGATGTTTGGGAAAGAATATTGCCCTGATGGAGTTGAACAAGGTGTTTCTTGAGGTAAGTTCATCTTGCCATCTCGGTTTCCACCTCCCGGATGTTCGTCATGCTGACCTGCGATGTCGCAGTTGCTCCGCAGATATGACTTTGTCGTGCTCAACCCGATGAAGCCATGGGACTCAAAGCATTCGGGAGTGTTTTCGCAGAAGGATTTTTGGCTGAAGGCGTACAAGCGGGAGGATGTCTCCGTCTAAGTTCGGGCTCGGACCGGAGATGTGGGGCGTCTCGGCGTCGCACATGCCGGAAAAGTGGGCCTTGTCCGGAAGCGCTCCGGGGTGCCGCCGAACTCCGCTAGTTCTCCGCCGCAACAAGAGTTGCCTAAAGTTTCATGGGGAGTCTCGTAGGATCTCTTGGGGGGCTTCAACTTACACTGGTTTCTGGTGCTATCCCCTTCCAATCAACGATGTTTTCAGAGTCCCAATGTAAACAAGAAAACAAGGGGGTGACCCTGGCTTGTCCCCATCACTGGATGTCCATATTCTAAACAGATGTGCGCAAGAATTTGTTATACAAAATGAAATGCAAGTCTAGTCTAAATTCAAGCAAAAACAATGAACGGCCGTCCTAATGCAAGAAGGAAGGAAAAGCACAAGAAAATATAGATGGTGTACAAGCCGCCAGCGGCTTTCATCCCCTCTATCTTACCATATCAAAACATCACTCCCTCAATCACAACTTCCACCAACCCTCAGGATATGTCCAGTCACCGGATCCCTGACCGGCTTCAGATCCCAGTGCTCTCCGCGCTCCTTGTTGCCTTCGTCCTCAAACACTCTAGCCCACGCAAGTCGCAAAGGGGCCGGCAAGCTCCAGCACACTCCCTCATCATTATGCAACCACATCCTGACCAGATGTCTTGCCTCACCAGATGACTTGTCATTCTCAAACGCTTCCCGTCTGTGCAGCAAAGCCATGTTGTTGATGAACCTCAAGTCGCCACGGACCATACGGGGCATGATCTCATGCTGCTTGGCAATGAAGTGGACTGCATCGAGAGCTTCGGCTTGTGCTTCCGTGAGCCCAGGGATGCCAGGGGTGCGAGGATTGAAGGGCCCTGAGCCGACAAGAAGACGACGGGAGAAGGAGGTAATGAGTCGTCCGTCGTGCCAGTACATCAACGCTCGCTTGTAGTAAGCGGGATCACGGCCGAGTGTGTCGAATGGCCAGTCTGGAGCAGCGAGAGTGTGGATGAGGTCAGGTCTCGTGCGGGCGATTTCGTTGTAGACGGTGTAAGCGGAGGCGATACAGCTTTGTCCACCCGAGGCAGCCAAGCCTTGAGTGAAGAGGCAGAGAGTGTCTGTGACGCAGTCTGTGTGGAAGGGCTTGTCTTCACCATATTGGTCATCAAAGCCGGTCTCGTCGCCACGCTTGATGACATGAATGAGCATCGATCCACGTTGGTCTTGCTTGCCCCGTTGTTGGCCAATGTAGGAGGTGATGCCAAGATAGATGGCGGTGAGGTCAGTGATGGCATAGTCGTCTGGGTTGAGACCGCGGATGATGGAGAAGCCCTTTCCAAAGTAGATGTCGTCACGGATACCTGAGAGGATAGGGCCAAGGTTGGGAAGAGGGAAAAGGTCTTTGGTCACTTTGTGGCTGTCAAGTCCATATGCTGGGGCTTTGTCAGTCGACGTACTGCGAGTTATGGGCGAGTTGTACGTGCACTTACAGTTAAAGACTGCCAGCGCCTCAAGAATCTCCGCCTTGTCTGCTTCTGTGAGATGGTAGACATACTCCTCTTCCTTCTCAAAGTCATCAACACTCCATACCAGCGGTCCTTGAAGCTCCGTTGGCCACCCAGCAGGCACAGATGTCGGAAGACCCCCCGCCCTCACACGTGCAGCTGCTCGGTCCCGGTACTTCTTCTCATCAACGGTATAAGAGATGTCGGCATAGGGTTTGTTGGCTTCCGCTCTGGCCTGTTGGACTCTGTAGGCGTCGATGTTGAAGCGAGCCCGCAGGCCTTGGGAGTAGTAGGATGGGCCAGAGCCCATGTTGCCGATGCTCATCATCATGGTTGCGGTACTGATCGGTCAGGGCCTGCTTGGCTTATTCTGAATTGGTTGATGGGGTGAAGAGAAGACCTGATCAACGTCTGGAAGATGTCAAGATGCTCTGGATGATGAGGAAACAGACATTGTCATCGACGAGAAGTCTCGAGACTTTATATGAGGTTGAAGCCATCATGACCCAATATCGAAATCGAGAAACATTGCTCGATCATGGTATCCTCCATGTTCTCTGTGCCTGCCATTGCAGTCACTTCCTCTTCGATCAGCCCTATGCCTAGCTTCGCCGTCAGCCCATGGCCCCAGCTCCACGGTGAGACGCTGCTGCGAGTTGACTTTTACGGTTACAGTTTAGTGTTGATAGTCAACAACTCGGAGTAAACAACAACTTGGTGTCGCAGATGAATTGCTCGGTCCATCCGACAGACCCCGGTCAACGAGATACCTCTAGAGAAACAAGGATAAGGTGCCGCAACGTGCCATTGAAAGTGTAGAGGTGGTATAGTTTGCGGTCCAAGTGTTGTTTCGACCAACCAGGCAGCTGTTTCCAGAGTAGATGGGGGTTATGACATCCCAGTGATCCCACCTACACATGGCCGCTTCGTGGCACGGACACATGGTGGGAAGGATCCAGGTTCGGAGGCGGCGATGTCGATGCCTGGGTGAGAGCAAGGACACTCAACCATTGGACAATTGCAGAATAGCAATATGACATTGCCGATGGCCGTCGGCCGGAACCAGATACCCGCGAGGGATGTGTGTTCGCTAAACTGGAAATCCGGACCCAGCAAATCGGGTCGGTGTAACCGGGAACGATCCAGTGGAATGGTACAGAACGGGAGAAGAGAGGCACAGACTCAACCCACATCAGCCCTATCGTGTAGCTGGAAACGGAGCTGCCAATAAGAAAAGTCAATTGTCTTGACGTGGTATCAAAGGAACCGAGTGGTGGTGCTACAGCTTACCATACACGGCCAATCATCGTGGTGTTTTGGCATGTCATCGGTTCGACCCGATTACAGACCCCCAGCGCCAAGACCTTCCTCATCTGGCACAGCCGTCGGAGGCCGCTTGGAATTGCGGCCGGAGTTTTGGTGCAGTGACTTATCGTCATGTCAATGGCCGTATTTCCGTCTTTCCCTTGGCATGGATTTGACTCAACCTGAGGGTTCTAGCTATGCAACTGAAACGTTTCCATACTTGATTGCTGACATCGATGCTCACAAGGTCCGTACTCAAGTGGCCGGTGGCTAGAAGGAGGTACTGAAGCTATTCCCAGAGGAGAAATAGAAGATGCAATAGCTTCACGGCCCGATAGGACAAGGTTATTGGAGTTATGCGCAGATGAGATGAATGACTCGAAGACGTTGTTATTCATGTCATGGACAGCATTCAAGGCAGACCGGTGGGATGCGCCGAGTTGTCGGGTATAACCATATGCCACCGAGAGTCCAGGCAGCAGAATTCCCAAGGCAAACTTCGTGTCGTTAGGGAGTGTCTCCGATATATCATGGAACTCGGTCCTTCTCCTTCTTTTAACTTGTTGCCTGTTGAGTTGTATTCCGTTCCGCAACGGCGAGCCCATGCTGACCGCGGTAGTTTGCTATTTCGGCTGGCTTCCACCCGCTCAGCTAGAGCAGCTATTCGTCCTCGAAACGGAAGACCTCAACCTTCAACGGCCGGCAGCATTTTATCATCTCCTTCTCGCTATCGTTTCCGAAACCCCAGAGCGAAAGGTCGCCTCCTGTGCAAGTGCCTGTATCATCAACAAGTCAGCAAAATGTCGACCAGAAGAAAGGAAGCATATGAAAGGGAGCTCTACTCAGCGCCATCAAGACGTCCTATTCTGCCAAAAACTCTAGATGATCCCCCTTGGTGGCCGGACAAGGACTCATAAAGTACCTTCCCTTCTCATCCAAACCTGTCACCTGGAACAAGTTGATAACATGATTAACATCATGCACATCCCCCTCGTTCAACCCATACTTCATCACTGCTCTCGTCAAGTTGGAGTGACAGTAGAAGTCAAACTCTCCGCCACTCAAAACGTTATTAATGTATAGATCGCACCTCGTGCCCAAGAGATCATATACCCTACCCCCATTCTCGTCTTATCCGTACCAGGATAGCGTGTCGGCTATAATGGTCAGCATAGGCCGCATGAAGGGCAGGTTAGACCATAGTCCGTCGTAGGTCGAGACGTGTGAGGCGTAGAGCTATTTAGTTCGAGAGGCCCAGAAGTGTTCGCGAGGAGTGTGAAGATTCCAGATATTGAGGTCGCCAACTTAAGGGCCTTCGGGGGTAGAGATGCGGACGATGGAGCCGGCGGAAGCGGTCCAAGCACGGCCGGAGCGGATAGGGATTGTAATCTCCTCGACGAGGACGCGGGGAGCTTGTTAGATGGTCGCGTAGAGGTTCTTATCGACGGAGAGGGGAGACCCAGCTGTCGGGAGGTAAGCAGGGACCGGTTTCGGAACGGGTTTCCGTGCTGCCAGGCGTGCGGCACCGTCTTGTTCGGGGGTGGTCATGATTTCGGGGAGTTGCGTCTTTGAGAAATGTATGATTGTAGAGACTTGTCGATGTAGAGGATATCCAACAAAGTGGTGAATCAGATGGCACTGAAAAGGCGGGTGGGAAAAAAAAAGAAGGAAGAAGAAGAACGACCTAAAGCAGAAGAATGATGCTGCATTATCTCAGACAGCCGTATTTCTGTGGCCTTGGCCTGGCGGCCATTTTTTTCGGGCCTGCGGCCCGGCCCCTGGTCCTTTTGTGGTCTGTGCGCTGTGTTTGCTGTCCGTGCGCCCATATTTATCTAAGAAGGCCCACTTTTTTTCGGATGGCCATTAAAATACGTTTGAGTCGTATATTTAATAGTTTATGTATATAACCCGATAGCTCCTATATTAAGGACTATTAAATGTAGAAATAATTATACAATAGTACTATTATAATATTAATGCATTTATATAAAATTTTATATAAAGAATTAATAAACGATTCTCTATAAGATAATGTAATTTTTTTAGTAAAAAAGTTGAAGGAAGGTTATTTTATTAAGGTTTGGGTCGAATTTTATATAATCCGATAGCCCGTTTATATCAACTTAACGACTTAGATTATTATTAATATTTAATAGTTTTTATTTTAATTTCGTAAATACGTTAATAATAATAAAGTCGTACTTTATACGGTTTTTTTTTCGGTTGCGTTACTTTTTTTTTTTTTATTATTTAGAAAATATTATTTTAGTATTTATTAGCCGTTAAAATAAATTTTAAATAGTAGAATAATATTATTAATATTACTATATACGGTATTATTGGGGCGCTTAATACTAGATTTAATTAAATTATAATTATTTGGCAATTAGTATACAATAGGGAGGATATAATATTAGTGGCCGTTATAAGTTATAATAAGAGCGGTATTTTATTCGTTATTAAATAATTTATAGGGAAGATAATAATATAAATTGTACCCTTTATTAAATTCGGGGAAGTTTAAAGAGACGAAATATAAGTAAAGGTCGTTGGCGTTAGCGTTATATAGATCGATAAAAACGCTATCCTATAAGTAAATATATTAGGTTTTTTCTATTATATATAACCCTTACCCTAAAGCTAAACCCTTTAATTTATAAAATTATTATATATACCCTTAAATATTAATAATATTGAAATTCTCCTTTTAAAATTATTAATATTATAAAATATATTAATATAAATAATTATTTATAGAACCCTCGTATTTAGGATAATATTTCTATAGGGAAATATAATTATATTCTATTAGGTTTAAAGTAAATAATATATCCTAATTTTAAAAAGATTTTTAAAGACCCCGGTTTTTATAATAATATTAATATATTTACAATCGACGAATTATATATAGTAAGATAATAGCGAAAATTCTAGCCAAAATTTACTAATCTTTATATTATACGCTCCTTTCTACTTAAGAGTTTATTTTAGTTTAATTATACAATTATATTCGATAAAGAAAATTAAAAGTTTATTCTATAATATACCGGATTTAATAACGATATCGAAATTATTCGAATATTTATCGATTGCCCGGAAATCTCTATTATTATATACCCTCTTTTAAATAATTATTCTAGGGATTATAAGCGCTTACTCTTTTTTATTAACGGTTATACTCCTTAGAATATTCGAAATATTTTTAAAATTATTATATATATCTGATACAGGACACCTTGTTCCCTGGTATCACATGTAATATTACTTGAACCGACTGAATTGAACAGGGGCATGGGCACCCGGGTGCCATGCCCATCCGACCGGTCCGACGGCAGCTGCCTGGCAGCCGCCGCCGCGCCGCGTCGCGTCAGATCCACTTTGGGATTTCCATAAAGGATTCCCATGGAGGGGCAGCCTTCGGCTCGCCCTCTCCTTCTTACATCATCTTCTTTTCTTACTGCTTTAATACTACTGTTGTTTTTACACGTTCAGTATTTGAAGCACCCCAGGTTACCCTATCAATATCGATAATAAGCCGTAACTCATCGCCGTACGGTTCTTTCTTATATAATATTTATATAAAGAATGCGGCTTTTCGAAGGAATATTATTGTAAAATTATTAAATATTACAATATAGATATTTAGAAAATAGATAAGGACATTATTTTTAAAGATTTTTCTAATATAAATACCGATTACCGTATTATTTTAGTTAGTATTTCTTTAAATATAGGTATAAATATCCTTAACGTTAAACGTATAATATAATTTAATTTACTTAAAGAAATAAATTTAGTAGATTTATAATAACGGTTTAATAGGGCTATAAAGAAGGTTAAGGAATTATAAAAAGAAATTATCTTTTTCGCTCTTTATTATATTTTTAATTATTTTGGTTACGAAGAGAAAAAAAAGGAGTTTATTCGAATAATTTAATAACCTTATTTCCAATTTTTTCGACTATTAATTTATATTAGCGTATTATTAAACGTTATAATATTAATTAAGAAAGATAATAATTCTTTAAATATAAATAGTAATATTAATATTCTTAATAATAATATTAGTTAATTATTATAAAATAATTAAGTATAATAAGAATTAGAATTTAAAAACCTTTAGGATATTAAAAAACGGGTTAAATAATTAAAGAACGATAAAAAGTATCGAAAAGAATTAAACCCAATATTAAAGGATTTCTTTAATAGTAATTACTTTCGGAAAAATATATTAAACTATTTATAAGAATCCAATAACGAGAATTTGGAATTTAAAAAACTTATCGACCCTATTTTCTATTATAATAGTACGGGCTATAATTAATAATTTTTACTTATTCCCCCCTTTCCTCCTAAACTTAAAAAGGTTATTAAATTTAATATTAGGAATTTTACTTATATTATTTAGAAGTATTTAAATCGTTAATATACTATTAGGGTATAAAAATAGTATTAAATAGTCGTTATTTCCCTATAATAATAGAACTCTTTATAGAATTCAAATTGTAATACTTTTTTGGGAAGATATATATATAAAAGAAGAAAGGCTTAAAAGCCCTACCGTTCGGGACTTTAAATTCGTTAATTAATAAGGTCCTAGAATTAAATAATTAGAAATTTTTTAACGAATATAGTAAAAAATTAATAGAATTTTTACTAAATATTATAAATAATATATATAATAAATAGGAGTTAATTAAGTAAAAAAAGTAGTAGAAGTAGGCTAAGAAAGCCGCCACTAAAAAAAGGCCCGCTTTATAGACCCGTAAAAGGTAAGCTCCTTAAGATTTATCCGCTAGTATATCTTTATTAAAACGTTGAAAAAAAGGGATGTAATTATTAAATCAAATTATTTATATTAATTTATATTAATTAACAATTTTTTTTATACAAATTCCTTATTATAATATTAAGAATAATATTATATAATACTTATTATAATAATAATAACGTTAATACGATATAAAGATTTTATAAGGCTAGAATTTCTAAAATATAGAATTTAATTCCTCCAATTTATTACCCTATATATCGTTTTCGTTAATATTAAATAAACGCTCTATTTTATTATTTTAATTAATAAAATTATTTTCGGTCCTTCTAAGTATAATATTAAAGACTACCTACTAATTTATAATATCTTTAGGTTCGACGACGGCGTTATTAAAATTAGATAGTTTATAGAGGATTATTCGTTAATTAAAGGAATAAATATTAAGTATATCCTAATTAAAAGAAGGGGGGTCTTTTCTTCTTTTTATTATTTTATCCTTATATAGTTTGTAATTATATGAAATAACGTCGATAATTAGATTTCCGGATATATAATTACTTTTCTATTTTCTTCTTAGGGTAGTTTTAACGATATATTATATAATCGCGAATATATTTCCGTTAATAATAAGACGTAAAAATATTATATAAATATCGTATTAGGAATTTTTATAATTCTTAATATTATTAGTATAATAATAATTAATATATTCGAATATAATATCGATAGCCTTATATATATTACCCGTAATAATATAACGAATTAAATTACCCTTTAAAATAATATTTCGAATTAATTTATTAAGAATTACACTAGGGTATAATAATTATAATAAATATAGTATTTCTAAATTATAATTAGAACCCCTTCTACCCTAGAAGAGGATGAAAAATATAAAGATAATATCCTTTATTAAATTATAATTACTATAGCGAATAGCTTTATATAAAATTAAAAGGATTTTAATATATTATAGTAGACGATAGTAGTTTCGAAACTTTGGATTAACGCCGTTATATTTAATATCGTTATATTCTTTTATTTAACCTTCGAAATTAAATACCTTTTTTAATAAACGGTTAAATATTACTTCCAAATTATCGACTTCGATTAAATCTATTATATTTTAAATAATATTAATAATTAAATCCTTTTCTAATTTACCCTTATTAATTAAATATTCGATAATAAAGGTAAAGATTCTAGCCGTATATTTATATATAAGTAATAGTATAATTTAATAATATTTAATATTTTTCTTCGAAATGTTTTTAATTTTACTCAAAAATTAAATATTAAATATAAGGGTAATAAATAATAATCCGCCGTCTTTATTAATATCCTAAAATATTCTAAATAATATTTCGATATAATTAAATTCAACGTAAAAGAATACTAGGATAGGAATTATCTATTTCTTTTAATTAAAGACTTAAATAACTTTAAATTGGGAAAGTTTAATACGCCGGATATATAAAATTATTTTTTAATCCTTATAAACGAAAGTAAACCGGTTAGTATAATCCTTAAATTTTAATCGATATTACTAAAATTCTTTATAGAGTCTATAAATACCTTTAATTTTGCTTTCGTCTTCGAAAATAGCTCCTAATTATAGAATCGGATTATTTTTATATATAACCCTTTTAATAATAAATAATTTAGGTATTTTATCCTTTTTAAAAAGTTGTAAAATAACGAACCTTATTAAAAAATTTAATAATTTATCGACGGATTTCCTTTTCGGGAGTAGATAATTAATAATTATATTCTTTATAAATCGTTATATTAAATTAATAATAATAATAGGAATAAAACCGCTAAGGTCTAAATAAATAATTAAGTAAAATATTATTAGGTTAATAAATATATCCTACTTTCTACTAATAAATTTATAAACCCTATTTTTAAAATTGAAATTATCGTATATAATAACAATATTAAAATTATATACTATTAATTTAATATACCTTTTTATATCGTTAGTTATAGTATTAAAAATTTCGTTAAATTTAATATAATTAGTAATAACGTTTATACCTAAGAAGGTTTTTATAATTCAACGCGGCATTTTATTAGTAAGTATATAGAAATTTAAAATTTATTATAAGAAACCGTTATTATTGCGCGAATATCTTCCTATAATAATTAACGTAATTATTATAATTTATTTACTCTTAGCCTCGTATTTTTTTAAATCGATAATAAATAAAACGATTAAAGCGCTATTATTAAATTACAATTTAAATTAAATAATAAAAGATATAGGGAAAAAAAGGTTAGAGATTAATATATTCGATTCTATATTATTTAAAATAGAAAATTTATACGGTTAGGCGCTTTTAACTTTAAAGAAGGCTATATACTCTTTATAATATTTTAAATAAAATCCGTTTTAGTAATTTTATTAACGGTAATTTATTAAATATTTTAATAATCTTTATATTTAAACAGCTTAAAATTTTAGAATAGCCGTATAATTTATAAAGATTTTAATTTTTATTATATAATAACGGTATTAAATTTTATCTTTATTAGTATATTTTCTTCTTTAATTAAAATATAGTCTTTGGATTTGAGAGTGTTTTGGACTTTATTATTTAATAAAGCTTCGAGAAATCGATTAATATTAATTAAATTATTTATTTATTAAAAAAGAAGGATTTTAAAGGAATAGGAATATTATATAATATTATTCCTAATTTTATTTTAATAATTAATATCTTTAAATTACTACTATAATTTTATTATTTTATTAATAATATTAAAAGGTATAATAATACCGCCGCCGGTTTGGTTAACCTTTTTTTAAGCTTTTTATTAGGTTTTTTATTAGGTTTACTATTATACTTTTTTTTCTTAAGCTTATTTTTCGGCCTCTTTTCGAATATATTATTCCCGTTATTTCTTTTATACCCGGCGTTGACGTTATACTTCTTATTAAATTTAGGTTTAGGTTCGTACTTAGGCTTTTTATTAGGTTCGTTATTAAACTTTTATTTATTAGCGGGTTTAATGCTGTATACGCGGGGGTAAGGGTATAATTTAAAGAGGAAATTAGAGGGGTTAAAGAGGCTAATTTTGAGGCTTTAAATTTAAATTAAATTTTAAACCTATTTTAAAGGATATTAATTAAAATATAAATTTAAAAAGGTTAAATTCGTTATTATTATTTTCGTACCTTAGACGTTAAATACGTTAGGCGGGGTCGTTATTATTAAAATTGATTATTTTTTTTAAAAAAGAATAATATTATTCAATAGCGTTAAATTTAACGATTCTAGAATTATTTTTATAGTATTTATACGATAAGTTTTATTAATATTATTAGTAATTTAAGATTTGGCTGGCTTGTTTATCGGGGTGTGTATAATTACGTTTAAATTCCCAATTTAGACTAGTTCCGGCTTCGCCTTTACTATTTCTATTCTGGGCTTAGTACTATTCAATTCGAGTGGGTCACTATCTGCGTTTTACCCGACCCGCAGGGTCAAAAAAGCGCGCCAGCGCTAAAAGCCGGAACTAGTCTGTGTTGAGATAAATGCTGCAGTGCCCTGTGGCAGATGGGAGAAAAGAACGCCAAAGATTTTGTATGAGAGACCTCACATTCGCGAGCTCAAAGGGCAGGAATTACCGGCTCGACCCCGCACATTATCAGTGGGCCAGTTCCTGCAGTCGCCATCGGGGAGGGGACGAGGGGTGGACGACGCAGTCAGGTTGCAGCAAACAGAAAGAACCAACTAAAGCGAAATAATATGCAGTGAAGCAAACAGGAAGGAGGAAAAATGCTTCTACCGAATGATCTCTGCATGCAGTGCTCTCGCTTTTCCACTTTCCACTCGCCAGCATAATTCGTACAAGGTATCTCGAAACACGAACAAAAGCACGACAACCACCCTCAGCAATCCGACACAACGAATCCTCCATCGTACCACCTACCTACTCCTGACCCTCGACCCTCGTCACCGTCCTCCCCGACGGCACATGCGCCCCGTGAAAGCCCAAAGCAATGGCAAAGTCCACTTCGGCTCGTCCCATCTCGGTCATCGTCTTCGCGTCCAAGCATAGCAGATAGCTCTTCGCCTTCTCTCCATCCAGAATCAAGCTCAACAGCACACCATCGTCTTCCTCCTTCCCACCCGGCCTTGGGATAAATATGGCCTCGCCTGGTGTATGCCCCTTGGGGTTGTCCCAAAAGAGAACCTCCCGCGTCTCCGTATCGGTCTTGACAATGGCATCGGTCAGCGTGCTGCGGCCTCGAAACGGCAGACTATACACATATCGGTGCTTCCTGGTGGCATAGATGGGGTTGATGGTTGGAAGTTCGCCAGCGTGTGGAGCAGGGATGCGGAAAACCTCGTGGTTGTTGGGATCGTTGGTGGTGGGCAGCTTGTTGGAGGGCAAGTCGGGGTTGACGGTGAAGTGGTAACGTGTCAGATGGGCAAGGGAGTTGCGGGCACGCTGTTCATCTGCGTAGAACTTCTTCGCCGCGGAATCCCTGTCGAGGACCACGTCGAGGTAGAGGGAGTGGATGAACTCGTGCGACCCAAAGTCAATGACGTCGCAGTACAAGTTGATGTCGGCTGAATCAGGGCCTGCCTTCTCCTCAAAGGCGTTGACGGTGTGGAAGAAGAAACGACCTTCGGTCTCGAACCGACCGACCACACCTTCCCCGTGTTTCCTGTCGACAACAACCCATTGAGTCTTTCTGTTTGGGTCATACGGCCTGATGGCATCTAGCAGGTTGCGCTCCCACGGAATCTGAGTGCCATTGAGCCCAAAGTGTGAGGTCGGGATACAGAGGATAACGAAGCTGGGCGAAAGGAACATGCTGTGCATGTAGGCAGGCGAAACGGTCGGCTCGCGAATCGTGGCCAGAATCTCCGTCTTTCCAGTCGAGGCGTCAACACGGAACACTCGATAAACTGGCTTCGGGCCGAGCTCCAGGTTGTAGTTGAAGTAGTCGCCTGTCTCGGGATCCCTTTGCGCATGAGCACAGGACATGGGACCCTTCAGGTCAGGATGCAGCACATCTTGTGTCGCCCACCCGATGGGCTCCAGTGTCTTGGGGTCGATCTGCTTCATGGTGCAGTTGTCGGTACTGATCCATATCGACTTGGGCAACTCGGGCTTATGTCCCAGTATCTTGGGATCGTTCTCCGTCACGGCTGGTTTCCTCTTTCCGGCGATATTACCGGCAGCAGCGTCGAGTCCGGGAGGATTGACGTTCACGACGACGTTAATGTTGTTGTGCCACCTCTCCTCCGGCGACTCCCTCAGTCCCTTGAACGCGGCCATGGCCTTGGAGAGCAATCCGAGGCAAGGATCCGCCTTCTGACCGAAGCTATAATACGGCCAGGTTCCCTGCTTCTTGATGACCTCCATCATTTCTTCGGCTTGGTGTCGTGACGAGTAGAAGACGTCCACGGCCCCTTCTTCGTTCGGCATGATATCGAACCGATGGGTATGAGCCAGCCCATCAAACCAGTGGCTCATCTCAAACGTGGCACCGGCGTCCGTGTCGATCTTGTAGATACCAGGACCGGTCCGGAAGAGGGAGCCAGCAGCCCATGTTGGAATGCTGCCCTTCACGGCGATCTTGATCGGGCCTCGCTCTTCGGTGAGACCATCGAACTGAAGAAAGGTCAGTCAACACTCTTAATGAGAGACTTGCAACAAGTATCTAACTTACAGCAGCTTCGTTTGGCCAGTCTTCGTACACGCCCGTCCTCAAATTTCGCAGCGTTTGCTCATAGTCGGCCTGTTCATCGGCTTGTGTCCGGAAGGTGGTTGACTTCTCCGGCACCGTGCCGTTCACCTCCTGAGGACTCATATCAGCCTCCGATATCGTCACTTTCGAATTTGTAGGCTGCTGTGGTTCTTGGTGATTTTTGCTTGGTATGGGATTCTGTGGCTGACGAACGCAGACAAAGGGACCCGGTCGTGGTCAGTGGTGATGCAATCGTGAGTCTGTCGTGGCGGTTTCAGCGGCTACCCAACGCTTCAGTGGGTTTCAGGGGCTATCCGCTAATAAACAGCCGCTGGCAGGTCAACCAAGAAGGAGCCGCAAACAAAGATGCAAGATCGGGGAAATTTCAAAACAAGTCGACCAAACGGCATACTTATAACACAGTGGGCACAAGGTAAAATGGAATCGTCATCCATGTGTCAATCCCAAGAAAGCGACGGCATCGACCAGAACCCTGAAACATGTTGGTCATTTTGGTACCTGCAGCGATGGATTGAAAGGACGGGAAGTGGGCGTGCCGCGTTGCCCTGTGGACACACTGGAGAGAAAGCCTGGGGACACCCACGGATGCCCGGTGAATCGGAGACGGCGGGATCCGGATTTTGATCCCGATGAAAGCGAAGAATGCGATGGCTGCCGCCAAGCGACGGGTTTAGCGATCGGGAACCGCTATGATAGGCCTCTTGGCCGCCCATTTCGACCACTTTTCAAAAGGCAACCACAGCGAGCGTCGACAGCGTAACCCCAAAGAGCACATTCTCGGCGTCCAGTACGGAACATGTGACGGGGAACAGTACCCAATTCGACAACTATAAACGAATGCGAATAGTGACGCGCTGACGGAGACAACTCCGACGGCTGCGCCAATGCGCCTCCCAAAATCTTATAAATCCACTCCGGTCCACTGAGACGAAGATATAAGCGAATCCGGGCTGCCACTGAAGACGACGGAATCCGAAACACCGGAGATGGGATGGGCACTTCCGCAAAACCACCTTCTGTTTTGGTAGAAGTAGGTGTCGGAAACGGTCCAGACTTTCAGCACCTGCGACTGCCCGGTGATAGTCGAATATCACTTGGCCTCAAAATAGACGCGGCTATCAGGAAAATCGGAGGGAAACATGATGGTATTTCCATTTTCCGCAAAAGTTTGGGGGGCCGAAGTGTGACACCTCTCCGGGTTATGGGTTGGATGCGCAAAAAGGGAAAGTGGAAAAAGGACAACAAAACAAGCAGCGGAAATCACTTGGCCAACCCATGCGCCTCTCTCAACGCCTGAATCGCATCCTCATCATAACTCTTCCTCTGCTCGTTGTCCAGAGGCAGGTACATCATCGTATGCACCGCGCCCAGGTACCTCTTGATGGTCACCTTGTTCCCTCCTTCTACCAACTTCAGCCCATACGCCTCGCCCTCGTCTCTCAGGACATCGCACTCGGCTGTCCTGATGAAGGTCGGACACAGCCCCTTGAAATTCGGGGCCTTGATCGGTGCCAGCCACCATTCCGGCCACATCTTCCGAATCTCATCCCGCTTTTCGGGCGGGAAAACGGACTGCCCAAAATACTTGATGCGGTCCCAGGGGAGGACTGGCCCGTTGGCAAACTCGCTGAACGAGGGATAAAGAGAGTCGGCAGGGGAGTCGAAACTGATGCAGTCGGTTGCAGGAGGGACGGATGCCAGGCAGAGCTTGAGCGGGAGACCGGCATCGCGGGCCATGTGTTGCAGAACGAACGAGATGTGGCCGCCAGCCGAGATGCCACCTACGGAGATGGACGAGGGGTTGATGTTGAGAGTGGTGGAGGAGTCGATCACCCACTGTATGGCCGCCCATGCATCTTGGAAGGCCTTGCCAAACACCGTTTCTGTCTTTTGTCAACGAATTGCGTCTGGAAAGAGCGATAGAGTAACTCGACTCATCTTACCGGGGCAGTGACGATAGTTCACATCCACAACCACCACTCCCGCCTCACGCATACTCAGACACAACCGACCATCCGTAAACAGATCCCCAATTACGAAGCCACCGCCTGTTCGACGAGTTTGTTAGCATGTCTTCGTCACCCATGCGGAGGCCGCTTTACCCACCATGGTGGTTCATGTGGACGGGATATGGCCCATCCCCATGCTTCTCTGGGTCCGGATGATAGACCCTCACAGGAATCTTGGCCCCATCTTCCGATGTGACCTCGTAGTCCGCCACTCGCTCACAGTTGGAGGTATCGATGGCGGTTGGAGCTCGGTACCTTTCAGGATGGGCTCGGAGTTCTTCGATGGACACATCCCGTGGTCGCTTGGAGAGAACGTCTCGGAAGAACTGGACAAAGTCCGGGTTCAGCTTGGAGAGAACGTGGGGTGGGATACCACTCCCAGGTTCTTCTTGGCTTGTCATTGTGCTGTTGGACCTTTCTCTTATTATCTTCTCAGATGCTGATGTGACGAACTGTCTTGACCCTCAAACAGCAGGTCGCGTAGATTCCGCTAGCTCTTTGATATCAGCTCGGCGAGCGTAGATATAGATAGCCACTTGGCCTAGATCTGAGCCGAGGCTTATCGTCATCGGTAGGGCGTGAGGGGAAGTGGGATCAACTGCCGTAAAAGCCGACTCTTATCCGAATGCGTGGGGACACAAAAAGCAAAGCCAATGGGATGCTATACCAGACTGATGATCAAAGTACGGGAACAAGCGAACCGTCAAGTGTTACAGTTCCAGCTTCCATCAGCGCAGCCGCCATGGCGACATGACTTCGGGGTCTTTGTGCGATACAAGAAAACAAACCGAAAAGATCATGAAACTCAAATCAAAACGCCATCAATAGAGATTGTAAAAGTAGACGAACTACGTCTACGCCGCCATAATGGCAGCATGTCTCTCCAGAAATTTGCCCACAGCATCAACAAACCGGTCCAGCTCGTCCTTCGGGGTATTCAGCATCATGGCAATGAATCCTCTCCTCGTAATCCAAAATCCTTCCTCCAGCATTTCGAACCAGAACAGATCTCTCAGGTCTGCTCTCTCCTGGCTTTCCAGCGTTCCATCCTCCCTAAAATGCAGCCCAATCAACGAACCTCTGCCTGTGAAGCTCAACTTTGTCCCCTTTGCCATCTCGTTCAGCCTGTCCCTCAAGTCATCCCCAACCTTGTTGAACTCGACACATATCTCCTCCGTAAAGACCTCCTTGAGTCCTGCATAACCCGCACACATCGTCATGGTGTTATTGTTGAAAGTTCCCGAGTGCGCCAAGCTTCCCTTCACCCTCGGATCATACACCGAGTCCATAATCTCCTTCCTCCCTCCAAACGCTCCAAAACTGAACCCGCCACCCAAGTACTTCCCCAACGTGACCAAATCCGGACTCAACCCCATTTCCTGACCCAACCCATTCGGCGCCAGTCTCGAAGTCATCACCTCATCCAAGATAAACACCGCTCCAGCCTTCTTAGCCGCCTCCTGCACCCTCAACAAAAACTCTTTACTCCCCGGGAGACATCCACCAGCACCTTGCATCCCCTCCACCAGCACCGCCGCTAGCCCACCCCCCTCTCCCTCTTTCGCCGTCATCTCAATCACCCTCTCAGCCTCCGCCGCCGCTTGCTGGTCACCATACCGCTGCACAACCACAAAATCCTCCTTATCAGCCGTGTTCGCAGCCGGCTTACCGCCTCCAAAAGAGAAACAAGCACCGTGATAACCGCCCGTGAACACCACCACTTTGCGCTTTCCCGTGAAGTGTCTAGCGGCCGCCAAAGCATGGAGATTGGCTTCCGTGCCCGTGTTGGCCATGCGCACGCGCTCGAGCTTGAAGCGCTCGCACAGAAGGGAGGCGTAGCGGGCTTCGTAGACGGTGGTGGAGCCGAGGGAGAGGCCGATTTGGTCAAAGGTGGAGAGGATGGTGGTGCGGATGAGGGGGTGTGAATGGCCGTAGAGGCCGGCGGAGAGTTCGCCTACGAAGTCGGTGTATCTGGTGGGTGTTAGTTTGCACGTGGTGTATGATGAGGGAGGTACAGGTAACATTGATGTTGGGGGTGAGAAAGGAAGATTAATGTGGGATTTAACTCACTTGTGACCATCTTCATCCCAGACGGATGTGGCTTTGCCGTGTTTCATGCAAAGGGGAAAGGGAGATGTGTGTAGCAAAGTGCGAGTGTTGCCGCCTGGGAGAGCTTCAACGGCGCGCTCATGTTGTTTTTTGGAGAGGGGGTTGTTGGTGATGTATCGGGATTGAGCGGCAGCGAGAGCTTGTGCTGCTTCTTGGTGGTTGCTCTCAAAGGAAACTGGGGTATCAGTGGATGGCATCTTTTGTGACTAGATGAAAGGTAATTTTCAAGTTATATTTCCTGTCAGAATCCTCGATACCACGTCAGATGTTGGTGGTTTGCTGGTTCGTTGAGTGCCTGTAAAATGTAAATAGTTCATTTGTCGACATGAAGTGAGCTCCGTCTTCGGCGAGGTCGGGAAAGCGTCCTATCGGTCCAATCAACTTATCAGGGAACGCCTCGATTACCCCGCTTTTAAGAGGCCAGGGAATCCTTCCTTTCCCATCAGGCTCCTTTCGGCTTTAGATGATTCTCGGTTCGTTCTTTGTTGTCCTCCAAACCAGCCTCTAAATCTATCGACAAGGCCTTTGACAACAATACCGATAATTCGTGCTATCGACGTTTGCCAACACGTTCATTTCTTCCGACAACTGGACATCCGCATCTCGCGACGTTGTGGTTGATTCGGTGTTCGGATTATGCTCTCGTGCGCTTCGAGGGCATGATGAGTCGTGATGCCAAGGACCGCCCCAAATACCTGATCCTATCTCACACATGGGGAGATGAGGAAGTGATATTCTCGGACATGGCAGACATCAGAGCTGCCAAACGGAAGAAGGGTTGGGGCAAGATTAAAGGGATATGTGGGCTGGCGCGGAAGTGGACGTACGACTATGCTTGGGTTGACACATGCTGTATCGACAAAAGCAGCAGTGCCGAGTTGACTGAAGCTATCAATTCCATGTATGCCTACTACGAGAAAGCCAGGGTCTGCATTGCCTATCTTGAGGATCTTGAACCAGGGAATGACAGGATACCGACCGAAGAGCAACTCGGGCGTTGCAGATGGTTCACCCGTGGCTGGACTTTGCAGGAGCTTATTGCACCTAAACACGTTTTCTTTTTCGACTCCAACTGGGGATTACGGTGTCATGCGTCGGAGGTATTGGAAGCCATAGAGAGCATCACAAATGTCGACAAGCGCGTCCTCGGGGAAGAGAGAAGGCCTCTTGATGAGATATCCGTGGCACAGAGGATGTCATGGGCGGCTCGGAGGACCACCACGAGGATTGAAGATCGCGCATACTCACTGATGGGCATATTTGGAGTGAATATGCCGCTTATTTATGGAGAAGGAGAAGGTGCTTTCCACCGGCTACAAGAAGCCATTTTGCACCAGTCACACGACTTGTCTATTCTCGCCGGGAAAGACTATTCCTTATCCACTAACCTTTGCGGTATTCTGGCTCCAAGACCGGAGGCCTTTAAATGGGCCCGAACGGTAGAGTTACTGGACGACCCAAACATACCCGCCCCTTCGTTCATCGTCACAAACGCCGCGATAGAGATGTCGACCTCATTGGGCATTCAGCGGACATATAGAGTCGGTTCTGCTTATTACTTCACTGACGAAAGTAGAAATGAGGACAGAAGCGCAACAGCAAAGTTGGAAAAGTTGAAGCGCAACCGGGAAAGAGAAATTTACAAGTGGGAAAACGAGAATCGCTTGTTACACCTTCATTGTACGGTTTCCGAGCGCCATGAGGAGGACTCGAGTACTGGCACGAACGACATGCGTATAGTGTTCTTGCTGTTACACCGGACGCCTGGTGGATTTATGCGAGTTAGCCCTGGTCTGAGTTTCTTGCAACAGTCTGAAGTCAGGTTCCTGGAGTCAGTCAAACTGACCATGGTGAAACGGACTCCTAAACTTGGACGCGGAGTTCCGAACATGTACGAAGACAGACTTAGTGCTCTAGTTATTGACCTCTCTGGGATCGAACGATATATAGAGCGGGAGGTACACGACAAGGCGATGTCGGCTAGGTTTTCGGTGGTGGTGACACATTATCCAGAGCACCTCTTCGTTCCAGAGGTTGGTTGTTTTCGATTCGACCACAATTCGCATTTCGTTGGTGTCGTCCGGATAGAAGTAACTTCAACCGGTGACAGAATGTTGACGCCTGCGTTGTTTTGGCTTGTGTGTGGCACAGGGCCGAAACAGCAGTACGGAAGTGGAATATGGGCTACCATGTATACGGGAGGTATAGTTGAGTCCGGACAGCTAGCTGATGTTGGCATATATTGTGGAGGGGATCTCCGGAATCCACTGGCAATCTCGAACATCGGCCAATGCCTTCGCCGTCTCCGATCAAGCTCCCAGTGGGGGGAAACCATGGCGACGAAGCAAACGCTAACCATGGCGATTGGAACCAAAGTTTTAAGATTTTCCTGGTCATGGAGACGAGAGGCAAGCGCCGGGGATGACCATAATCTGGATGTGCGGGGTTGGAGGTACACTATCGATGTTAATGCAACGAAAGGCTGATCTGGTGATATATTCAGCAGCGTCCTCGGAAAGCAATGGGATCGTTTCGATCACGACTAGCGGTTCAATGTTTTTGATACCTTCCGGGCTGGCCTCCGTTGCAACCAGGAAGTTCACCATCAATAGGCTGTGATGATCGAAAGCGGACCATAACAGACAAAGACACACTAAGTGGATGGAAACCCAGTCGCTTGTTGGATTGTGTTCTCGAAACGCGGTACGAAGGAACGAAGGAAGAATATTTTTGGGGGCCAGCTTTGGGGTACGGTGTTCGCGGAGGATATGTTGAGTTCATCTTTGGTCGAAATCGGCGTGTATTTAAGGAATGACTTCCATGATCCCATGGAAATTGCAAATATGGGACATCGCCTCCAGTCAACACGTTCGAGAGGACTGGTCTCGCCGAACAAGCAGAAGATCCAAGTACAAGGGTACCCGTACGAAATAACCCTTCTGACAAAACAAAATGTAGGTAAATACGACTGGGCTGGAGAGAGAATTGTTGAGTTCCCAGTAGGCGATGCGAGTCAAGAAACGCATCTCTTGTTGGATACGACCGCGGTGTCTAGCTGATGATGCCCAGGAATAGGGTATCAACTCGATCTCTCCTGGCTGATCAGACAGTCAGTTGCTTCCACATTGAGGAGTCAATGCCGACACAACTCGCGAGAGGAGAAGCAAGTAAAAGGATCGGGAAAGAAAAAGAGTTTCAACGCGAAAGACGAGGACCAAATTGAGCATCACAAGAACAAGAGAAAAAGAAAGAGGTAGTAGATGTCACTGCCAGAACCAGAAATGGGTATATCATATTGTTGTACAAGGTGTGCCAAAATGCCTCGGAAGGCATCAGCACTGGAACTGCATCCTACTACCAACCGCGCAGCTGCCCTAGGCTCAAAGCTGCAGATGACGCTGCCTCTCCTGGATGTGAATACCAATCGTGGTCGACCAATGGCGAATTCTCGGCTTGATGGCGAACTCGTACTCGGGCAAGCTGGCCAACTCCTCCATGAACGGGCCCATCTGCCCTCTGTCCGACCTCAAGAAGTGTGTTTCAATGCTGTGGACGACAGCGAGCGAGTCCTCGTTGGCGTACAGACCGGCAAAGCGCATCTCTTCCAGCAGGTTGAAGACAGTCTCGGCGTCGCCATAGCGGTACCATTGGATGTGAGCCAAGAGGTTGTAGAATGGCGTGCTAGCACCGAGGACATAGCTGGCCAAGCCAAGCTCCTTGATGCGTGGGAGGATGTTGAGTGCCAACGGCGAAGAGCGGGAGAACGATGTGTCCATGAGACGCAGGCCGTAGAGAAGGTAGGCGGGATAGAGAGGGCCGTAGATGTGCATGGAAAGTCTCTCCTGGCCGGGTTCGAACTCGTAGCCGTACTCGTATTCCCCGTCTTCTTTCACCTCCTTGGCCTTGCGTCCTGCCTTCTTCGCGGGCGCCTTGGGAGCCGCGGACCGATCGGCGATACCCAGCTTGCCGACCATGGAGAAGACCTCCTCTTCCAGAATGTCCCAGAGCTCAAAGTCGGAGGTGGCAGCTCTCATCTTGGCCTCAACTCGGGTGCGCTCCTCGCGTCTCATGGCCTCCTCGGCGACTTGCTTGCTGAGGGGATCGGTGGGCAGTTGTTCGTCCGACTCTTCAGAGGATCGGAGGTTGTTGAGGATGGAGGCCCTGCCGGTTCCCTTGTCTTCTTCGAGGATGCCGAGGGCCATGCGGGCGGCCTGTCGCAAGCTTGGAGGGAAACGCATGAGGGCGCTGTCGCGGTCGACGGCCCGCTGTGTCTGTTCAACCGGGGAAAGGGGGTCGAATGGGCGCTGGACTGGTCGCCATTCCTTGGAGTAGGCGGCGGCGGCGTCTTGGAGCAAGATCTTGACGGTGTTGTGGGCGGCTTCCGGGTCGGGATCCTTGACGCTGATTTCCAAGGGGTCGTCTGGTGTAGGCTTGGTCTTGTTGACGATATCTTGGAAGATGGTGTCAAAAGCGTAACGCTCTGTGGGGGTCAAGGTTGGTTTTTGGCCTGGGGCGAGGTCTTCTGGTTGCCATTTCCGCTTGGGCTTTGTGAATTCTTGAGTTTGGAGGTCGAAGGGGATGGGATCTCTGCTGAGCATCGATGGCGGGGCTTTTCGGCCACGGGGTGTAGACGGGCGAGAGTCGGGTCTGGAATCGGATCTATAATATGCGCGGAGGGCTGTGGTCTTGATGCCGGTGCGGGACATGCGCTGGATTGTCCTGGTTTGGTAGAGAAACGGAAGCATGGTTGTCGACGACATGGTGGCCGTCTTCCGGATTCGCCGGGTGATGTGTGGTGATTGTGGTGTGTAGTGATTGTCTCGGAGAAGATGATTGCAGATTATCGTGTCCAGCACGGTTTGATGGATTGCGGTTCCTGGTGGTGATGGGCGGCGGCAAAGGTTGCGAGAATGGAGACGGACGGAAGATGGAGCAGGAAGACGAGGCAAGAAACGGCCAAAGTCAAAAGTTTCGATTCAAAATTTCGAATGTTGAAAGATTGCCTGCCGCGAGATACCCCACATAAATCCCGCTAACAGGATCGCAAGGGAGCTTTAACAAAGATACCGCCAACTTACAGGGTCAATTGTTAGTGCACAAGACGCTAAAAGATCCCAACCCACTCAGTGTCCCGTGATTTCGTGCGCCAGTCTGTTTCTTGTGCGACGAACGCGACCCGTGGCGCGCCTTGAACTTTTTACTAATTGATTTTCGCATCTTGCAGTGATGTCGCCGTGTTGCTACACTTGACCACTTTCGCGTTGCTGCCTAGCATACCCCTGCGCAAAGTCTTGGACGAGGACAGCATTCGGTGTCCATCAGTGTCTTGTTATAAACCCTTCCTGTCGAACTTCCCATTGTGCTCACCAAATCACTACACTTACTCTCTTGCTCCATCAGCCGTCCCATTGCCCTTCCTCATAATCCCAAGATGCCTCCCAAGAAGGAACCCGCCATGAGCGCATTCGAGCGCAAGCGTCTCGAGAACATTGCCAACAACAATGCCATCCTAAGCGGAATCAGCACAACAGCAGACAAGATCATACCGAAACCTGCGCCTCCCAAGCCCAAACGCGCCAGCACGCCTCGAGTCAAGCGCGAACCTGTCAAGAAGGAACCGGCCCGTCCCACGCGCCAGAGCAGTCGTCTCGCCGGGCTTGAAGCGGATTCCGAAGTTCTTAAGCGCAAGCTAGATGTCGAAGCCGAGGCGGAAGCGGCCAAGGCCAAGGCCAAGAAGATGCGCGTCAGCGGTGACTTGAAGCTCGGAGACATCACGGTCGAGGGTCGCAAGTGGGAAAGCAGTGCCGATGGCCTGGCGCTTCTTAAAGGTCTCGGTGTACGAGGCGCGCAACCGGGTGTGAGGACATTTACAGACGACGATGTCAAGGATACCAAGGACAAGGGGCTAAAGGACCTGCGGTTGCGCATGAGCGGACTCAAGCTGTATGAGAAGTGGGCAGTCAATGGTACGTCCGAGCTAATCATTGCGCCAAAGACTTTGCACATTCGCTAACAGGCCCATCCCAACAGACATCAAGCTCGTCCCTCAGCGAATCTACTCCATGTGCTTCCATCCCACCGAAGAAAAGCCCATCATCTTTGCCGGCGACAAAGAAGGCGCCATGGGCGTGTTCGACGCCTCCCAACCCGCGCCCGAGATCGACGAAGACGACGAAGACGCCGACTACCCAGACCCCATCATATCCGCCTTCAAGACGCATTCCCGCACGATCTCGTCCTTCCACTTTTCCCCGACCGACGCCAACGCCATCTACTCAGCCTCGTACGACTCTTCGATCCGCAAACTGGACCTAGACAAGGGCATCTCAACCGAGGTCTTTGCGCCATCCACTTCGGCCGACGACCTGCCCATCTCGGCCATCGACATTCCTTCCACCGACCCTAACACCATCATTTTTTCCACGTTGCATGGCTCCCTAGGCCGACAAGACCAGCGCACGAAACCTTCTTCAGCCGAGATCTGGGGCCTAACCGACCAAAAGATCGGCGGTTTCTCCCTGCACCCTCAACACCCTCACCTCGTGGCGACCGCCTCGCTCGACCGCACCCTCAAGATCTGGGACCTGCGCAAGATAACCGGCAAAGGCGACCTACGCCACCCCGTCCTGCTAGGCGAGCACGAATCCCGCCTCTCGGTATCCCACGCCTCCTGGTCTTCATCCGGATCCATCGCCACTTCCTCGTATGACGACCGCATCAAGATCTACAACTTCCCGTCGGCGGGCGACTGGAAGGCCGGACACGACATACCGAGCAAGGAAATGCAGCCGGCGGTGCAGATACCGCATAACAACCAGACGGGAAGGTGGGTGACCATCCTCAAACCGCAGTGGCAGCGGAACCCGCAGGATGGGTGGCAGAAGTTTGTGATTGGAAATATGAACCGGTTTGTGGATGTGTATGCGGAGGACGGAGAGCAGTTGGCGCAGTTGGGAGGGGAGGGGATCACGGCGGTGCCGGCTGTTGCGCATTTTCATCCGACCAAGGATTGGGTGGCGGGCGGGACGGCGAGTGGGAAGTTGTGTTTGTGGCAGTAGTGTTTATGTTGGTTATGGTTTTGGAGTTGGTTGGTGTTTTGCGGGACGAAGGAGTTTCTGCGATGATACCATGTTTGGACGAGTTGATGATACCGGTGTCGTACAAGGGTTAGAATCAAACCAGGATTTTTGAATCAGCTTGCTCTGGGTTTCACCCCGTCCCATAATACGAGTGTGAAGTGACATGCTTTTGACTGGTCATGTTAGTTCGCTCAATCATACAAGAAAGTTAGAAAGCCGTGTTGAACAGGTCTTCCGAACCCGTCGATATATTCCTTGTTGTCCTGTCAGCGGTAAACTTGGTTGGTAGTGCAACAATACCACCAGTGAGATCTCAGGTGTACTTGAAAAGGAAGAATAACTTGACACGTGAGTGGTCACCGATTCCTCCCAAGTCTCATCTTCCAACCAAGCGTGGAATCACATGCAAATTGATGAACACCATCCACATGGGTAAAGTAACATTGGACATGATGCACAGCACTTCTTCCTACCTCTTATGTTGACGTGAGTGGTCAGCAACGATACCAGATAGCAAATCTCGGTTTCTCCCAGATAGCCATCCTGAAAACTAACGAGAAATCGACAACTTGAACTTGAACATCAACTGGTCGCCTCGAAACGACGAGAAGCCCCAATGAAGTTGAGGCCGGGACCGGTATGATGCTCTGACGATAATGGTTGCAACCAGCACGACACTACCTGTAGGTATGTGCCACTCACTTGGCCAGATCAGGCATCGTAGCGGCGGGCCCTCAGCAGACTCACGTCTCACGACATGGCTTTGGGTGCTGCAACAACTTGTTCCAATGGTGTTGAAGTGCACCTTGTTGGCCAACCTGTTGTTGACATGTTGACCGGACGGATCTTGAGTCTTGATGGGTGTCATCCAAGAGAGAAAGGTGAGAGATAACGGTGTTGCCTTTTTCGGGGTTCAAAGATGGCCGACCTGAAAGCTGAACTCTGAAAGATTAAAAAGCAAAAAGAACACTCGATGGAGTCATCTGTCAAGCGTCCAGAACAGGAGGACATTTCCAAGGTGGAGGAGGAAAGGAAAATCAGATGCAAGTCAGGTGTTGCGAATGGAAGTCCCATGTCTTTGATGGTCAGGATAGTGACATGTGAACACCCGGTGACACAGCATGGCTGTTAGAGCTTACGAAGAGACAAAGGCGAAGCACTATCTCGGGATGAAAGCCAGGGTGACTATCAAGGTACCCGTTTGTATCTTATCGGTCTTTGAGTGACCCACAGCTATGGAGCATTTCCCCAGCTGGGGTTGGCTGCTCTGGCTCCTGAACAACGTCAGGCAGTGGGGCTCCACACCAGACACCTTCCTGGCCAGCGGGCAGCGGGCACCGGGCTTGTTGCTCGGGCTCCTGTCCTCGACCGCCCGCCTCATTCAGAGTCCGCAGTTCAAGTTCCTTTCACCACTTCCTCCCACCTCTCGTCTTTCTTGGACATCTGATTGAGCGATACGCCAACCAGCTGTAGATATCGGCACTCTCACCACCAACCAGGTACCGCGACAAGAGGTACCTCTACCACCCATTATTGAGGTTGCACAGCCTGCGCCTGGCAGTCTGCCTCTCCCGCCCTCTCTCTCTCTCTACCTACTTGCGCTATCTGATCAACCACTTGTTCGACCAGTCAGGCTCCAGATCTTCGTGTTTAGTCTAGGTATGGGCTGCTGATTGTCTGACCGACGACGACGCGATTGTTAGTGGCTGTACACAATCACAGGCATCCAGAGACCAGAGCGGCATGAACCACCACAACAAATCAACAAACACTCTAACTCTGGAGACGACGACGGGAACCTAACCTCTTCCATTGCACGGTTGTTATTGCTGGCGTTGTTGGTTTGACTGAATGCACTCGGTCTCTATATCTCTCGCTCTTTGGTTGTGGTTGGCTTTACTTGGGATCGAAACATCAGTATCATCCGATCCAACCTATCCATTCGCTCATCATCGACAACCACACCCCATATCAGCTTCTACCAGACCTCCTACCTAACCATCTAGTTACCCTCGTCATTATTCATCAAGCCTGCTTCGAGAACTGGCTATCCTAATCTATACTATACGGCATACAGCCCCGGCCGTTCTCTGTCGTGGCTTACAACAGTCCGGCTCTTCGCCTTGTTTGTCTTGATTCCTTGTATGTACAATCTCCAAGGGTACCTGCCTCCAGTCTCTCTGCCTCTGCCTGGCGGCCTGCTCCCTCCACAGCCTGCCTGCCTGCCTGCCTTACCTACTTGCATGCAGTCCACTTGTGCTGCTTTGCGGACGTCCACTTATGCTTACCTTTGCTTCTTATTCCTAGCACTTCTACGAGTCAGGCTATCCCCATCATTACGACGTCTAATCATCCTTATCAGCCCCTCGATCCTCTTCAGTGTATACCTGATCCGCAATGGCGTCCTCTCAACCAACGTCATCGGGTCCCATACTCGATCATCCCTCTTCGAATTCGAATTCCCAGTCACAGTCACAATCACAGTCAATCGCTGAATCCTCTTCGTCACAACAACCTCCTGCGAAACCGTCCGAAGCACTACCCCAAGCCGGCCCCGGTCCTGCACGTCCAGCTGCACTCACCAAGCGCCCAAGTCACCGAGAGGTTGCGGCCCACCGCATGTCCCGGAAATTGCAGAGGTTACGCCGCGACAGCAACCAGCCACACTCTCCCACCATGGAGCTGCCCGACCGTCTAAAAGACAATGGGAAAGAAGAAGACAATGAGGAGGATGTCTTGCAACCCCAGGGCGGAATGTTCATGAACATGAACCAGAGCATCTTTGGTCTGATCGCTGCTGCTGGAAGCACTGTTGATTTCCACGACCGGTTTGAAGGTCAGAGTTCGGAGGACGAAGACGATGGGCCGAATCCCATGGCCATGACCATTGCGGGCCCTGGCATTAAAGGCACAGCACGCAATCGTGAAGCTGTCGGTACCGGAAAGTCACTCTCGCAGACCGTTATCTTCAACAAGCAGCCATCTGCAAGTGGTACAGCAGAAGCAGGCCCGAGCAACACCCACCGCCGACGTCTTTCAGGTCATAAACTCCTTCAATCCGTTCCCGGTCTCTCCCGACTCTCAAGTTCCCACAAGCCCAAGAAGTCGAGACAACAAAAGGGCACAACGATAACGGACAACAAGATCGAAGAAGAGGAAGATGCCGACCCATCTTCTCCTGTCCCTCCATCCAACCAAGACGAAAACAAGTCGCCCGGGCTTGCCCCACCAATAGAGATCGTCCGAGCGGAAGGGAACGGGGCGCCGCTCATGAGCCGGATGCTCGAGGCACGGGCCGAGATGGCTGCCCGCCCCAGTTTCGATCTTGACAGGTTGTCGGGGGAACATCGCCGCGATGACGCCGGCGGAACTGGACAGCTGGCCAAGAAGCTAAAGGATATCTTCGAGTTCGACACTGCAGAAGAGGTCATTGAAGAGTACCCTTGCTGGCTGCTTCAACACGTTCTGCTCCAGGGGTACATGTACATCACGGCGAACCACATCGCGTTTTATGCGCATCTACCGAAAAAGGCAGTGAGTTGTCGCCCAAAGATTGAACGACCTGTAAATAGCTAACCTTGTTTGTGACAGCACGAGATCGCAAAGTCCGGGTACCTATCAAAGAGCGGCAAGCGAAACCCAAAGTACAACCGTTACTGGTTCCGTCTGAAAGGAGACGTCTTGTCCTACTACCAAGATCCCAAAGACCACTACTTCCCCGCCGGCCAGATCGACCTGCGATACGGTATCTCGGCTAGCGTCAACGACAAGGAGAAGGAGGGCAACTACTTTTCCGTCACCACCCATCACCGAACATACCACTTCAAGGCCGACAGCGCTCAAAGTGCAAAGGAATGGGTTAAGAGCCTGCAACGAGTCATCTTCCGCTCGCACAACGATGGCGACAGCGTCAAGATCTCCATTCCTATCAAGAATATTCTTGACGTTGAGGAGACCCAGATGGTGGAGTTTGCAGACACTTGCAAGATTCGCGTCATCGACAACGATGAGACGTATGCGATCGACGAGGTAAGACATCAGAGTGCTTGACATCTAGGTTGTGCACCTGCTAACAGCCGCCAGTACTTCTTCTCCTTCTTCAGCTTTGGCAAGAAGGCCATCCAGGTCCTCAAGGTTCTCGTAGAGGATTCCTCGCCCGAAGACTCTGGCGCAAACGACGCCACTAAAGCCCTGGGAGGAGACGGCACAAACAATGACAATCTCGGCAGTCCACGGACTCGCACCTTCAACGAAGGAGTCAAGGCTACACTTTCCCCGGTTTCCCCCATCCAAGTCGCCTCCCCTAGTTCTCGTGCTAGCGGTGATTACTTTAGGAGCAGTTTTGATGGCACTCGGCCGTTCGGTCGACGGAGTTTCGATGCCAGCCCCGGCACAGCAGGTTACGCGGGATCGCCTCCACGTAGCTTGCATGGAGACGGTCGAAGGTCGTTCAGCAAACCTCGCCACGAGCCACATGCTAGTACCGACTCGTACGCACAGAGCTTCGACGACCCTAGTCAGGCAAGTCTGTCGGCCTTGGTGGCCTCTGGTAGCAGCGAGGATCAATCGGCTAGCCAGATCCTCCGAGGAAGCGATGTTTTCCATAGCCCGATCTTCCGTAGGTCGGCATCGGCTACACGCGCCGCCGCAGAGGGTGAAGGAGGGGTCACAGCACCCCCGATTGTACGCCAACACACGGCGGGCTTGGTCCGACTTCAAGGACCCCATCATGCAGCAACCACGGGCCAGATCGGCGAGCACACGGGAGAAGCAGAAGGTGGTCCTTCGACGCCCACACTACAGAGCATTGCCATGATGGGTAACTACCCATTGCAGAGGGCCAACGCATTTATGGGCTACTTGGACCGGCAGTCTAGGCGCATGAGCAACCTTCTAGCGACCGAGTCTATGGGATATGTCGAAAAGGTATCAGGCATGTGGAAGGGCGGCAAGAAGCACTACGACCAGCCTGCTGGAAGGAGGACCGAAGAGGAGGATGTTGAAGATGACCCCGAGGAGAGAGCCCTGTCGGAAGCCCGTTTCCAGGCGCACTTTGCGTTGCCTGAGACGGAGAAGCTGCAGGCTGCGTACTTTGGGTTCATCGTTAGAGTGTTGCCGCTTTATGGCAAGATCTACATTAGCAACCGCCACTTCTGCTTTCGCAGCTTGCTGCCTGGCACTCGCACGAAGCTTATCCTGCCTCTGAAGGACATTGAGACAGTCGACAAGGAAAAGGGGTTCCGATTTGGGTACTCTGGCTTGGTCGTTGTCATCCGTGGCCACGAGGAGATCTTCTTCGAGTTTGCCAAGGCAGAGAATCGGGATGACTGTGCTATTACCATCATCCAGAGCTTGGATGCGGCGAGGTACTTGGCCGAGGCCCAAGAGGAGGAAGAGGCGCAAGCAGCAGAAGCTGAGAGGGATGCGCTCAACCAGGCAAGGAACGAAGAGTTCCCTGATCATGAGATTGAACTTCCTCGACAGGCATCTGGAGTATCGGATGCCCCAACGATACTGTTCGACGATCCCAAGGCTTCGTTCCTGAACTTCAAGCCCAGTGAGCCCATGCGCATCACTTGTTTGACGATTGGTTCGCGTGGCGACGTCCAACCTTATATTGCCCTTTGCAAGAGGTTGCTCGACGAAGGCCACCACCCCAAGATCGTCACCCACCGGGAGTTCAAGGACTGGATCGAAAGCCACGGAATCGAATTTGGTCCTGTTGAGGGTGACCCTTCTGAACTTATGCGCATCTGCATCGAGAACGGCACGTTCACCTATGCCTTCCTGCGCGAGGCCAACTCCAAGTTCCGCGGCTGGCTCGACGAGCTGCTCACTTCGGCTTGGGAAGCCTGTCAAGGCAGCGACCTGCTCATCGAGTCACCGTCTGCTATGGCAGGCATTCACATCGCCGAAGCCCTCGGAATCCCCTACTTCCGCGCATTCACAATGCCGTGGACCCGTACGCGTGCCTATCCTCATGCCTTTATAATGCCGGGGCAGAAGATGGGCGGTGCGTACAACTACATAACCTATGTCATGTTTGACAATGTTTTCTGGAAGGCCACGGCGCATCAGGTTAACCGGTGGAGGAACAAGTACCTCGGTTTGCCCAACACCAGTCTTGAGAAGCTGCAGCCGAACAAGGTCCCCTTCCTGTACAACTTTTCCCCGTCTGTGGTACCTCCGCCCATCGACTACAGCGACTGGATCCGCGTCACCGGGTACTGGTTCCTCGACGAAGGAGGCGACAAGTGGCAACCACCTAAGGAGTTGACGGATTTCATTGCCAAGGCGAGGGCTGACGAGAAAAAGCTGGTGTACATCGGGTTCGGAAGTATTATTGTTTCTGATCCGGCGAAGATGACACAGGAGATTATCGATGCCGTCTTGAAAGCCGATGTCCGCTGTATTCTCTCCAAGGGTTGGTCCGACCGTTCGGCAGCAGTGGACGACGGCGGTGAAAAGCCCAAGACGGCAGAGCCAGTCCTCCCACCAGAAATCCTACAGATCCAATCGGCCCCGCATGACTGGCTCTTCCAACAAGTCGACGCCGCTGCGCATCACGGCGGCTCCGGTACTACTGGCGCCAGCTTGCGGGCTGGCATCCCGACCATCATCCGCCCCTTCTTCGGCGACCAGTTCTTCTTTGCGGGACGAGTCGAGGATCTCGGTGTCGGAATCTATCTGAAGAAGTGGGGAGTTACGAGCTTCGCGCGGGCTCTATGGGAAGCGACGCATAGTAGCAGAATGCAGACCAGGGCTGAGGTGCTGGGCGGGCAGATCCGTGCCGAAAACGGAGTGGATACCGCCATCCAAGCCATCTACCGTGACTTGGACTATGCCAGGAACTTGATCACGCTGAAAAGGCAGAAGCATCAGTCGAGGAGGAACAGTGTTGCTACGCCCACGCCTGGCGCCAGGCCCAACGCCCCCGAGGATGATGGTGATCACCAGGGTGATGGTGATGATGACGACGTTGACGCGGATGACGAAGAGGAAGAAGAGAGCTGGACGTTTGTGGGAGGAAACGATGATGATATGGCGGGGTCGATGTCCATGTCGAGAAGCGATATGATGAGCCAGACGGTTGCGGACCTGAGAGGCGTCAAAGTTGGGAAGGAACCAGCCGCTTTGGGTAGCAGGGTGTTGAGCCCGACTAGTCCTACCAGCCCTACCAGCCCGGGCTCGATGAGGGGGGCTGGGGGAGTGAAGTATGTTTAGAGAACAACGCGTGGGTGGTGCTTGGCTTAGGTTTTTGTTTTTGTTTTTGGTTTTTTTTGGGTTAGCAGCGGCTATGGATCACGGGACATGGCTTGGGATTAGGATGCTTTTTGGCTTTTTGTTTTTTGTGTTTTTTTTTCCCTCTCTCCTATGTATTAATCGTCAAAGGAGGACGACTACATAACGAGTATACAGACGCATCGGCTCGTGCCACGGCTGGCGTGCTGGAGTAATGGTGTTATACACACATGCACGATACACGATCGCCAACACTGGATTGGATTGGATTGGCAGGAGGGTTGTTTTCATGGAAAAACAACACCGGTTTGGATGAATTTCATGTAGTACTGAGAGAAGACATGGACCTGAATGCTTCTCTCTCACTTTGTTTTTGCGTTCACTTTGGGTTATAACTGATTACAAGAACTACTTGGGCTTGGGCTCCTAGAACGTGGTGGCAGGATGGGACGGGTTGGGGATTTTACATGGTCATTGATACATGGTCGTTGATACCTAATAGAGAGTATTTGTTAATTGAACAGACTTATATATGGGCATATATGTGAACTTGGATGGTTTCTATCCCTCGATTATTTTCGGAACTCTGGGTGGTTTCTTGTAGAACTCGAGGCTCTACGGCATTGGCTTCTAGCATTATGCCATTTCCGGGGTTCAAGCTACAGATTTTACGACGAGTACAAAAGCCAAAGGACTTGGAGGGTACACACACAAAGGTCGTGGTGCTGAAAGGGGAACGTGTATGGTATGGTATGTTGGAAGATAAAGAAGCTTGACATTGATACATAAAGAGGTTGACGCCACCGGTGCCGAGCGAGGACGGTAGCCCTTAGGATAGGTACCTGCAAGGGTATGTTAAGCTGCCCGAGGTAAACTATCATGGAAGCACCTTTCTGGAGTACTTGATGGTGATTATTCAAGAACATTGAATTTGAAAAATCAACCATATTTACAATTGGAGGGGAAGTGATGATAACTGCCACTATCATAGATAGAATAGATCAACCAAGATGCCCTCACGCCACAAGACGTCCGTGTAATCCAAACCCCGCAAACGGTCTCCTCAATGTCAATGTCAATGCCCCTACCTAGAGCCGTGTACGGTACTGCTTGAATGTGTGCCCTCTAAGCACAGTAAGGTATATGTGTACCTCTACATCTGCTTAGAGAAGCAGCAGTACAGATTCCGATAGGGCGACAGGACGTTTCACAGCCGGCTAGTAATAAATGATTGGCCTTCAATTTGGACCATTGACAATCATGGACAGGCTGACAGCATGAGAGAGTTGGAGAAATTCCCCCAATTCAACGGGTTAGAGGTACAAAAGGGTGAAGCCTCCCGTCGTTTTTCTCTACGCCCAACGTCGGCTCTTTTCAGGCTATCGGGATGTTTTGCGACTGAAAGCTAGAAATCCCCCACCTTTTTGACGGTTATTTTTCAAGATATCTTTTCGATCGAAGTCGCATTTGCCCGACTGGACACAACAAGTCATCCTCGTCGGACATACATACAGGACAGGGAACATTACATCACTTTCTCTATCTGTTTCGTTTTCTGAGACGGGAAGGGAAAAGTTGAGTCAGGAGGAGGTCAAGGTTAGTAGTCACTTTTCTTTCTTTTCAGATGAATTATCAGATCCAGGTTCATCAATGCCTTACCTTTGATGCAGGTTGCCTGAGTGAACAGAGATCGGGTTGCAGCCTAGAAAGAGGTCTTTCATCCGGTTCAACCTACCAGACAAAGTCGACGTTGTTTGTGGTATTGGTGTTGAGGCTCGCTCGCTTTTCTTGTCGTACAGGTACAGGTACATCGAGGTCTGTACAAGTACCTTTGAGAGCTTTGACCATCTCCTCACAGCCCCACAACTGCCGCAAAGCTTCCTGCGCTAAACTTAATTGGTATAGATTCCCCACTCTAAATCTGCAGCTTTCAGCCTTTCAGAGCGGTCCAGTTCCAGGTCGATCGCTTTCTCAGTGGTCACTGGTCACACTTCTGAACTTCAGCGTTCCATCTTCAATTCAGAAGTTGTCGCTTGCAAACGTGTCCCAGTCCAGGCGACCCCCCAATTGCACGCGCTATGCGAAAATTTCCCCGCGTTAAAGTACCAGGTATATTTGCTTTAGTGTATAACCGCGTGGATATGAATAGACAAATATTAATTTAACGTGTAGATACCATAGAAAAAATATATTTGCAATACAATAGGATCGCAATATTATAAAGGAAGATAAATATTAGTAACGATGAAATTTGAAAACGATGGTAATTAATATTAAATTAAATATGGGATGAAAGATATCTATTAAATAAACGAAATAGTTAGCTATTTAAAAAAAATTTTAATAATTGGAAAGTTTTTAATTCCTTTCCTCTTTTAATAATTATAAGCACCGCTATTATAGAGAAGCTTATTAAGAATAAGGTTGCCCTAGGTATAAATAACTTATTAATATTCTATTATTAACCTATTACTAATTTATTATTGATAGGTTATAATTTTTTTTTAGTTTTTATATTAATAAAATTTATAAACCGCTTATATTAAATATTATGCTTTAATTTAGCGCTCCGAGGGTTTACCCCCGGTTATCGTTTACGAGAATTTAATTGCCGGTAATATAAATTATATATTAACCCGTTAATAATAAATTAATAATTAATTATTAATTAATTAATAATACGTTTTTTAAGGTAGTAAAATTAAATCCGCTATTAAAATTTACACTTCGGAACGCTTCTACTATTTTCCGTAACCTAATAGTAAATTCTATTATAATATAAAGGTTTTTAATAACTATATTAAATTGTATAATTATTATAAGGATGAATATTATATTACTTTGAATATTATAACCGCTAATAGTAACGTTATTCTTAATAAGGGAGGTAAATTTAATTTTAAGAAAATGAAAAAGGCGGTTAATAAGTAATATATTATTAACGGGTTAAAAACGGGTTAAGAATAAATTATTAATTAATTATTAATAGAATTTTACGAATTGGTTAAAAATTTTATTAATATCGCTATTGATAAATTCGCCGGTTTTAAATTTAAAATATCGGCCCCGATTTAAACCCCGTTAATTATATTTCTAGCGAAGTAGAAGAAGGTTAAATCGGCCGCTTATACTACCGAACGCGAAGTTAAAAAAAAGGAAAAGGTTATTAAAAATAAATTTTATCTACTAATTATTAATTAATTAATATTTAATTAATAATACGTTATTAATACTATATTTAGAAGTTAGAGAGTAAATTAAAAAGGCTTAGGTTAAGGCCGATTCTAAATTGTAAAAGGATATCGATTTTATTCGCGAAGTTTTTATTTATTTAGGCCGGTATAAAATTAAAAAATAGCCGTTGCGTAAGGATTTAAAGGGTTATTTCGTTTAGGATTCGGTTAAAAAATATAAGGCCTTCCTTACTATTATCCCTAATATTTCTAATTTAAAGCCTTTATTAATTAATAGTAAATATTATATTAATTATAGTGAAAAGGGTAATAAATAATATATTATTTACCTATTATAAATATATTTAGAATTTATTATTAATTAATTAATAAAATAAGAATTGTAGTAATTATTTTAATCCTTTTTATTATATAATTCGAATTTTTAAACCCTTAAAAATTATTTTGTAGGTTATTAATATAATTAGCTTCGTTATATATAATATAAGTAATAAATAGAGTTCTTAAAATAAATTAACCCGTAACGGCTATAACCTTCGTAATATAAAAGAATTTAAAATATATATTAACGCTAAATATATTACTAAGAAAATAGATATTCGTTTCTTTAATGCCTTTAATTAGGCGGTTATATTCGAGTAAATTAAATTAGAGGTTATTAGTAATAATAGCGATAGAAATACCGAATAAATAATTTATAGACGTAGTAAATTTATTTTAGTAATATTTTAATAATACGTTTTATTTTAATTTTTAATAAGTTTTTAACCGGTTATTATCTAATTAATAATAAATTTATAAGGGGTTATTAAGGGGTTAGATAAAAATATAGGTATTTAATAGGGTAATTACTCTATTACCTAAATTTATTTTCTCTTCCTTTAAAAAAATTTTTTTTTCCCTAAATTATAAAAAATCGTGAAATATTATTTATTTATTTTTTCTTAAAAAATTTTTTCTTTTTTAAAAAAAAAAGTTCGATTTAAATATATAGTAATAAATATTTTATTATTATCTTTTTAATATAATTTTATAATAATAAAGATTAAATATTTAATTCTTTATTATAAAAATTAATTTAATAAATTTTTGCTTTTTTTATTTTTAATAAATAATTATTAATAACGAACATTACAAAATATATTTTATATATAATTATTTTAAAAAAAGAGATTTTAAAAGAGATTTTAAATATTAATAAAAAAGGTTTAAAAATAATATAATATATAATACTTATATTTTATAATTAAATAAAAATAATTTATATACTTTATAAATAAAAATTTAATAAATTATTATTTAAATTGAAATATTATAATAAAAATAATTCTTATTATTATTTAATATTAAAACGATTTAAATATATAATTTTATTTTAAATTTATTTAATTTAGAAAAAATAAAAGGAAAAAAAATATATTATAAATTAATAATAAAAATTAAAAAATAATATAATATATAATATTTATACTTTATAATTAAATAAGAAGGATTTAATATTAAAACGATTTAAATATATAATTTTATTTTAAATTTATTTAATTTAGAAAAAATAAAAAGAAAAAAAAATATATTATAAATTAATAATAAAAATTAAAAAATAATATAATATATAATATTTATACTTTATAATTAAATAAGAAGGATTTATAGTATTTATAAATAAAAATGTTAAAAATTATTATTAAAATGAAAATTTTATGATAAAAATAACTTCTATTATAATTTAATACATAAATAATTATAATATAATATTGAATATTTAATATTTACAATTAATATAATTATAATATTAATTTCTATTAAATTAATTTCAAAATAAAAATTTAAATTATATAAAAGGTCGCTAAAATATTATAATAAATATTAATAATAAGCGGAATACTATATAGAATATATTTAAAATATATTTATAATAGGTTAATATTATATTAGTAAGGGTACGTCTATAAAATATATAGTAAATAATTTATATATCTTCCGACGTTGCGTTGTATATATTTCTATACTGCGGTCTATATTATTCACCCTCCTACTTTATAAAGTATTAAATTCCTTCTCCGCCAAGATTATTTCCTTCTTTTACCTTCTTATAATATTAATAATAATTATTATAGCCGTTACTAATTTATTTAATTACGTAAATTTTATAACCCTTTATTATTTTTCTTAATTCCTTTCTTAATATTATTTAGCCTAATTACTAATAATAAACCATACCGGATAAACGTCCTAAAATATATTTAATTTAAATTATATAAGTAAATAATATATTTATTTACTTATTACGACGCTAAATTAATAGCGGGTAGGACGGCCGTATTATTATATTTTATAGCGAAGTTTTTTATCGCTTTCTAGCTTTTAACGGCGCAATTATTATAATTTATAATATAACGAAATAATTCGTATCCAATCGATATTTACGTTATTACCTCCAAATATATTATAATTAAAATAGGCTATTCTTAACGTTTTATAATAATATATTAAATACTTTAATTATTTTAAATAGAAAAAGTACGTTTAATAAACCGTCTTTTTCTACTTCGTTTTAATATTTTATTAATATATTTTAATAGGATATTTTAACCGGTTCGCCTATACTTTATTAAATAACCGGGAGTATATTAAATAAATAACGCGTATTAAAACCGAATTCTTAGAAAAAGAATAGTTTAATATCGAATTCGTTAATAACGCTAATTCCGGAATTAATTTCCGCTAATAACGTTATAAAGATATGAATACGAATAATTACTAATTTAATATATATAAATTACGGGTATATCCTCTAAATAACCCCTATAATTATAGTAATTATAATAATTAATTTAGAACGATTTACTTTTGGATTTAAATTTGGATCTTAAAAATCCAAATTTAAATACTAATATTAAATTTAATCGCTTTTTCGGACGTCCGAATTAAAATACGGAGTACCGATCGGCGCCGAATTCTTATATAAGTAATCCGTTAATAAAAATTTATCTTTTTTAAATCTATATTATAATAATAATTTATTAATATTTTATTAATCTTTTATTAACCGTTAATTTATATATTATTAACTATAGCCCAATACGCCGGCTATTAATAAATAACCGGGTAAAAAGGTTTTCTCCTCTTATAATTAATATATTAGCTAATATAATAAAAGATTTTTATTTTGCGAATATTCGCGTAATATATTACCCTAATTATTATTAATATAACCGGATAAGCGGCCAATAGCCCCCCTTTCGTTACTTCTTTTAATAAAGGGAAATTTAGTAGGTTATTATTAATTAAATTAAATAATTATAATAAATTAATATATAATAAATTAATTAATATAAAATAAAAATATTAATTAATATTCCTATTTCTAAGAAGTATAATCTTTATAAAATATATTACTAAAAAGGTTAATAATAATAAATTACTTTTCGCTTTAAGTATTAATATAAATTAAATTATCCGTTTAAATAAAATTACTTTTTAAAGGATTATAATATTATTTACTTTTGGGGTAAATAATTCTAAAAGTAGGTAAATAATAATTAAGGTAAATAAATAGGAAAGCGAATAAAAATTATTAATAATTAAAAGGGGGATAAAGAATATATTTTTAAACGATAATAGATATAAATTGCTAAAAATACGTATATTATTTTTAGATTTAATTTTATATATTTTTTATTCCCCTCTTTAACCTTAATAATAATTTAAATAAGTTCCCGAAAGTAAAAAATAAAATATAAATAATATTTTTCCTAATTTAAAGTAATAGATTAAATAAATTCGTTTAATTAGGGAGGTAAAATAAAAATAATATCGAATTAACCCGTAATAATAATTTAAATAAATTCCCGAAAGTAAAAAGTAAAATATAAATAATACTTTTTTTAATTTAAAATAATAGATTAAATAAATTTATTTAATTAGGGAAGTAGAATAAAAATAATATTAAATTAATAGGATTATAATATAAAATTAATATATTAATAATACGATTTTAAAATGAAATTAGCTTACTAAATCCAATTAAATAAATTAAAAGAATTATACTTAAAGAGTATTTATATTCATTTTATTTAGAAATAAAGTAATAAATATTAAATTAACCTCTTCGCTCCTTATAAGAAATAAAGTAAATATTATTTTATTAGGAGAGGGAAAAGGTAAAATAGTATTTTAGCGATAAATCGGAAAATTTTTAATTAAATTAATAAAATCTCCTTTATTAAATCCCTAAAGGTTAATTCCTTAATTTTCGATATTAAAATCGTTATATTGGGATAAATTAGCTTTTCGACGTTCGATATCGAATTCGTTATATTAAATTATATTAACTTTAAACGTTAAATAGGCTTCTATATTCTAGGAATTAATATAATTATTATTAATTTCGTTATCGTTAGTAGTATTATTAAAGGAATTGGTTTTAAATTAAACGGCTTAGCTAATTTACTATTCCAATTTAAAATATTCTAACCTTTTTTCTTCAATTTAGTAAATAAATCTTTACTTTTTAACCTTAAACTCTTTAATTTTTATACGTTAATCGGGCGTAAAGTTTTTAACCTTTTCCTTCCCTTTTTTACTACGTTTATAAAATATAACTAGAAGTTTAAACTCTTTAGAATTTGAATTTATATAGCGAATAAAGCATAAAAACATTCGCTTATATAAACCGAAGGGTATTTTATATAATTAATTAACGATTTATTATTAATAGGTTTTAAATATATTTAATATATATTATTTACTTATTATAAATCGGGTATTTAAACGAATTATAAATATCCGAAAAGTAGATATTATCTTTTATTTAGGATATTATTTAGCGCCGTTTATAAAAAATTAATCGGGAAATTAATAGTAATCCCGGAGTATTTAGTAAGCTATTTTTATTCGGGCCGGTAATAATAATATATTTATTAAATTGTAATTAATTAATATTTAAGAAAGAATCGGTATTTGAAAAATAAGAGTCTAAAGGAATCGAAATATTAAGTTCGGTATCCGGAATTATAATTGTATTTTAAAGGGTAGATTTAACGTTCGCGGAAGTTATATTCTCTATTAGTTATTAAATTCCGCGTTCGTATTCGTCCGAATCCTTATCCTTTCCTTTATTATATTTATATTTTAGTAAATTTTAATTAATATTTAATTATTAAACGAATTAAAGTTTATTTATATTATTATAATTGAGGAAAAATACGGCCAGTATTATTATTAAATATTTATATAGGGTTTTAACGCTATTTATAATATTAATATTACTAGCGATCCTAAATATAATTAATACTAAGATTATTAGCGAAATATTATATATATAAGGCCGTATTATTTACTTTACTATTAGGAAAAGGTATATTAGAAATAAGTAAACGTAGAATAGAATAAATATTTATATTAAATAGGTAATAAATAATAATAGGTTTTTCCCGTACGAATAAATAATTAAATAATTTGCTTTATTCGTTTAGGTATATATTAAAAGCCCTTAGCGATCTTCGGATATAATCCCGGAAATATTCGTATTAATACCGGTAGCGATAATAATAAACTTTTTTTATTTAACTTAATTAAAAACGCGATTTCTAAGCCTAATATCGGTCCTAGCGAATATTAATTATTAAGTAATATTATAATTAATATCCTATTAATTTATATTTAATAATAAATAAAAAAGGATTTATAAGGTAATTTATTTAAAATATCGTAATATTCCTTATATATTTTATAATTAAATAATACTTCGGTATTATATTAAATCGTAAAATCGGGAGAAATGTTTATATACGTAAGACTACGTTTGAAATAAATTCGATAATTTATAAATATTATTTAGAATTATTATTACTATTCGCGGTGGTTAAAATTAATATAGAATAAATAAATTCTAAATATTATTAAATAATTAGGATTATATTAAGGAAGAAGTTGAGAAATAAAATAATAAATATATTGTATATTTATACCTAATTTATATTTAAAATAATTATTCTCTAACGGAATTCGTTTAGGCTAAGAACCGTATAAAGGTCGTTATAATATCGTTACCGTTAAGGGATATTATATTATATTTCGAAGATTTCGAATAATTTAATAAAGGTTCGATAATAAAATATATAATTACGATAGTTAATATAAACCCGGGCGAAAATATATATTAGTCGGTATTAATTAAAATGGAAATAAAAAAGAAATATAAATATATTAGAGCGAAATATTTTACTTTTATATACGAAAGTTATTTTAAAAAAAGGCTAACGGATATATTTAAAAAATATATTTATTTCGAAATATTCTATCTATTAAATTTCCGTAAATTATTCTAAATAAAAGCAAATTATTAAAAGGTCGTTACCTTCCCAATAGAAATATTATATATATTAAACGTATTATTAATAAATTAATAACTTATTTATATTATATTAATAAGGGGTTGTAATAGCGTAATTAACCCTATCCGCTCTTTATAATTCCCCCCTATATTATATTTAAAATCTAATTTCGTTAAAACCCTCCGGGTACTTAATAAGGGTAATTTTATAAATAATTTAAAACAAAATATCGTAGTTAGCGAACCTTTAAATTAAATCCCCTAATATTTAAACGCCCTATTTGAAAAGAAAATTTTAAAATATAGGATAAGTAATAAATAAAGTTAAAATAAATATATTAGCGGTATTTTACGTATAAAAATATATATTATTTATTTAATATAAATTTTAAATTACTAATTTGTAAAATATATTCGAAGAAATCTTTCCGAATAATATTAGGGATTTTATTCGGAATTAGAGGACCGTAATAATATTTACCGTAAATAATAAATATACTAAATAGATTTTTCTCTCGATTTATTAAATTAAGAATATTAAAGCGAATAGGGTACGTAAACTTTATTTCTATTTTCATTCTATATAAATAGACTTTACTTAAATAATAATATAGTAATAAATTAATAATCCGTTATTAATATAAGGTTATAAATATTTTGAACGTAATATATAAAAAGAAATAGGAAGCGATTTAATAAATATATTATATTTTATCCGGCCTCTAATCCAACGAAGAATAATTGTACAATAATTATTATTTATAGCGGTAAAATTAAAGCTTTTAATAATTAATTTACCGGAATTGTAATATATATTTAGAATAGGTCGAATAAAATATTAATATAATTATTAAATTAATTCCTTATTAAAACGGTAAAAATATCGAATTTTATTTTAAAAAGCGTCCTTCCTCCTATTAGAATAATTAGAATATTAAATAATATATTCGGCGTATTGGGCTATTCCTTCTCTTTTTTATAAAAGGATTATATTAATATATAATTTAAGAATAATAAGAAATTATATTAAAGAAGGGGGGATTTATTTAAATAACGAATAAAATTAACTAATAAGGTTTATCCCCAGTAATAATCCTCGGGGAATATTTCGGCTATTTTAATTTTATATTTTCGTAAATTTCGAAGGATAATTCAAATTATTTAACTAATTACTATTTAAGATTATTATTCGTAATATACTATTTTGTACGCTCGTATTTAATAGATTTTTAGAGGGCGAGAATATTATAGGCCGAATCGCCGCGTAAAACGGCAAATTGGATATAAAAATTAATATAGGAATAAACTTTTACGCTGGAATAAATTTTATAAATTCGTTAAAATAGCGTTATATTAAATATTAATATACGTACCGTTCTATACTATTTCTCAGATTTTCCCGAAGTTTATAATTATTAAATTTATTAAAAATTTATTAATAATTATATAGAAATTAAAAAGTAAGGGGATAATAAAATATATTATTTAATATAATAATTTAATATCGTTAAGTATAAATTTATAAATATTAATAACGTAGGCTATTCCTATATTATTCGGCGTTATATCCTCTAAATAAGCGGGGAAATTATAATAAAATATAATCCTATTTACTTTAAAGATATATTATTAGTTATTGGGGCCGGGCGAAGAGAAAATTATTATATTCTATTCGAGGAATTTTACCGGAATAAATTGGATACGTTCGTTAAAAGGGAGCTTTTTGAATATTAGGAGGCCGCTTTCGAACAAAAGGTTATTAAAAGATTATAAAGTTTCTTCGTAAAAATTTTTTATTTATTTAATATCTTTATTAACCTTTTAAATAAATTTAAAGGTAAATCTATTACCTTCTCCGTAAAAACTTAATTAATTTATACCTTAATAGGTATTTTAATTTTTAACGAATAAGCCGGGCAGGATAATTATTTCGTCGTTTTTTAAAAAATATATTAATATAAAATTAAAAGTATAAGAAGGGGATAAGAAGAATAAGGATAGATAGTACTTCCGATAGTAATTATAGAAGATAGAAGGGAGAAAAGTAATAACGAATAGTAAATAAGAATTAAAATAAGAATTAAATTTTAAATAGAAGGTCTTTTATATTAACCCGGATTTTATAATAATTTACGTTTAGTTTTGTATCGTTATTATATTTATACCTTCGTTATAATACGTTAATAATATATTCGTAAAATATTACTATTATATTAAAAATAAATTAGTAATAAGTTATTATTATATTATAATCGCAAATTATAGTCCGAATCGTAAGAATTTAAATATAGTCGCATCTAATTTTAAAAAGGTAAATATTATATTTATTAATTTTATATTATAATTAACCCACATATAAAGCCCGTTTATATAATTATAATTATAACTATTAAATAATTTAATAATTCAATTTCTATATTTCTCCCTATTTTATTATTTTTATATATTATTATTATACTATTTATATTACTATTCCTCGTCCTTTAAAAGTATACTTTAAATTAATAGTATTTTTATTCTTTCGTTATTGAAGATTATTATTCCTAGCCGGCTACTCCTTTACGTAGAATTAATATTAATTATTATTAATTGGTTTCGCGATATTATATAGTTGAACGGTTTTTTAGGTATTAATAATATATTAAATACCCTTTAAAATTGTATTGTATTTATACTATATAATATATTAACATCCTTTAAAATCGTATTATATTTATACTATATAATATATTAATATTTTTTAAAATCGTATTATATTTATATTAGACGATATATTAATACCTTTTAATATCGCATTGCTTTTACGCTTAGTAGTAGCGGCTGTAGTATTTAGGACCGCCGAAGTTATATACCTTTCTAATCGCAATAACTATTAATAACAATATGCAATAATACGAATTGCTCTAATATTGCTCCAATATACCTATATTACGTGGCGCTATAATCTAGAATTTTAGGTTAGGGTTATATTAGAAAAAAAAATGGGGAGGGGGGTCGCCTGCGCCCGTAACCGCGCCTGCAAACCAAGTCGCGATTCCAATTCGCAAGCGGAAACTGAGCCGAACCGAAGAACAAACACATCACAACAGCCTACCAGGCACCCAACCACTCTCCTCGACAACAACACACAAGACTACAACGCGCTTCTTGCGCGATGGGTTTACTCGTTCTACCGAACAATCATATCCTTTTATCTCCTCAGGGAGCCCCGCTGTAAGTGATCAATGGATGGACGGCAATTCTTGGTGGCGCGTCACCCTGTTCAAGTTCAATGTCGGTGGATGCGCCGGATGAAGCATTCACTGCTGTTCAACCTCCATTGTTCCCGTCGCTAACACTCAGACCCTTTCTTTCTTCCTAGTTGAGCTTCGACTTCTCCCTTTGACACACAACTCATCGACCGACTGCGCAAACCGATAGTCAATTACCGCGACAATGACCAAAACAATCCAGCTGGGTAGCCGGCTGCGGTACCCCATCACCATCACCAAGCTCTACAAGCAGCCCAATGACCCCATCAAGAAGAAGGAGCCAATGTTCCAGTACACCTTCAAGTGGATGCGCACCGTCGGCAACATGATCCTAGGCGAGACATGGGAAAACGAGGAGACCACGTACGCCGACTGGTGCTCGCCCTCGGACGGCGAGCTCAAGGCATGGAAGATCCGCGTCGGCCAGGAAATCTCGAGGGACCAGGATTGCGTGGTGGTCAAGGAGTCGTGCTCGCACGATGTCCAGTTTGGTGGTCTCTGCGCCATCTGTGGCAAGGACATGACCGAGGTCAACTGGGCCGCCGAGTCCCGCGACATGGACCGCGCCCCGATCAACATGGTGCACGACCAGACACACCTCACCGTCAGCGAGACGCAGGCCCAAAAGACGGAAAACGCCCTCCAGCGTCGCCTGCTTCAGAACCGAAAGCTCAGTTTGGTCGTCGACTTGGACCAGACCATCATCCACGCCTGTATCGATCCGACGGTTGGCGAGTGGCAGAAGGACCCGTCCAACCCCAACTATCCCTCCGTTCGCAATGTCAAGTCCTTTCAGCTTGACGACGGCCCGCGCGGCGTCGCCAATAACTGCTGGTACTACATCAAGATGCGACCGGGTCTCGAGGACTTTCTCAACAAGATCTCGACCATGTACGAGCTACACGTCTACACCATGGGCACCCGCGCCTACGCGCAAAACGTGGCACGCATCGTCGACCCGGACAAGAAGCTGTTTGGCAACCGAGTCATCAGCCGCGACGAGAACGGCAACATGTACGCCAAGAGTCTGCAGCGGTTGTTCCCCGTCAGCACCAAGATGGTGGTCATCATTGATGATCGAGCCGACGTGTGGCCGCGCAACAGGCCTAACCTGATCAAGGTCTCGCCGTATGACTTCTTCAAGGGTATCGGTGATATCAACTCGGGATTTTTGCCCAAGCAGCAGGATCTGCTTACTCCGAGCGCGGCCACCACTAACGGTGGTTTGGCGCGCATCGCACCAGCGCCGTCTCCTGACAAAGAGGACAGCAGCTCCCCGCCGGATCCGCAGCTGGAGAAAGCGCTTGAAGAGCAAGAAAAGACGCTGGAGAAGCAGATCAAAGACAGGCCCCTACAAGCGCTGCAAGAACAGCAAGACAAGCAGGACGAAGAGGCCGAAAGAGCATCCGCCACCCCCGACGAAAACGGCAACACCGAGTCCACGACCCCTCCACCCCCTCACCACCGCCACCAAGTCCTCCAAGACGACGACCGCGAACTGGTCTTCCTCGAAGAACACCTCACCGACCTGCACAAATCGTTCTTCAACGCCTACGAGCAAAACCGCGCTTCCCAGGCCCCATCTTCCTCCCCTTCCTCGCTCGACACCGCCTCCATCCCCGACGTCGGCTCCATCCTCACGACGCTCAAATCGCAAGCACTCAAGGGCTGCAAGATCGTCCTGTCGGGAATCGTGCCGATAGGAATGGACGTCTACCGCTCCGAAATCGGCCTCCAAGTATCCAGCTTCGGCGCCGAGCTTCGCAGCTCCGTCACGCGCGACGTGACACACCTGGTCGTCAGCTCACAGCGGCCACGGACCAAGAAAGTGCGGCAAGCAATCCGGTTTTTACCCAAAATCAAGATTGTCAACCAGGACTGGCTAGCGGCTTGTTTCTCGGAGTGGAAGATTGTTGAAGAAGGGCCTTACCTGATTGAAGGACTCGAAGAGGCGCAAAAGAAGTTTAGCGAGAAGCTTCTTAAGGAAGATGCCGAAGCCACAGAAACTGTTAGCGATGCGGATGACACGGATAACGGCAACGCGCCACCGGGCAAAAAGAGGATTCTGAGGTTGAAGAGTCCGCCGAGGGTTAGGTTCGCCACGGCGGCTGCTACGGCCGAGGATGATGACGATGATGAGGACGAAGAGGAGGACGACTCGGAAGACGATGATGAGGATGAGGATGACGATGATATTGATGAGGATCTGGAGGGGTTGATGCCTATTGATGAAGACGGGCAACTAAGTCCGATTGATGGGTTGAAGTCGTTTAATTGGGGGAGTGCGGATGAGGAGTTGGCCGAGTTTTTGGAGAGTGGGTCGGATGATGATGATGATGATGATGAGGACGATGAAGAAGAGGATAACGAGGATGAAGAAAGGGAAACGAATGCCACAACGACGACAACCTCGACAAAACGTAAAGCCGAGGATGACGACGATGAACAAGAAGAAAGTAACAACAACAACAAACGCCGGAAACCCTCCGTCCTTGGCTCCTCCGGTCCTGGCCCGTCGTCATTAAGGAATGAGTTAAAGGATGAGGACGTTGAAGCAACATCTGCTGCCGCTGCTGCCGCGGAGGTAGAAGCACAAGCTGCCCAAGACCTTGACGCGGCTGACGACGACTTGGACAAGGAATTTGAGGAGCTGGATGAGGAGGCGTTGGAAGCGGATTTCTTGGCCATGGGCGATGATGGGGATGGTGAGGCAGGTGATGGAGTATCACAAGACCAACAACAAGACCAACAACAACAACAACAACAACAACAACAACAACAACAACAACAACAACAACAACAACAACAACAACAACAACAACAACAACAACAACAACAACAACAACAACAACAACAACAACAACAGCAACAAGTAAATGGGATTGGTGGCAGTGATAATGCCCCTGGTTAGGAACTTGTAGGGAACGAGATTGAATAAGAAGAAGAAGAACAAGTCAACTTTGAATTGAGAGTTAAAGTTTATGGGGATGAGACTGTAGTAGCTGTTGTGTTTGTGGTGCACTCGTCGACGTCGGGGTTGAATTGTGGTGAGAGTGTTTTGACGGTTGATGAGGTGTACCTGTAGATGTAGAGGTACCAGAGGGGACTGGAAGGGTGGCATTGATGAGTGCATTAATCGGGCGCTTATTAGGGACAGGAGCAGACTTGTTATTTTGAAGTAGTTATTTTAGCATCAACTTGGATTGGATCTTCATCATTTATCGTGATATAAATGTGCCCGGTGATAATTCTCGCTGTGATGCCGGGTACCGTACAGTAGTTGAAGCTGATTCCGCCGCCTACGAGCTGCACTAACGGTCTAACGTGCTTTACTCACCGTGTTCTGTTAGTGAACGGCCTCCTTACGTAATCACCCATCCCCTCCCAAGCTCCAGCTCCAGGCTCGCTACCACCTCCCCCGGCCGGCCGCCGCCGCGGCTGCCACTCACCAATTGAAGCCCAGGCAAGCTAGATTCGTCCAAAGAATCGCAAGCGACCACAATCGAGCTTCACGTCACTTTCTTCGATTTGTCCCCATCATACCTCTTCGCGACTCGACTTCCGCTGCCTCGACAACTGCTGCCAACCGACCGGCCGAGCAACACGATTGATCGAACCGGCGCGCCAAAGCGAGCGACCGAACCCCGACGCGGACGAAGAAGAGGAACAACAGAACTCTCGACCAGTACAAAGAAAATAGCCCATCATGCCTCAGGATATGCCCCCCGCTGGCGGTTACGATGCCGTTCAGTACAAGGTGGGTTTTGATTCTTTTCCTTTCAGCTACCACTGCCAGGCTGCGGGACGAAGTGATGCGACATGCGACAGATGAGGACGACAGCGAGGATAAGGATGAGGACCTTAGGAGGAGGGGGTACAATCGATAACTTGAAACGGGCGCCAACGGGAATAAGACGTGCGAGGGCAGAAGGAGAATCGAAGCGACGAAAGACAGGACGAAGGAGGATGAAGGAAAGGAATCGGGAAACGATAACGAGAGGTCGATGGACAACAGCAGCCCCGGTGGAGGTGGAGTGTTGCGAGTCATGTCCTCTCTGGCCTAGTCTGGGGTCGAGTCGAAGAACTGGACAGGACAGCGACTTACGCCGACAACCAGAAAACGGGGCGATTGGGCATAGAAGATCAGTCACGGCCACGGTCTTTCAAGAGGTCGGACATCGCATCATAATACTTTGACTCGCTCTGCTGGACGTCAAAGATGGAGCTCTCCCCGACCGGGATGCATGGCCTTCGACTTGTTCCTGGAATCCGGGGAAGTGGGTTACGCTGTGGGGACTGGGAACATCAACATGGACCTGCCCAGGAAGTTCGAGGTCATCGACAACATCGACATACGACGGACGACCAACTTGCTTATGATCACGACTCGAGCTCGGAGGGCATCATATTGTCATGGCCTAACCTCTGTGTGGCACGGAAGGATCGAAGACTCACGGGCGCTGCGAAACGCCTGGAATCCTCCTCGCTCTTCAGCCTCGTTCTCAGCATTGTCCTCGTCCGGTCCGACATCGTCTCTGCGCAAAGCCGTCTGTTTACAAGGGATTTTTCCGTAGAAACTGGAAGAAGACTGACTAACATTGACTTTTCCCAGCGCAACCTCCCGCCGAGCGCCTTCAAGCCCAAGACCCTGCTCGCCTTTGGTGGCTTGATCATGGTTTACGGCTGGTACCATGTGTTCCAGGGTATTCGTGAGCAAAGGTATTTTCTCTCTCTCTCTCTTCCCCTTCCCCTCCCCTTCCACACCCTTCCCCTTCCACACCCTTCCCCTTCCCTCCCCCAACATCCTTCACCCACCAACGACCCAACTTGCCTAACACCCCAACAGAGAACTCGCCCGCGAAAAGATGTGGTCCCGCATCCACCTGATCCCGGCCCTGCAAGCCGAAGAGGACCGCGATCTCGTCCGTCGCCACCTGGCCGACGTCCAGCGCGAGAAGGAGCTTCTTGGCGACAAGGCCGTCAAGGTTTATCACTCGGACAGATATGTCCGTCCTACTTTTGCTGTTGTTCCTGGTGTTACTAAGGATTAAGTGCACTGTGGGGGGAGGGACTGGAGAAAAGGATGGGGGGTGGGAGGAATACAGGACTCCCGCGTGGTGCATGTAGTTTGATGTCTTGAAATGAAGGGTGAGAATAGACTTAGACGAGCAAGGAGTTCAGCAAGCAAGTAAGCTGTTTGAGGTCGTAACAGTTCCGACTTCATCTGGTGACGGTCCTTGCTAATTGTTTGATATTAACATCTGAAACCAATGGCTCACGATTATCAGTACCCAAGTCGTACATACATCATCCCCATTCTAGGGACCTATTATTGATGACCTGTGACCGAAGCGCGAAAGGTTCTTCATATCAATCGTCAATACAAGGTATATGGTGAACTGAGGACTGGTCCCATGGAGGACTGTGAAGGATGATGAATATGTGGTGCATAACACTGCGAGACTCTTGCTTTTAGGCTCATCCTTACAACTACGCCATTACTTATCTCTTCCGTCTACAGGTTATCAGGTGAGATTTCCACTTGCCTGCTTCAAGATGTATAGTGGGGAGCTAGACTTTTAGACGAGGAAGTTGGGCAAGACTAAGTGCTATACAGGTTACCTACCCAAGCGAAGTTGTCTGGCTGCATTGAAACCATACTATACAATAACAAACTCCTTCACCGGCGCGTCATCAAAAAGGTTGGGCTTTCCCATCTCCTCCATCTCATCGTCCTCTTCGTCCTCTTCGTCCTCCGACGCAGCACTGGGCGTATAGGCTCCGGCTTGCGGGCCAAAATGTACCCATCCCGTTCTCACATACCTCTTTTCTTCATGTTCAGGGCTGCCGGGTAATTCCTCCAGAAACAGCATGCACTGCTTCCTGGAAGTACCCTCTGGCCACCTGATAGTTGTTTGCGCTGCGTCGCCCAGAAGGACGCAGTAGCCGGCGCGGCCGCGTGTGTCTCGGTTATAAAAATCATCAAAATGGACGTAGATGATGAAGTCTCGCCCTTGGGCTTTGACGCGGTCGGTGAGTGGGCCATTGTCTGGGAACGACATTGACGGAGTACCCAAATAAAACGGCCCGGGGGGTGGATTTGTGTGTAATGGGCCGTAGAGGAACGGTGCAGTTAGATGTAGAGGGAAACAGCCGAGGGTGGGTGCCATGAGCGGGCGATTATGGTATCTGTGGTAAGCTTCATCGGGGACATGGCAGGAAACTCGGTCATCCTGTTCGAAAGTATCCAAGTTATAGTAATCCCACTCGATCTTATTCAGAGAGATCGTTGGCTCGCCGTCTGAGCTCCGGGTCTTACGCCAAAGCCATGACCATGAAGGGGCATCCAGCCCCTTCTCGTAGGCGATGGGAGGAGACACTGCGCCTCCTACAATCCAAAGAAGTGACTGGGGAAGATCCTGGATCCACATGCCAGCATAGAAGGTAAAGTCTCTTCCAGTCATGAACGACTGCCTTATGCCGGATAAAGCTATATCACGGTCGGATTCCCTTGTCAAAAGAAGCATGGTGTATTCTTGCATCATGTTTCTCCAGAAACCCAACGCCTGTTTCGACGATGTGTTGGATAAACAGACTTCCGCGAAGCCAACTTTCTTCGACAGAGGGGTATAGTATGTGCATTGTTCTATGGAAGGAACGATCTGCCCATACTCCCATGACCATCTGTCTGTTCCAGTTGGTATGGGGTTATTGATATTGCCGCATTCGCAGAGGTATCCTGAACGACATTCCCAGAGAACTTCTGAAGAGGATATGTAAACTGTTCGGCGTGATAACATCCTCTCCTGGAAGACCCAAGCGCGGTCGAGCAATGGTTCCTCGGATTCGTGTGCGTACTGGGCCTCCCCGCAAATATGACGATGGGCGCGATCCATCGAATATCGAACCGTCACGGGACACTGGATGGCTTCATCGTTGGGTACCCATTGCATGAGGGTATCAATGGACAGCGCGTTAACATGCACCTGGTGCACGTGCCGAAATCCTGCTTGAGTAGGACTTGTTGGAAAAATGGCACACTCTATCCTGGAAGAGAGTTCCTGAGCTGTCGGGCAACGCAGAAGCTGCAATGTTGAAATATGCGTTGGAATAAACGTCGCTCATGAGAGTTGATTGTTCTTGCCAATCTTCTGGACTGTCTTGTATGATGCAGAGTGAGTCGATCCAAACGAAGTCACAGTTCAGCGCGCGAGCAACGTCGATGGCGTCGCGGAACACCTGGGGAAGCTCATCTCGTCTTATTGCGACCATGTGCTGTTGAATGTTGGTTGACAGTGTTTTGGCAAGTGAAGATGCTGCTTCTTTGCTGCCCCAAGAATGACTGAGTGTCGCGTACTTGGCGAGTTTGTGGTGGCTTCCATGCTGCCCAAAATCCACCAACCGAATACCATCTGAGATTTCGATGAGCCTTCTCGGAACCGCAGTGGATTTCACCTTGCACGCAAGGTGATCACGGTCACACTGCTCGAGCCAAGGTGTCACAAGTGAGACAAGCTTTACAAGGTTAAGAGACACCGGACTTTGAAGCGCCTCGGGTATGCAAGTGAACCGTGGGTGAAGCTGGGGATAACCTAGGAACGCATTGAGACTGTCAGTGGGGAGAAATCCAAGGCAGAGGCACATACGGATTTGATCGAAAGCAGTGGCCAGTCGTGAACACTTGCCTTCAGGGGTACAGAGCTCAAGAGCAACCGCCCAGCCTGGCACGTCCGGAAGTCTAGACAAGAACGAAGAAGGGGGGCGCTCGGTGCTGTGTTCTCCCACGACTGTAAGGGGTCGGTCTGGTCTTATCCATACAGCGATTTCTGGAACATATACTGGAGAGACACCGGGACAAGCACGAAGGTAAGTACCCCAAGCCCAGCAAATGGCCTCAAATATGACAGTGCAATATTTACAACCAACATATGCACTCTCCATTAGGGCATGCATGTCCAGTTTTTCGTAATACGTGGGTGGTTTGTACCAGTCGTTCTTGGGGTTGAGGTTGCCGCAGACCATGCAGTCGCCAAGAACAAACGGTGCTTCCGTGGTAGCTGGTTCCATTCGTAACGTGTTTCGCGACGGTATATCTCTTCGCTGTCCGACGGCCAATGTCAGTAAGATATGTTGTTTCGGGGTTTGTTGCATGTAGCTCAAGGGCAGAAATTGAGATTGGAAAAGATCATGGAGGACGCTCAGGGTAGAAAGTATAGGTAGGCTAGTCACCAAACGCGGGGTCGCCAGTCACAAAACGCTTGAGTGGAAGGGTGGTATGCAGATTGGTATCCGAACGTCGAGGTTCCGCGGCTAAATGGACCAATAGGTCGTCTCGACATCCTGGCCGGTTGACGCATATGTCGGGAATTGAGGCCGTCGGAGATCTTGGGCAACGAAGATCTTGGGCAACGGGTCATGTTGGTCGGGAAAATGATGGATTGACTAAGATGCAGGATTGGAAGGCGAAAAAAGGCCAATGGGACAAACTGAAGTCCGGGAGAAAAGATCATGACATCTTCCAAATGCAAACAACCCCTTCAGACAAGGAAGGAACAACAACCTCAACATCCACTCCTCTCAACATACCTTCCTCATGCCTCTTTAACATCTACCAAGTCCAACCAAGAGAACTTGAACCAGAACATCTCCTTCCCAGTCATATCCCAGTCAACATGGAACTTGTTCTTCCGTCACCACCTCCTCCCCATCACACCCCCTAACCCCCCCTCCCCCTCCCCCTCGCCTCCTCCTCCCTCTTCTTCCCCCTAAAAAACCTATTACACCTCCCCACCAACGCCGACAGTCCCTTCGCATCCCCCTGGTGCTTCCAGCCATCCACCTCCTTCGTCATCCTCTGCGTCACCTCCCACCCCTCCCTGATCCACCCGGGCAGCTTGGCTCTCACATGCTCCCTCTCATACCGACAATCCACCAACACAATCGCCGCGTAATCATTCCTGTGTCTAATCGCCCTCCCGATACTCTGATTAACAGCTCTCATCGTCGCGTTCTCATAGAACACATTACTTGCCCTCGTAGCAAGTTTCTCGATCGGTGGCGGGTTGACAAGGTCCATGTTTCTGATTATCGCCCCTGAGGAGGTGGCGCGGGGGACGCGGGCGTTGGAAGGAGGAGGGATGATGGGTGGACCGGAAGGGTGGGCGGCGGTGTAGCGGGCGGTGAAGTTGGACTCGATGTATTGCTTCCGGGCTTGCCATTCGGGGGAGTGAGCGTTGGGGTAAGGGAGGCCGACGACGATGACGCAGCGGCCGAGGCGGTCGGAGAAGTTGATGCCTTCGGACATTTTGCCGCCGATTACGGAGAGGAGCATGGCGCCGCGGACGCGGGTGGTGCCCGAGGGGGAGAGGGGGCGGGGGTCGGCGTGGATTACTTCGGAGTATTTTTGGAGGGTTTGGTCGGTGGATTCGTTGGGTTTGTTGGAGTCCATGAAAATGGCTTTCTTTTCTTCGAGGCGCTCCCACACGGTCCTGGGGCCCATGGCTTGGTGGTGCTGCTTCCAGACGCGGATGACTTCTTCGAGGTAGTTGTAGGAAGGGAAAAAGGCGACGATGCCGTCCGGTACAGCCGAGACCATGTTGAGAAAGACTAGCCCGAGACGGTTGATCAGGCTGGTGTTGCTGCGCTTGGCAAAGGTGAAGTCGAAGCAGTCGTCGCCGATTCCAGTGTTGATTCTTGGGTTGGGCGAGATGGAACCGAGGGTCCAAACCACTAGGTTTTCTTTGGGAATGACGTGGCCGCAGCTTAGAGTCGTGATCTTCTCTGCTGGTACGTCGGGGAACAAGTGTGCTTTGTAGTCCTCGAACGGAGACATCGTTCCACCAGCCAAGATGACGGCCCTGGCGCTCTCAGCGATCGACGAGAACGCATGCGTCGGCGAGAGAAGCATGTAGCTCAGCTTCATATCCTGGTTCTCGCCCTTGGGTGGAGGTATCTTTTCAAAAAAGATCCTCCCCTCCGAGCTGAGATTCGTCAACGCCAACAGGAACGAGCACAGGGTATGCAGCACCGGCGGCCTTCCCTCCCTCTTCTTGATCTCCTTCTCCGCCTCCTCATCATCCGTGTCCCGACTCTCATCATCGCAGTAGCTCATATAAGCCTCAATCTTGAAAGCCAGCTTGCTCTCCTGAACATAGCGTATCAGCTTATACAAGTTGATCTGATCGGCGCCACCCGTCTTTAGTAAAACCTTGGTATCTTCCACAATACCCTCATTATCTCTGGGTAACCCTAGCCCCATAGCCGCCTGATCCAGTCTTGATTTGAGGAATATGCCTAGAGCTTCTACAATCCTTTGTAGTTGGGCGATCATGACGAGGTTTTCCGCTTTCAGTTTGAGTTGGAATCGTTGTATGTACGTGTGCAGTGACAGTTTCGCCCTCTTGAGGTCGGTGTACTTGATCTCTGCGGCGTGCACGTTTGATACGGCGTCCATGATGTTGTGCGCTTCGTCTATGATGACGATGTTGCCTTCGAGTTTGATGCCCAATGCCTCGCGGGCACTTTTTTGTAGGAGGAGGGGATATGGTAACGTGATCACTTCCGCGCCCGGAATGGCAGAGCGGGAGGCGTAGTAAGGACAGATATGTTGCTCCTTTCCAATCTGGTAGAGGTCTTCGATGTCGGGTAGCGTGGCAAGAGCGGTGTCACGGAACTGGTGGGTGGCTTTGAGGTTGGAGGCGTTGGGCACGTATGGACATCGTTTTTCTTTGGGCGTTTTGGGTTGTTGGAGAGTTTGACATCGTTCGTTGATGGCGGCAAGCGTTCCAAGTCTTCTGACGGAGGGATTGATGCAAAGTTTCTGTCGTGAAGAAAGGGGTATCTCCTTGACGATTTCTTTTGTCGGTCTTTCATCTTGATCATCTCGTGGCGGAACAGAAGCAGGAAATTGCGGCCTCCTCAGTTCCTGGATAAACTGCGTCAACTGCGAGTGTGTCCTCGAAGTGTAAAAGATCTATCATCATGTCAGCTTCCTCCTTCTCACAATCTCACCCAACCCATGTATCCAAAACTCACCTTAATCCCCTCCTCAACCACCATCTCCTCATCCCCTCCCTTCTTCCCACCAGCCGCCGTCCCCATGCCCACCTTCTCCAACAACTCCCTCGTCTCCTTACTCAACTGTCCCATCGGATCATTCTCATCCAACCCCGCTCCTCCTTCATCATCCCAATCATCCATCAAAAACTCCTTATCCTCCTCCATCGCCGTCAACCCTCTCCCTCCACTCACCCTCTTCCCCTTACTCTTCCTATCCTCACGCCTATCCACCCTCCTCCTCTTCCTACTCCCACCCTCCTCCCCCTCCTTTTCGAGCTCCCTCTCCCTCTCCCTAATCCGTTCCACCATCCGTTCCATCTCCTCATACCTAGCCGCCAACTCCTCCCTCTTTCGCCTCAAAGCGCTCTCGACCATCCACTCCGGCTCACCAGATTCTTCCATCTGCTGCTTGATCTTGTCGATTTCGGATTCGAATTGGGAACGCTTGTGGTTGCGAAGCCAGGTTAAGGTGGCGCAGATTAGCGACAAAGACTTGCCGGTGCCGGTGGGGGATTCGAAGAGGGCGATTTGGGCGTGGTGCTTTTTGGGTTTTGGTCGGGGAACACTGGTGGTGGTGGTGGTGGTGGGTGGTTGAGCTGTGGATGGGCCTGCCTCTGTGCTGGGGCCGGGCGAGGGTGAGGGACCAGGACTGGGAACATGGCGGGTTGGAGCCGTGGTACCTGTAGGGTTCAAGAGATGTTTTGGTGGTGGGGAGGGTGATTTGGAGGGGTTGCTGGGGACGAGAGTGGCGGCTGATGAGGAGAAGGTGGTGGATGGTGCTGTGGTGGTGGTGTTGTTGTTGGTGGTGGTGTTGGTGGTGGTCGTTCTGGTTGGGGGTTCTTCCACGGTTCGATCCAAGACACTGTATAGAGTTTGCATGAATGTCGTCTGAATGGGATATGGAGTGTATGGGTGGTTGAAATCTCTTGGTGGCGGTTTGTCGGGATTTGAACTCTGTGAATCCCTTTCGATGAAGGAGGGTTGAATGACATTGATAGCGGGTATTGGTAGTGTGGAAGCCATGTTGATTGCTGGCGACGTCGTGACGCTTCGTCGCTGGTTGTGAAAAGGTAGTGAGATATGGTGGTGATGGGGTCGCAATGGGTTGTGAAATTGGTGATGATGAAATGACAAAAAAGATCACGACAAATGTACAAAGTGGGGTAAGTACAGGTAAGCAGGTGGGAGGCAAAAGTTGATGTCTTTCTTGTGAAAACTGTGAAAGAATTCTGAATACCAAAACCAATCGATGGGTGTCTGGCGCTTGCGCGTTGAGACTTTTTGGCGGGGGTTTCTTTCAAACTGAAAGAAGAAGTTGAAAAGATCAAGTGGAAGCTGTGCAGTGGTACGCGACGAACGGACCGTGGCAGGAGGGATGAGTAACGAGGTCACGTGAGTACGTGTTAAGTGCTAGGTTAACACGGGGGCCGGCACGGTGCTGCCTGTTCAGGACAGGAGCCAACAGTACCTAGAAAGCCGACATGTCCTATGGATAAATGTTGCAAGATGGAAAACGTAATGGCATTGTGCCTACCAAATTCCTTACGCCAATGCGATCAGATGGTATCTAAGAGAGTATCTAAACATGAAAGCCAACAAGCCTTGACCATACAACAAGATGATCACGTAACGCCGAGCGCCTAATATGCTAGAGGTATCCTTTCGGTTGAACGCCTTTTAACCTTGGTGTCCCCTCCCCTTTGGAACTCGGACAGTTCCCCATCAGAGGACACTTCCAACACAATCCATGAACCTAGGCCACTAAACCCTCAGAATATCCATCTCATCCTCCTCACCCTCTTCCTCATCCTCGCCACTCTGACTTGCACCAGGCTCCTTCTCCAACCCCATCTGCAAAAAGGGATGGTTCAAGGCCTCCTCTGCACTGATTCTCCTGGCCGGATCGAGATCCATACACCTGCTCAGAAACTCGACCGCCAGCTTCTCGTCTTCGGGCATCTTGACGTTGGTGTCGCGGCACGTGCTCCAGAGAATAATACGCTCGAAGCTAAAGCCTTGCATGCCAATCGTCGGAATGCTAGTCTCGAACATGCAGCCATGCAGCTGACCCGCCTGTCGCATGCGCTTAACACCAAAAATGGTGGCGATCTCGATCATGGCTTCGACGTCGTCGGCTGAGTTGAAGAAGGGGAACCGCTTGGACAGGATGGTGAGGAGGATCACGCCGGCCGACCAGATGTCGATTTTGGTGGTTTGCTCCGTACACTTGAACAGCACTTCAGGGGCGCGGAAACCTCTGGTGCCGGCACGGTTGGCGCGCCGAGAGGGACGGGTGTCTTGTTTCGGGTAGCCGTTGTGCGGGACGCTGGAGCTGAGATGAGCGGTGCGAAGACGGTTACGCCGTGTCGTCGGATCTTCGTGGCAGAGGCAGGGTTTACACTCGGAGCCCTCGCGCTCGGCAAGACCAAAATCAACAAGTACACCGCGCTTTGTAGAAGGGTCGTAGAGGAAGTTGGTCGGCTTGATGTCGCGATGAAGGATCTTGTGGCGGTGGACACTCTCGAGAGCAGTAAACAGCGAGCGCAGGTAGATGGCGATGTCGGTAGGTGTCATCTTGCGGAAGTATTCGCGGAAATCGGCATGGCGGAAGTAAGGAAGGATGGCAACGACCTGATCGGTTTCGCGGAAGGCCGTGATCAAGGGACAGACTGACGTACACCCGCGCAGGTCGTGTAGCAAGTCGAGCTCGTTGAGAATACGGGTGGGAGAAGAAGTGACATAGATCTTCTTGATGGCGACATATTTTGGTTTGCGCCGTGGCCGGGCGGTAACGCTGGAGTTCGAGTTGCGTCCGTATGTCCTCAGAGGGGGAGGCGCCCACTTGTCGTTTTCCTTGTCGTAGTCCCACGAGTTGTCGTATTGGTCGTATACGAGGTCTTCGGCTTTGTAGACGGTCGAGAATGTGCCTGGAAAAGAGCAAGTGGTCAGCAGGTGTGCATGCATGCATATATCCCAAAGGAGGGTGTGTTTCCAACCTTCTCCGATGCGCTTGATCAGCCGGTATTGTTGTCGGAAACCAGGAAACGTGTCTTGGAGTTTCTCCATGTCGTACTGAATGTTGGGGTCTACCATGCCGTCGTCCGAGCTGTCGTCTGACCCTGAGTCTTGGTCATCCTCCTCGTCCTCTTCTTGTTGCTGTCCCTCTGCGCCGTCTGTGACACTGCTCGCTTCTACCTCCTCTTCACCATGCTGTTGTCGCTGCTCCTCTTCATCGTCGTCGTGTTCGTGTTCGTCCTCTGCGTCGTTGGACTCGCCATGGTGGCCATGGTGGCCGTAGTGGTGTTGTTGGTCTGCCTCCTCGCTCATTTCGGTATCCTGAGTGGAGGGCGCATCTTGGTGTAAGCGGAAGTGCTCATGATCTCTTTGGCGACGTGCTGTTGAGGTCGCCATTCTTTCTTAAGTAGTCTTGAAGTCTAGAGGATGCGACTGACACTGGAGCCGAGCGCGAGGGTGGACAGGGCAAATTCGAGTGTCGAGAGTCCAGCAAGAACCAGCGCGAGGGCCATGGACTGTCGGGAGATCGAGAAGAGAACAGAAACAGAAATACAAAAGATGGGAGGAGTGGCTTCGGGGAGTGGATGGTGTCGGTCAGAAATCGGAATCCATGTTCAGTGACGGAATTATTTTGGCGGTAAACAATTCAATCGATAGCCATAGCGCTCCATGCAAGAGGGGCCGGTGCACGGACCATTCAAGACGCGACTTACACCCAAAAGCTGAAGAGAGAAAGGCAGGCACGCGTCAAAAGTCAACAAACAGTTCAGGAACCGCCCCGTTGCTAGGGCAGATCTCCCCCACACAGTTGAGCACCAACCCCACTGAAACCACTGTAGCACAGCGCTAAACTGGTCGCGGCGCAGTTCGTCCCGTCGCATTCTCATTCTCGGAGGGGAAACATTTCAATCTTGTCCAAAACACCATCTCCGGGTCGCACAAAACATCACCACCACCCAGCCCAGCTCCCGCCTGTCGCCGTCAGTTCTGGAAGCCGACTGTTGTATTCCCAAATCAATCACTTCGATCCGATTCTGTTGCGGCCACCGACATACCTGCCCCCCTACCGCGACACCCCCTCCTCTCTTGATACCCCCGCCGACGAGGCGACCAGTCCAGCATCATGGACTCAATACAGTTCGACATCAACAATGCGCTCAAGCATTACATGGACGATCCTGCCAGCATACCAACACCAGAAGCTGATAGCGCCCTTGTTGACTGCGAAAACGAACCCGAATCCCTCGGCGACAACGGCCTCATCAACAGCATCCTCAACCCCATTGTCGACGCCGTCGCAGAGAACCCAGACGCCATTACGCGCGCTCACATCTTTGACTCGCTACAGTTTATACTAAAGTATGTTTTAACAGTCGGTCATGTCTCCCCATGTCCTGGTGTAGTCAGGCGGAGAACGCGACAACTCCTAGTCCAGCTATAGCATCGCAGAGCCAAACACAAGACCACAGCTGACATTCTTCCATCTTCAGATACACATCCTTTCTATCAGCACATGCGCTCAGCAAAATCTTTGATCTCATTACCTCGGGTCTCGCCGCCGAAGCCGACGTTGTTCACCACGATCTAGAAGCCGAGGAACAGGAACTCCTCGCCCACCACAAACAACTCCTCGACATCTACGCCTTCCTGCTACAATGGACCATCGCCGGTGTCGAAGCCAAGGCCGCCGAAAAGGCCTCCAATACTGTCACAACAAGAGGTCGCGGAAAGCCAAAGAAGCCAACAGGGAGAGACGGCAACTGGGACTCGTCAGCGCAACTGGAAACGGCCCTGAATACCATGGTTAAAGCTCTTAGGCTGAAGCTCGCCAGGATATTCATGACCACTTCGGAGCGCGACACCTTCATTGGTCTCTTGACCCGACCCGTGTATATGATACTCGAGAGCGAACAACGAACCAAGAACACCAGTATACGCATGCACTGCTGGAAGGTGCTGTGCGTGGCCATCAAACACCATGGTCACGGCTATGCTGCCCAGATCTCCATTGTCCAGAACCTGACCTACTTTGAACACTTGGCCGAACCTATGGCCGAGTTCCTACACATTCTGGCTGAGCAATACGACTACCCACAGTTGGCCGAGGAGATTCTGCGAGAGCTCAGTAACAAGGAGTTCAACAGTAACGACAACAAGGGCCCCAAATCCGTTTCGGCCTTCATGATCAAGCTGTCCGAACTGGCACCGAGAATCATCATCAAGCAGGTGACACTGTTGGCCAAGCAGCTCGACAGCGAATCGTATACCCTCCGTTGCGCTTTGATCGAAGTCTTTGGCAACATGTTGATCCACCTCAGCAAGTCGGCCGAAAGAGGCGAGAACCACAAAACCCAGATGAACGCCTTCTTTGACGTATTGGAGGAAAGATTCCTTGACATCAACCCCTACTGCCGTGTCAGGGCCATTCAGGTGTACATCAAGCTCTGCGAGTTGGAGCAAAAGTTTCCCAAGCGACGGCAAAAAGCCGCCGAGCTTGCGTGCCGTAGTCTTGAAGACAAGAGCAGTCACGTCAGGAGGAATGCCATCAAGTTGCTCGGAACGCTGATCAGAACGCATCCCTTTACGGCTCTACATGGTGCACAGTTGGCCAGGAAGGACTGGCAAGAGCGCTTAAGCAAGGTGGAAGAAGAGCTCAACGCCCTGAAGCCACCGGTGGATGCTCCAGGCTTGGATGGCGAGGCTGGAAACACCTCGGTAGACCCGGCTCTGCTCGACGATGCCACCCAGATGATGGAATCACCAAGGAAACAACCGTCAGAAATGACAGAGGAGGAAAAGATAGCCGCCATTCGCAAGGCCCAGGAAGAGGCAGCCACCTCGGAAGCCATCGAGAAGCTCACCTTGACCAAGCGCTACTACAGCGAAGCGCTCAAGTTCATCGACGTCCTTCATGAAGCCACCGAGACGGTCTGCCAGCTGCTCGGATCCAAGAACAAGAGCGAGGTCATCGAGGCCATGGACTACTTTGAGATCGGTGACGCCTACAACATTGAGCAGAACAAGATTGGCATCCGTCGAATGCTCAGGCTGATCTGGACCAAGGGCAACAGCGACGAAGGCAAGGGCGTGCAGACTCATCTGATCGAGTGCTACAAGAGATTATTCTTTGAGGCGCCTGGTAACTTCAATGCCAATGACGCGGCGACCTATATTGCGAGGAACATGATCAGTCTGACGTTTGGTGCTACGCCTGCCGAGTTGACTTCCCTGGAGCAGCTGCTTAGCACCATGATGAAGTCGAACATGATCTCGGACTTGGTCATTGCCAAGCTGTGGCAGGTATATGGCGTGCAGAAGCGGGAGATCTCGAGGACACAGCGTCGGGGTGCCATCATCGTGCTCGGTATGCTGGCCACTGCCAACCCCGAGATTGTGGTGGGTGAAATGGAGACGATGCTTCGTACTGGTCTCGGAGCCCATGGTCGGGCAGATCTTCAACTGGCCAAATACACCTGCGTCGCTCTTCGTCGCATCAACCCAACTGGTCGTCAGTCCAAAGATTCCGGCATCAAGTTCTCCCGGCTACCAAACGACCATGCCCTCCTCGTCAAGCTTGCCGCCATTACGGAGGTGCCCAGCGACAGCAAGGAATGGTATGGTGTTGCCGAGCAAGCCATCAATGCCATCTACGCCATCGCCAAGCATCCCGACGTGTTGTGCTCCGAGATCATCCGCCGCAAAACTAGGGCCGTCTTTTCTCGTCAACGAAAATCACGTTCGGCTTCCCATGAAGAGAAGCCAGCACCAGCGGAGAACGAAGAGACCGTGGCAGCTGAAGAGCCCAACCCGGACGCCATGGACGAGGACGAGCCAGCATCTGCCCAGGCACCAGCCGCTACACAACCAGAAGATCCCGAGGTCAAGAAGCAACCCCGTGAACACGCCATCGCCCTCTCCCAACTCCTCTTCATTGTCGGCCACGTAGCCATCAAGCAGATCGTCCACCTCGAACTCTGCGAACTGGACTTTAAGCGCCGCAAGCAAGAAAAGGAAAAGGCCGCAGGCACTACCAACAAGCGCGCCTCCCTTGGCCCCTCAGCTTCCGCCAACCGGCGCAAATCGGCCGGCCCCAAAGCCACCAAAGACGAAGAAGACCAAGACGAGCTCGACCTGATCGGCGGCACCACCGAAGACGACTTCACCGAAGCCATCTTCCACATCCGCGAGCGCGAGCTTCTCTACGGCCCGCACTCCCTGCTGGCCATGTTCGGCCCCATGGTCTCCGAAATCTGCGCCAACAACACCACCTACCGCAACCGCGAGCTTCAACAAGCCGCCACCCTCTGTCTCGCCAAGCTGATGTGCGTCTCATCCGAGTACTGCGAAGCCAACCTCCCCTTACTCATCACCATCATGGAACGCTCCGTCGACCCGACCGTGCGCTCCAACGCCGTCATCGCGCTCGGAGACATGGCAGTCTGCTTCAACCACCTCATCGACGAAAACACCGACTTTTTATACCGCCGCCTCTCCGACCCTGACCCTTCCGTAAAACGCACCTGCCTCATGACCCTCACTTTCTTGATTCTAGCCGGGCAGGTCAAGGTAAAAGGCCAACTCGCCTCCATGGCCCTCTGCCTGGAAGACGGCGACAAACGCATCGCCGATTTGGCGCGCATGTTCTTCACCGAACTCAGTACCAAAGACAACGCGGTCTACAACCACTTTGTCGACATGTTCTCGTTGCTATCATCCGACCCATCCTTGGAAGAGGAAGGGTTCAGAAGGGTTGTCAAGTTCTTGCTGGGCTTTGTGGAGAAGGATAGACATGCTAAGCAGTTGGCGGAGAAACTGGCGGCGAGGTTGCAGAGGTGTGAGACGGAGAGGCAGTGGAGTGATGTTGCGTTTGCGTTGGGGCTGTTGCAGCATAAGAATGAGGAGATTGCGAGGGTGGTTGGGGAGGGGTTTAAGGTTGTGCCGTCGGGAACGGGGGGGAGTGGGGGGCAGGGGACGGGGGGGACGCAGGGGACGCAGGCTACGCAGGTTAGGGCTTGAGGATGAGGTGGTGAGGAGTGACTGATTGTGTTATGAGGAGGTTGAATGTGGAAATGGTTTGGAAATTCGAGTATGGCTAGGACAGGATATTGTTACCGGGGTTAGGTTGGATGGCGTTAGGCGTATTGTATCATTCATTATGACGATGTCAAAACTTGGAGGTTTAGTCTCCAATAGCTGTTATGCTCAATCCAAAAGTCAGCGGTTTACCTTGCAGCCTTTTCACCAGGCAGTGCACAGAATGCATTTTCAACTCGAGCACCGTAACCAGCGCCACCCATTTTGATACCTCTAACCAGCATTCCCCAATAGAAGGCCAAAGTATTCAACTTGAAATGAAATACCTCGAGCAAAGCAACCGATAAGGATGCGATCTCAGGTCTGGAGGTTTTCTTCAGAGCTATCTAAAAAGGCTTTTTGGTTTCAATTCAAGGGTGAAACTCGACGAAGGGGAGGAAAAGAGCTTGGAAAAAGGTCAATCTTGCAAGAAAGTGGTTTTGACCTTTGCCTCGGCTTGCTTGCTTGGGAGTGAAAGGTGAGGAGGAGACATCTTACATGTACGCTCTCAGGACAAATTTCTTATCAACGGGTTCTACTTTTCAACATTGAATGACAGCGTCCGACCTTTTCTAGGGACCAAAAAAACTCAGCCATTCCCTTGCCAACTCGGATAAGATTTCCATTTTCTTTGGACTTTTCAAAAAACCACGTTCGTTTCCAAATTCGAATTCTTCGAAGGAGGTCATCAAAATAACCGACCCATGACCGGGGATCCTAATCCTCGGTTAAACTCACCAAACCGGGACAACCGAAACCTGGGGTAAGTACCTCTAGCCGTTACGAACCGTGTGGGGAATTCCAAGCCATGGCATCATCGAATCGGGATGAGCCATCGGGAAGGTGGAGGGATTGGTAACGCCGGGCCAGGCGGGGGTTGTTACGACTGGACTTCCCGATGTGATCCGGAGCGAGAGAGCGAGGAGGGAGCGAGGAGGAGCGAGGTTGGATCACATGAGCTGGGCGCTTCGAATCGGTTGGGGACTTGGGGTGCGCGTCTTTCCCCTCAGTTTCTGGTTGTGTCGTGTTCTGTTGTTCTTGTTGTTGCTGTTGTTGTCTCGAGACATCTTCATGTTTTGGCTGAGAGAGTGCACATCGCAAAGTGCTGACATCGCCAGAGCTGACTTTATTCTCACTGGAAGCTTGATGCAGGAAACGAACTCGACTTCTCGGCGGCAACTGAAATCACATTACAGGTTCACCTCCTCATTCCTCCCTGCCTGGGGCGAGCATCCTCTTCAACAACTTCCATCAACACCGATCCAACTCTCAACTTCAAAACGACTCACATCGAGGTTTTATACACAAAACAGTGTCTCTTCGCACTTTGATCTTCGATCAGGGAAACGCCAATCTCTAAAAATACCTGCGACGCACTTCACCCGGCTCACCCGGACACGGACACGCATCAGCGAATTTAACCGGCATCAGCCCAGCATCCAGCAAGAAATATTGTGGAGAAAAACCATAAACTCTAAAGCACAGCATCCGTTCTCTACCGCCGCCTTGGGACTTCTGGAAGACTTCTGGAAGGTTTGGAAACTCGAAACCTGCGGCTACGGGTCCATCACAGCGGACGGCAGCTCGGATCGTGCCTAAATTCAACGGACTGCAACTCCACTATCTGGGTCATCGCCACATAACGCAGGACGCAGGACGCATCTTGGTGGCACTGTCGAGTCTTCCTTTTTTTCCACGGAAAGGTACAACCAAATCATCAAAAGTCTCGGTACCAGAAGCGAAAAAACGGCGGTTAAAATGATGTCCTCCACCTCTTTTTCCGCATCCACCACCGGCCCCGGGCCGTTTTCTTACAACAACGAAACCCAAGCCCGGGCCGGCGCAGGGACAACAACCGGCATCGGACCCTCCCTAAACCCCGGGTCCGGACCCGGAGCCGGAGCAGGCTATGGCATGCATCCGCATCTTCAACAACGACAACAACAACAACAACAACCACTTTCCCTAGACACGGAACCAATCATCCTAGACTCAACCTTTCCACTCCCCAGTCCTTCAACAACGCAACCACACAATTTCACCTCCTTCCCCACCAACCCCCAAAACCAGAACCAACAACAACTTCCCACCGGCCCCCAAAATTCAGACGACCTCCACCTCCAACTCCAAAACCTCCAATCCCTCCTAACCCGCGCCCTATCCGAGCGCGACTCCGCCCGCCTCTCCCTCGCCACCCTCCGCAACGACCTATACAACGCCCGGCAAGTAGAGAAACGATTGAGAATCGAGCGGGATGAAGCCAGGGCTGAGGTATCTTTCTTGAAAAAGGAACGACTGCAGACGAAGCAGACGGAGGGGAGACTGAGGAGGGAGAGGGACGAGGCGAGACTTGCTCTGGCTACAGCTGTACGAGGGGGGAAGATCAGCTTAAAGGGGATGGGTCATGGTACAGGGGGGTTAGGGGGGATGGGAGGGAAGGCAAAGGGGAAGGCGCAGGGGGGGATGACGGGGATTGAGATGCTGCTTGGGGGGTCGGGGCCGAAGGTTGGAGGTGGAAAGGCGGGTGCGGGTGCGGGTGCGGGTGTGGTTGGGAAGGGAATGGGGACGGGGACGGGGGCGGGTCAGATGCAGACATCTGGAGTCGGAGTCGGGGTAACGGCGCAGTTTGGAGGAGGAGGAGGAGAACAGGGGCATTCGCCACCTGGGGCTGGACTACTAGGAGGGACAACAGGGACAGCAGCAGGAATGGAAGGAATTGGAGAATTTGGAATGGCAGGGTTGCAACAAGAGTTTGGAACGGATATCGATCAACAGCTGGAAGAGTTCTTGATGATGCATGGAGCGGGTAGTAGGGAGGCGTCACCGATTCAACAGGTGCCAACACCGCCTGGGAACGCGGGGATGGGGTATGGATATGAAGCTTCACATGGGACTGGGACGACTGGTGGAGGGCAGTTTGAGATGATGCAGTCGTAAGCCTACACTACTGCGGACGAGACTGGAAGTCAGGGTCTGGTCTATGCTGAAGGGAAATTGTGTTGGTATTAAAAGTGTTACTAATAGTTGACGAGTTTGGCTATACCCTGACTGGTATCGATGTTGTCTAACTTGAATGTCTTGTCTTTATAATAATGCACTTTCGTCTAGGACCTGGATCCAGGTCTCCCCACACATATTGCCATACTTCATATTCCCGTTCCCTATTGCAAACCCATTAAAACATTTACCGCCATCCATCTAACCAAAATCTAGACTGTATGCTTCACTTCCCAAACTCGCTTATAAGTGTAACCCCATCGCTGAATATTTGACTTCATTCATTGCACATTAACCCCCTGCTTTATTTATCTCGAACATCCCTATACGCTCCCTATTCAAATCTATTCACTTCGTCCCATTACAACCCTTTATCTCACCTCCCATCACCCTCATCCCCACTTTCACACCCACGCCAAACCTCCCTGCTCACCACCTCCGCCAGCCCGCGTCTAATCATCCCCTGAAACCACCACCCGGCATACGCACAAGCAGCCATAAACGCCGTCGCCACCCCGCCCATGACCATCCAGTTGTAACTCGAGTTCCGCTGGTACCAAGTATCACTGGCCACATTGACCATGGCGGGGTTGGGGTGCGAGGTGTTGGTGTTGAACCAGTAGGCGACGGTGATGTAGCAGAAACAGTTGCGGTAGACGCCCATTATCTGCATGAGGGTTGTGCCGATGGAGAGGAAGAGGGAGAGGAGGAAGAGGAGGGTGGAGAGGGTTTGGAAGAGGTGGGTTGGGAGGGATTTGGGGGGTTTGGACCAAGTGGAGGAGGTGTGGGCTGGTGGTGTTTGTATAGTTTTGGATTTGAGAAGGGCCATGGAGGGCCGAGGGGAGGGGGTCCGGTCGAGGTTGGTACTTGAGCTGGAGTTGAGCCTGCCCCTGTGGGTGCGATTGGGGTTGGAACTGCGAGATTCGTCCGTTTGTCGGGAAGATCTGGAGGGTCCTGGAGATGGAGTTGAGGGTTCTGACAGGAGTTGTGTCCTTGTGTGGATTTCCTTGAGTTCCACTTCCATATCGTAACGGCCACAGCCGATGTCCTCTTCATCGTCCACCTCGGTGCCCATGCTCAGAGTGCGGGAGCCGAAAGATGGCGTGTAGGCCTCTAGAGGTTGCTGGGTAGGTCTATTGTCCACGACACTCTCCTGTCTCATATGATGGGTAATGGGAGCCCTTGTGCTTGACACACATTGTCCGAACTCTTGGTCTTGGACTTGATTCCTCCTATGCCTCTCTTGATCCCTTTCCCACAGGTACAGGTAGATAAAATAAGTCAGAGTCTGTAAGAACTGTGAGCCCGAATACGTCACGAAACTCAGTGACCGACAACTCCATCCGATCGGCGGTGTCAGCCAGGCCACAAATGCACCTGCAGCCGGCGGAAGAGTGATCAAGATGAAAGCCTGCAAAGCTATCAAGAAGAAATACTCCCGCTTCTTGATCTTCACTCTTTCTCGAAACCTCTCGTTGTTCTGGTACACCTCCGACTCCCTCAGCCACTTGGACTTGTTGATCCCTCTCTTCCACATATTGACCGGCTGGAACACGCCATCATAGGCGTTCTTCCGCGTGAAGTACAGCCACTTGATGCGCTTTGCAGATATTCGCTCCTTGGGGGCTTCCTTGCCAACGAGCAAGTCAACTGGACTCGGGTTGTTGCTCGCTAGGAGACAGCCGCCGATGATGGCGACATGGACTATAATCATCCACTCCACGCCAAAGGCAAGTGATATGGCAGCGTCCTGATCTGAAGGCATATTCCTGATGTCGAGGATGGTGTAGATGAAGGCACCAAGGTAGAAGACAACAGGGGCGCCGATGGTGGCCGCGAAGTTTAACTGGGACGATATCAACCGTGTCAGTTGTTCGCGGAGTTTCTTGCTTGCACCTTCGTCGAGTGGCTGTAATGAGATATCCGGCGATGGCTGAAGGGAATGGCTAGGCTGTATTGTTGTTCCACCAGTATTAGCCCGTGTCGGAGGCGTCACCTGTGCTTGGAAGGGTAAAGGTGGGAGGAGTGGTCCGGATGGTGATGGTTCCCGAGAGGATGTCGAGGAGTGATGGTCGATAACTTCAGAGTCTGCTCCAGGAAAGCTGGCCAGCAAAGCCTTCTTGATCTCCACCTCGGGATACCCTCCCTTCTCTCCCATGACCAAGTTTCCCGAGATAGCCGTCACCAGCACCTCAACGGTGATCCTGAGGCTCTTCAACGTTGGTGGTTTTCTTGCCATATCTTGGTCCCTGTGTACCCCTTCCTCCAAAGCTTTCACAATCTTATGGTCGAGAACGGCTTCATGGAGTCCTCCAACCATCATCGGTCCAGCCATGCCCATGATCACCACAATCCAAAGCAAAACATCAAGTCCACCGAAAAGAGTGTCCAAAGCTTGCAGTATGATTTTTACCAGAATCTCTACTGCTTTCCGTCGTTTGCCTGCGAGGGGAAGGGGAAGTGTCCTCCATACCCAGTCCTTGAACCGGCTGTTTGAGAGAAGAATGTGACGTCTCGGAACGTTCATGCTGAAGATGACGGATGGAAGCAGGAACTGAACGATGGGAGCGGCCCACTGCCCTGGCTCGTCACCCTTGGAGAGTCCAAAGCCTCCACAATTGTTCTTGCAGTAGGCATAGGTCACTTTGAGCTCGGGAGCGGGCAGAATGTTGTCGTTGTACACCTGGCCACAGATGGGGGCTTCGCTGGAGAGGTTCATGCCCGTAACTGGGTCTTTGGTAACGGTCCAAGTAAATTGTTCGTCTTGTTTGGCCTGTAGACAGCATTGTGATTCGTCATAGCGCTGCACTGCTCTGGTGGGTTGTGGGAAGATTCCTAGCAAGAGGACTAGGAATGTGAGGCTCAAGCCCAAGGCTTTTCGAGGAGTGTACGCCATGTTGGTGGCATTTGATGGGCGGTGGTTGTTGAAACCAGTTGTGAAGAGAGCAAGGCATGGGTAGACATGTTCCATACTTGTACCCTTTTCACGATCCATCACAGCCTTACCATGTGCACTATTTGTGAGGCGTAAGCTCAGCCAGCGCAATTCGACTTGCTTTGACATGGCTTGTGCAACCATAGCTTCACCGAAATATGGTTCCGGTTGTCGTCTGTCCAGCAGTCGAACATGACCTGGCGCTTGGGTTGGCTGCCTGCCCATTTGATGGTCTTAATCGATTCTAGTCCCGCCCTGTTTCTTCAACCTGCTTCTTCAACCCAAATGCGTTCACCGGACAGTGGACGCCACGAGAGGTGTGGCATAATCTGATAGATAAGCCTCGACGAATCATGGATGAACTGAAAGCGAAAGAAGGGGTGCCTGGGAGCTGAAGTCACGAGCGGGATGATGAAAACGTGTTCGCCAGCCTTACTTCCCTTCCTAATCTTGGGGAAAGCTGGGGAACTGGGCTTGGGGAGAGCCTGGAAAGGGAAGTATGGCTCGTAGGTGGTGTTGCACACAAACAGCGTGGCGCAGCACCTCACTCACTGGACAAGACTCGGGGCTTGTGGGAGAGATGATGATGGAGGCCGGAGACGGTGATCCTGACGGGAAGAAGAATCGAATGTAGAGAAAATCGGAGAAGGTGTCACGTTTCTTCCCCAATTCCCCGTTCTGTACCCCGCACGTGGTCGTCCCCGACCAAATGGGGGGAACATCACAACAGCTGAATGAACAGCAAGAACGAGCAGGAGATTCACTTGGAGCCTGGAGTTTGAGTTACACAACTGAAGTATTGGAAAGCTTGTTCAATGGCCAACTTCTTCACAACTCCACGTTGATCTTTAGAGACACTAACTATAGTTTGTTTCCCCCACATTCGTTCCATCAGGCTCAAGTCACATACACAGAGGCCTTCATCCAACCCCTAGTCTTGGAAACGACAGCCTGATGTTGATTTATGTCTGGCAGCCCTTCCTCCGATACTTCAGGAAACAGCTAAACATCCCCTCCAACGTCAGTCTGCTTTTCCACCATTAAATCCAACTGATAAATGCATCCCCCTATCACAAACATCATCCGCCCCCTTATCCTGACTCCCCCATCCTTTTGTTCTCTCATCCTCCAGTCACATCCCTTCCAAGTATTCCCCCAAGTCTCTAGGTATACCTCATCCCCATCCCCTCAGGTCCCATCAAAGGAACACGCTCCCCCTGCTCCAGCCCAATAGTAGCCGCAGGTGAAGCGGGCACCTCGGGCTCACAATCCTCACCATCCTCCACCATCCTGTGTCCGTCTTGCGAACCTTTGCCCTCCTCCAAGTTCGACTTTGACTTCGACCTCGAGCCCAAGCCAGAAGCCGAAGTCCCACCCTCCGCACCTCGTATCTCATTGTCGAGCCTAGTACGCCCAAAAGAGCCGCCCTCGCCCTTGCCGTTGCCATTGCCATTGCGAGTTTGACCAAGCCGGACATCATCCCTGGCAGATCCAGATCTGAATCCCGAAAAGCCATAAAACACATCATCATACTCATCCAACAGCGTATAGGACGAGGCATCAAAGTCCTCGACAATAAAACCCCGATACCAATCCCAATACATGCCCATGCCCATGTAATTGTCTTGGTGAGGGGGGGTACCTCCGTTTCCACTTCCACCACCTGCACCACCTCCAGCACCTCCGCCTCTTTCGTCCTGCCCATCCATGGTCATATCGTTCCCAGGCATGGAGCGGCCAATGCCAAGGCTTTGGCTTTGGCGGCGGGGCATTGGGGGCAGGTTGGCTTCCAAATCCCGTTCCAAATCCCGTTCATGCTCGTCACGCAAATCCCCACGAATACTCCCCAACAAATTCCGATGGGAGTGACCCCGGTGCGTGCGGTACGTGCGGTTGCCGCTTGACCTTCCACTTCCACTCCGACTTCGTTCCAATTTCGAAAAGATCTTGATACAGCAAAGAATGCTGGCCAGAGTAAGCAAGCATACGGCGATGGCGAGAAGGTATTGGATGATGCCGATTCCTAATGGCGAGTAGAAGGCGTGTTTCAGGAGGAAGGAGGGAAGGGCCGGGGAGGTGAAGATTGTGTTGATGGCTGTGAGGCCGATGGTGAGGATGAGGAGGGAGGCGAGGATGGCGATGGTGGGTGTGTTGGTGGGTCGGGGAGGGAGTAGGGAGGTGTGGATGTGGGTTGGGAGGAGGGTGCGTTGGTTGGAACCCATGGCGGGGGAACGGTACGGGTTGAGAGTTGAGGTAGCCATTTTTGGTGTGTGAAGAAGCGTTGGTTGGCGGGAGATTTGGGGTTGGATGTCGAGAGATATCGAGATGTTGGAAAGTTCCAAAAGTTCTGGCGAAACGACAGTTTTGAGGATATGATATGGGAAGAAGACGGTAATCCAGTCGAAGAAGGCCACCCCGTCCTTTAATAGCGATGAACTGCCCTCTTGTTTATTCCCATTTTTTGCCTGTCGTAATCCTCTGTGAAGAAAAATGAATATTCGTGCATTGCAGCTTCATGTTGCCAGCCATGCCTCTTCTCGAGTATTTTCCCCTCCAAAACATTCGTGCCTCTGCATGAGCCACATGTGCACAGCATCGCAGTCCATGACTTTGGGTTGTCCACCTGCTGCCATCGGCGTGCAACGCATGCAAACATCCCCATCTTCCACAGATTTTCTGAGAAAATGCAACCAACGTGCCGGTCCTTCGACGTGCGAGCATTGCATTCTCCCACAAACCTGCCACAGACCCGACAGCCCCCCCTTCAACGGCCACCGGGACGCAATCTCTCGCAGCCCTTCAGCCGCACAGCCGGTCATCACACATCCGGACCTCGATAACCCCTATCCTCCCCCTCCCACCCCCTCCCCGGCCACCCCTCAGGCAGCGTCGCCACCTTCGGCAGTACATACCTACCCTCACACCCCTCCCTCCCACAACCCCCCAGTCCACAAAGTCCAAAAACCTTACAATAACAACTCCCCGCATCCGGACAAAACACCGCCTCTTTCCCAAAAATGATATGCCACGTATACTCAAACACCCGTCCCGACAAGCTATCGTCGTACTCGGTGTTGATTAACCACTCCCGAAAGCGGACGTAATCCTCCCTCGGTCGGCGGTGGACGGTAGCGCGTGAGACGGCGAATTGGGAGCAGCAGGAGACGGCGACGACGGAGGGGACGGGGAGGGAGGGGAGGATTTGTTGGAAGGCGGGTTTGAAGATTTCTTTTAGGGTTAGGGTGGAGCTGGGTTCGGTGGGGGGAAGGGATTGAGGGTCTTTGGCGTCGAGATGGGGCCGGACTTCGGAGGGGCAGCCGAGGATCCAGACGCAGCGGAGGTTGACGTAGCCGGATTCTTGGACGTAGGGGGTTTGGAGGTGGCGGAGGGTGACGAGGGCGTCGTAGTCTGGGTCGTCGTTGTGCCAGGCGAAGCGTTGGGCGTGGATGAAGACGGTGGTGGTGGCGAGGGTGTCGTAGCGGTCGATGAGGTGTCTGGAGTTTCTGTTAGTATTTTGTCAGGGAGACTGGTGAAGGGGGGACGTACGTGAGATAGACCATGGCCTCATGCCCCTTATTCTTGGGGACCGTGAGAGGAGCATTGGGGTCATTGACGACGTAGATGCTGGCCGGCCAGTCGGGCAAGTATTCGTGGACCCAACTAGTGTTTTGATGCTTCATACTGGCCACCACTAGTTCCAGGTCAAGATTTGATGACTTCTCTGGCGTATTATCAGGGTCGAGCGTTGTCACGTTGGGGTATAGGCTAATGGGCCTCGTCTGGTATCGGACCGCACTCGAATAACCGGCTCGTTCATGATCTGTACAGAGAAGATAAAATGAAACAAACGCGCATCCCAAGATCGCGAAGATCCGCAAGGCTGGAAGATTTTCGAACATCTGACCGGTTGGACCGAAGCCATGCCTTTTCAAGATACGAGGGACAACGTCGGGATCACCAGCAGTTTAAAGGCTCCAGGCAAGGAGGAGACGTATAAAAGTCCAAAAGAGGACACTTGCATCGAGATATTAACTGGAGCAAACGAGCAACCGACAAATACCTGTGCCATCCGCCCAATTTCCGTAGGTGCAAATCTTTTCGACACCAAATTCGGAGGAGGGCGGGTGGCACAGGTACGTGTTGGTTGTTGGCCCGTCGCCTTTGTTGATTTGAGGGGTCAACCGCAAGGGGCTCGTCCACAGAAACCCGGGAGAGTGGGCAATGCCACCCCCGTCATGTTCCAGGGTAAAGTCTTTGTTCATGAGTGTGCCTTGATTCAAGGATCGCGACAAACCGACAAACAAAGATCCGATACGACACGATACGCGAACAAACACTGGCACTGGCCAGTCCTGCGTACACATTTTCGGGCATCCTTTGGACGCTCAGGGAAAATGTAAACCCACACAAATCAGTGACGATAGACGTCGTGCACTATATCGCGGATATTGCCGACCTCCTCTGCAAACTTGCAGCATGACTTTTGGTTGAGGCGAGGTCATCCACTTGACTGACCGCCTTGGGGATTGCGGTTCAGATACCCGGGCTCATAGGTTTCCAAATGCATTGGGTGATCCGATTTCCCTTTGCCTTGTAGACTTTGACTCCAAAGTAGCAACAACGATTCGAATTGAGCCCAGGAATCGACAAACTCTGTTGGTCCGAAGATATCGTTCCGCTGCCATTGTCCGTGCTGCGTCCCGGTCGCTCTTCAATAATCTCTGCATTTCCAAGGGAGGAAGATGCGCTTCCCATCCAGCTATAGCGGCAAGACCAAACCACGCCAGCTCTCCAGGCGAGGCGACATCTGCGCCGAAGTATATCCCAACGGAGGCGCCGAATCGAAGACATGTGCCCCAGGCCGCACCACATGCTGTCAGCCTTCCCACCCAATTTCGTAGGCTATCGCTGACACGTCCGAACAGGTCATCGAAAAGGACAAAGCTTTCCCCGATGTGTCGACGGCGGAGGACCAAGCTGGTGTTGCGAGGGGTACGTATCTTCCCCATCCTCCACCTCGTAGGCCCAACTAACCGCTCTTCCACATGTAAAGAACCGGCTCGCGCACCTCCTTCACCAACCAACCCTCCGCCTGCAGCGAGCCCGACTCCGTATCCTGCACCAACCTCGCCCGCGGTACCAAGAAAGCTTGTTGTCCAAGCAAGGCCAAATGCGACGATCGCTTCGAGGCGAGCGAGTCGAACGTGCGATGTCAGGTGGCGTTCGATGATCTGATGGCCGTGGCAGGCGTAAAAAGGCGGTGGGTAGTTTTGCCGTCGTCGGCGAGGAGCAATACGGTATCGGAGACGGGCGTTCTGACGGCGGCCGGTGGTCATTCAACGGCGTCATCTCCTAGAAACGAGGCTGGGACAACATCAAGCATGTCCTCGTCAACAACAACGCCTTCCCCAACATCCATCACACCAGCCACCGCTTCCTCCACCCCTCCCCCAAAAACCAACCCCCCACCCACCGCCGTCTCCCCCTCCCCCTTCTGGACCTCCAAAGCCTCCATAGCGAGTTTAACCCTCTGCATCATCCTCTCCGTCGCCTTCCTCGGCCTCTTAGCATTCAGTCTCCATCGCCAACAACAGCGACGCCAGCAGCGTCACCGCCGCCGCCGCAAAAAGAACGCCCAGCAGCAGCAGCAGCAGCAGCAACAAAAACACAAAACAACCATGACCCGATTGTCACTACCACGGGGTGCCTACCTCCCCGAGCGTCCTGTGTATCTGGCTGTTGAGAGTGAAGACTGTGCAACAAATGCGGAAGCTCCGTCTCACGGTTACCACGCTGTCGCTGTCGGGGGCGGTCGTCATTTGGAACCGGGGCCTGGGCCGGGGTATTATGGGGTTTTGCCGATTGGGCTGGCGCCGGGGCCGGATTGGGAGCGGGAGGAGGAGGAGGAGGAGGAGGAGGAGGAGGGGGAGGACGAGGAAGAGGAAGAGGAGAGGTTGGCGGAGTTGGATAATACGCAGATGAAGGAGGTGTTGAATGGGGAGGGACCGTGAGGAGGTTGGGGAGAGGCGAGGGAGGGTTGTCGGCGAAGGTTGTTAGAATGCGGGTATTTCGCTCGGGGGATGCGGTTGGTGCGGTTGGTGCGGACGGTGCGGACGGTGCGGACGGTGCGATTGGAGGTAAGCGATTGGGAACTCTGCTGGCTTAGGGCTCAGGTTGGGGGCAGGTATGGGTGTTCATTGTGCGCGATCGCGGATTGTTTGGGTGGTTCGGTTGTTGGATTGCGAGGACTGGACGCCGGTGAGGTTGAAGGGAGAAAAAAAGCTCCATGTCGCCGACGCGATCGTCAGCTTTTGAATGCGGGGTAGATGCTAGCTCTTCTGTTAATGACTTAGCGCGTGTTAACTCATTCCCCGCTTAATACGTCGCTACCTCTGTTAAGACCCACGTTTACACTAACACTTACAACTACTCGGTACTTTTATGGAAATTTCCTGGATGAGACTGGATTCTCTCGATACCTCTACAGTTTCCTAAGCAGTTCCGATGCTTTATATATGAACAAACCGACCGCTTCCGTTCTTACCTTTTCCTCTTTGCGTCCATCTTTTGTCTTGTCCTCTTGTCAAAGTCTCTCCACCTCTTGTCCATTTCCTCCCTGCTCAATATCCCCCTTCCTCCATCCGGATGGGTATCAAGATCCTCCTTCCCATTATACTTCCCATCCTCCAACCCCAAGACCCGACAAAGTGCCGTCGCCTTCCCACTCAACCACTTGCCATGATTTAGCCCATTCCTCCAATGATCCGGCAACGCCTCTTGTCCCATCGTGGCACCCAACAACGCTCCAGCAAAACAAGCATTCGTATCCGCGTCCCCGCCCTCCATAACCAACTGTGTAATCAACCTCTCAAACCTCTCCTGCTTCTGCCTCGGTCCATCGCTCTTCATCCTCTCGCCGAAAGCCTTCCTAAGCAACACCACCCCCGCGCCCAGCGTCTTATAGACATAGCCAATCTTGCCCTCCTCATCCAGTTTCAAGTCCGCCAGTGTAGTCTCATGCCCAACAAACCTCCACACCTCCTGCTCATCTAGCGTATCCCGAACCGCTCCATCCATCTTGCTTCCCTCATTCTTATACCACTCCACCCCCCTCCTTATCAAATCCGTTACATCCCCTCCCGACTCAACCTCCCCCCTAACCAACCCCCTCACCAACGCACTCCCCACCACACAAGCCACGACACACCTCGGGTCCGCATGCGTCACCTTGCCCAACTCGGCCGCCAGCCTGAAACATTCCTCTTCCGTCTTCCATAGGCAAATCAGTCCCACGGGGGCAGTCCTCATTAAGCTGCCGTTAGGCGCCAACTTGTCCCCGTTCGGCGCCGTATGAGTCGTCCAATAACTCCTCGCCACTTTCATCGGGTCCCCAAGAAAATCCGGCGAGCGGACTACGTTCCCCACCAGGGCGCCTAAGCCTAAAGGTAATGTGTCCAACGCTCTCAACCCACATCGCACCCAGATACTCAGTCTCTCAGCCAAGTCCGTCGCACTTGGAAGTGGTAACTTCCCAACCTTAACCGCAAAACTTCCCCTCTCCTCGCCATCAAAAATCGGCACCACAGCCTCAACCCCCTCCCCACCCTCCCTCATCCTAGCCGTATGCAAAAACGCCAGTAAGACCAACAAACAGTGATCAGTATCATCCGTCCAATCCCCCTCTTCGTTCTGCGCGCGATGGCTATCCATATGAAACGGGGTTGGTGGTCCAGGGGGGCAAGACCAGAGGATGAACCGCTTTTGGGGGTATGCAGCCCTTGATTCGGACGCGGAGAGGAACTCGGTGTAAAGGCCTATGGCGTCGCCGAGGGCGAGACCGAGGAGGGAGGCGGTGGTGCGGGAGGAGAGGGTTTGGCGGTGGTAGTTGGTCTTAGACATGGAAGAGGGATGAGGTGGGTGGGAGAGGAAATCGTCGGCCATTGTGATTGAGAGAGGGTTGTTGTTGTCGGAGACCGAATACCCAGGGGTGGTTATGATGGAGGAGGAGAGAACTTTGAGGGGTTCGAGGGGGGGGATAATATTATTATGAATAAGCCGGCCCGCGAGGGAGCTTTATGGCGGTTGTGGCTGTGACATTTTGGGCTGATGTTGTTGTCGGACTTCTAAAGGGGGCGGAGTACGTGGTACGGAATAGTCCGAGAACTAAAGTTGGTGATGGTTGGTTCAATGGATGAAAGAAAAACAAAAGAGGCGGAAGAAGAGATGACAGAGGGGCTGTGTTGCGATAAGCGACAAGATGCCTGACTCCCGCTCTTGGGTGGGGCCGGGCGGGAAGCCTACGGGAAGTGGGCAGCGCTGTTTTAGCGCATTGGAGCCCTGAAGCGTTAGCGGATGTTTCAGTGGGAGAATATCTCTTGGCAAACTTCTCATGACAACTTCACCTTCTTCCTTTGACAACAAACGAGAGCTGTTCCTTGAAGCTTGATGGCGGCATTCGCGATACCGACGCCACCTACATGCCGATAACAATTCAAGATGTGGCCTTTGGAACAAGAGGCATCCTTCCCTAGGCACCTCTACGGCCGCCTACCCGGCTTCGTCACATCACGACGACCACATCAGACGAGACGAATGCCGGGACATCAGACCGAAATGACCGACTATTTCCCGGTATTTTTCTCAAGGAAGTTCAAGCTCCAGAGGTTGGTTCATGGCCAGACTAATAACCGACCATGCCCCGGCCAAAACACGGTCCCCTATCCCGTCCCCTCGGACGTATGCTCCTCCATCTTTGTACTCCGTTTCCATCCATATCAGGAGGGCAAATCATGACGCTCTCCTTCGAACAAGCCAGCAGTTGTCAAGCTTTTGGTATTGGTTTATATCCGGGAGTAAAGGACCACCAAAACTGCCAGTTCATCAAAGTCTCGCTTGACTCATGCCAACAACCAAGATGCGGGAGACGACGGCCGGAACGGGAACTGAACGGCAACGTGGATGGGTGACGAGGTGGTCCTGGTATCACGTCAAGCGCATGATATATCAAGATGCCCTAACCACAGGGCCTGGTTGTCACAAGTCTTTTGCCTCGTTCATCCTTCTCCTGTCGCTGTCATCATGGTCCTCCTTCAAATACCTACTTTCATACTTGGTCTGCTGGCCCTAAACTTAGGAGTCACAGCCGTTCCCTTCCCCGGACATCACCATGCCCACCGTCTCGATACCAGAACAGTTCCTGATACTCACGCTCTTCACGAACGGGCGTTGCCTCACTGGGGAAGGAAATGGGAGAAAAGAGAACCAGTGTCCCCAAACACCGTTCTTCCCATGCGTATCGGGTTGAAACAAGCTAATCTGGATAAAGGACACGACTTGCTCATGGACATGTAAGTCCTCTTTTCCTTCAAGTCGTCTCTACTAACAAAAGAAGCAAGTTCGGATCCGAAATCACCCAACTATGGACAACATCTCAGCAGACAAGAGGTGGTTGACATGTTCTCACCAGATACCGAGACAGTAGAGGCCGTCAAGAAATGGATAATCTCGTCAGGGATCCCCAAACACCGGATATCCCGCTCCGAGAACAGCCAGGTATGCCCTACGCCATCACTCCTACCCTTGAACTACTTTCTGACCACCGAGTAAACAGTGGCTCCAATTCGACGCCAAGGTAACCGAAGCAGAGGACCTTCTCTACACGACGTACCACATCTACAAACACATTCCCACCGGATCCAAAACCATAGCCTGCGACCACTACCACGTCCCACTCCATGTTCGAGATCATGTCGACTACATTACGCCAGGTATCAAGCTACGACCTGATCCAGCCAAGGTTCGGAACTTGAATCGAAGAAACCAGCAGAAACGGGCTCGACATGTTCGTACGCAAGAAAGCGAGAAACGCCGGCGACAATTCCGACCTACATATAATGGGATGATACGTACTGGATTCGATGAACTCCCGCCGTTGAATGAGAGCACATGCTACAAGTATGTCACGCCCGAGTGTATACGCAGTGAGTGATCGTGTCAACATTCTGCCTGGAGATAATCACTGACAAAAGATTCAAGCCCAGTACGGCCTCCCGGAAGGAACTACAGCAACACCCGGTAACGAGCTGGGTATCTTTGAGAGTCTCAACGACCACTACGTCAAAGAGGACTTGGATGCCTATTTCAGTAGCATCTACCCGTGAGCAACATCCAGCACCCCCTTTCTTGCCCGAGACATCACTGACCGCAAACGACAGAAAAATTCCCAACGGCACCTACCCAATCGAACGCCTCATCGATGGAGCCATCGGTGCCGCCAGAACACCATCCGAGTACGGCACCGAATCCAATCTCGACTTTCAAGCTGCCTGGCCGCTGATCTGGCCACAAAAGACGGTCTTGTACCAGACGGACGATCAGTACTATGAAAAAAATCAGACGGATAAACATACGCCGTTTAAAGGGTTTTGGAACAGTTTGTTCTTCCCGTCTTCTTCTCATCCTTTCCCTTTTCGTTTAATCAACCAAGCAAGATAGCTAACCCGGAATGGCGGACGGCACAGCCTTCTTCGACGCCCTCGACGGCTCCTACTGCACCTACTCCGCATTCAACCAAACCGGCGACTGCACAGATGCATCCTGTCTCGACCCCATCTACCCCAACCCCTTCGCCAATTCATCAACCCCTGCCTCGGACAAATACGAAGGCCCCCGTCAGTGCGGCCTATACGAGCCCACGCCCGTAATCTCCATCTCGTACGGCGGTGGGGAGGGCGATCTGCCGGCATCTTACCTCCAGTGTCAATGTTCCGAGATCCTCAAGCTAGGTCTGCAGGGAATAACCGTGGTGATGGCCTCCGGCGACTACGGCGTTGGTTCCTACCCCGGTGACGACGGTCACAAGAACGGGTGTGCCGGTCCTGATGGCAAGACGTTTTATCCGTCTAGCGATGCGACTTGTCCGTATGTTCTGGCTGTGGGCTCTACAGAGTGGTTGCCCCCTTCTTATCCTCATTCTACCAACTTGACCAACAGTTCGGAAAAGTTGACAGAAATCGCAACAACCAACTTCCCCTCCGGCGGCGGTTTCTCCAACGTCTTCCCCCTCCCTTCTTACCAACTCTCAGCAGTCTCTACCTACCTCTCCCGTGTCACCCCGCAGCTAAACTTTACAAGTTACTCCCTCCCTTACCCACTCCCCAACAACTTTACCATCAGCAACAATGACTCTATCACCACCACTTTCCCCAATATCACCACTGTCGGAAAAGGAGGGAAAGTGTTCAACAGCGCAGGCAGGGGTTATCCTGACGTCAGCGCTGTTGGCCATGACTTTTTGGTTCGGGTCGCTGGTGGTTGGGGCGCGGTTGGAGGCACGTCGCTGGCGGCGCCGGTGTGGGGGGCTGTGTTGACGCTGGTTGTTGAGGAGAGGATGATAAAAGCTGGGAGGGGGAAAAGAGGGGGGAGGTTGGGGTTTGTTAATCCGTTGTTTGTGAGTACTTCTTTCTTGCACCGTTTCTTTGGTTTGTCATTTGCGATGTTTGCGGTGTGCGATGTTGGAGATTGTGGATGGGGGAGGTGACGGAGTAATGGTTGGAAATGGAAGTGAAATGGGGGAGGGGGATGCGGTTTAATGATTGCCCGTGGATCTTCCCTTGGACCTTTGGTGGGAAAGGGAAAGCAGAGAATTAATCTGGACATGGACATGAAAACGAAACGAAAACGATAGGGCTGACAAATGGCGACAAAAACAGTATGCCCATCCCGAAATCTTCAACGACGTTACGAAGGGATCGAATCCGGCTTGTCATTCCTCCGGGTTTTTGGCGACGGAGGGGTGGGATCCTGTTACGGGACTGGGGTGAGTTAAGTTCTGTTTTCTCTTTTTCATCTCCCCCTTCCCTATCTTTCCGCGCAATGTGCTGACACATAGGCAAAAACAGCACCCCAAACTTTCCCAAACTTTTGGATCTCCTTATGAGTCTCCCATAATCAACCCACAACCGTTTGTTTTGATCGGCGCCGACAACACGGATCACCGCTGGAGGGGTTCAATATGGGGTCCTTGGTTTATAATCAAGAAAGGTGTGGTGGAAGATTCTAGACTTCTCTCAGCGGAGGTGTCGCCGAGCCGGAGCGGGCCCGCGTGTGCGGGAAGACATGGAATGGATGGATCCATCACTGCAGTTCGTGATGGGTTTTTTCAAAATTCCGCTGCAGCCTGCCGGAGTGCCGGGGGTTATACTCCGCCAGTAAAAGAGAAGAGAGGCCCACATTTTCATCGTATTCAACGGCGGGGGCATCGTGGAATTGGGTTGTTGTTTTGTCTCTAACGGCGTTGTTGTTGTGGTGTTGAACAACTTGATGATATCGAAGGCCGTGAGAAGGATGGAAGGGGAACGTGGGCGTCTGGGAATACAGTCCGGCCCGGAGCCGAGACGATGGTACGGTACCTTGCGGTAGCACCGGCAGTTGGAATAAGACGGTGCGGTGTGTTCGGGCGAGAGGCCGGGGAGAACTCCACTTTGGAGCGCGGACCTAACTCCGATTTGCACAGAGTGAGACGAATGATGACGTCGTTGATGTGGTGTTGTACACGACTTTTATATGGTACAACCGTTATCGACAAGGAACAATTTGGGGGGTGATAAACAACTGGGACTACTGGACAAGCACCTCGATGGACACAAAAAAAAGGGCGGAATCACGATGAGAGGGATGCACTGGAAGGCCCCACGTCCTTCTGTGGATCTGTGAAGAACATGAGGTGGGGATCATGCTTCCTCGACAGTTGAGTTGACAAATACACCTCACTGATCTGCTGGGCACCCAGAGCATCATCGACACGTGGAGTGAGGAAACAAATACCTCCTTCACCCGCTCTTCATATCTTCAACCTTTCTTTCAGTTTCATCTCATCTTTCTTCTCTACGATACCCCCTACCCATATACACCACACGTAATCCTAGTCTCTACACATCACATCACAATGTCTCTTCCCTCTACTCAGCAGCAGTGGGTCATCAAGGGCCAGGACAAGGGCTTCGATGGCCTCGTCCGTGAGGAAGGTCCCGTCCCTCAGGTCGGCGAGAACGACGTCCTCGTCCGTCTCTACGGTGCTTCCCTGAACTACCGCGATCTCATCATTCCCAAGGTGAGTCTTCCAACCCGCTACTTTCAAACCCACACCCACTAACACCCACCCAGGGCATGTACCCCTTCCCCCTCGACCTCCCCGTCGTCGCCGGCTCCGACGGTGCCGGTGAGGTCCTCGCCGTCGGCTCCAAGGTGACCAAGTGGAAGAAGGGCGACAAGGTCGTCACCCTCTTCAACCAAGCCCACCAAGCCGGCGCCATCGACGCCCGCGGCGCCACCTCTGGCCTCGGCGGTGTTCTGGACGGCACCCTCCGCCAGTACGGCGTCTTCAACGAGGACGGCGTCGTCCGCATCCCCGCCAACCTCAACTACGTCGAAGCCGCCACCCTGACCTGCGCCGGTCTCACTTCCTGGAACGCCCTCTACGGCCTCAAGGCGCTCAAGCCCGGCGAGACCGTTCTCGTCCAGGGCACCGGCGGCGTCTCTCTCTTCGCCCTCCAGTTCGCCAAGGCCGCCGGCGCGCGCGTCATCGCCACCACCTCCTCGGCCGAAAAGGCCGAGGTGCTCAAGAAGCTCGGCGCCGACCACGTCATCAACTACCGCGAGGACAAGAACTGGGGCGAGACGGCGCGCAAGCTTACCCCCGGGGGAGTCGGTGTGGATCATGTGATTGAGGTCGGTGGTGAGGATACCATGGAGCAGTCGCTCAAGGCGGTCAAGTACGAGGGTGTTATTTCCCTGATTGGGTTCCTGGGCGGCGCGAAGCCCAAGGATAACATCCTGGAGCCGCTGAGCAGGATCTGCACGATCCGCGGCATTTATGTGGGCAGCAGGCAGCAGCTGGAGGAGATGTGCGCGGCTATTGAGGCGAATGATATTCATCCTGTTGTGGATCAGAAGGTGTTTACCTTGGATCAGGCGAAGGAGGCTTATGAGTATATGGTACGTTACTATCCCGGGAAGTTGTACTTGGGGAAAGATGGATGGTTGCTAAGAGTGATAAACAGTGGGCCAAGAAGCACTTTGGCAAGATTGGCATCAAGATCGAGTAGATTGTGGTTTGACAATGATTTGATGAAATATAATGATACCAGTTTTGATGATACCACAATATTGTTCCCTTTGTCTTGGCGATACTTCTCGGTCATCAGTTCTCGTGGTTGTTCCCAGCGTCCGATACCTCTACCTCTCGTTTCTCCCTTCGGTATTCCCATTACTACCTCTATCTGCCCGTTCCATCACCGTCCTGTCCTTCCATAAAAGCACATTCGACCAGACCATCCCAAGGCCCATGTGCCTCTCCGTGATAGTATCAAGTCCTCAACCACCCCGTCACCCCCCTTCCCCACCTCACAGCCCCCTTATACCTCCACATCCCCGGCGCATTTCCCTCCCTCAACCCCTCAATCGCCCTCGCCAGTACCTCCCCCATCTTCACCTTCCCCCCACCCTCCTCCGTCTCATCCACCTCCTCCCCCTTCACCTCTTTGAGCGAATACAAATAAGTCTTAAACCCAAAAACCTTCACCACCCCCTCCCCTTTCCCCCCCTCCTTCCCCCCCTCCATCCCCCCCTCCCTTCCTCTTACCGGCAGCGCAAAAACACTCTGCACCTCAACCCTCAACCTACCCTCCTCCGCCTCTTCATCCCCAAACCCCTCCACCTCCTCCACCTCCCCCAGTTCATGTTCATGCACATGATTCCCTGACGGGGAGTAGAGCTCGGAATGAAGCTGGATGGACCAATTAACCCGCTTTGTAAGTGTGTTGGGCGTTAAGCGGGAGAAAAACCTTTCGAGGGAGGGGCCGATTTTGGAGTAGGATGGGACGGGGGAGTGGATTTGGGATAAGGGGAGGGAGAGTTTGGAGGCGGGGGAGAAGCCGGAGGGGTGGAGGTTTAGGAAGGCGACGGCGCGATGCTCTGTTTCCGGGGCCTTGGGGGAGGTAGGACTGGGGGAGGAGGGGGTGAGAGAGGTGGTGGTGGTAGAGGTAGCGGAAGAGGAGACATGGAGAGTAGGATACGAAACAGGAAAAGGCAGCAAAACATAAAAATCATCCTCCACCGTCACCGCCATCCGTCTCAAACACTCCAACGGGTCCTCCGGGGTTGGAACCACCTCGAACTTGGCCCCCGTGACTAGATTCTCGAATATTGTCGTCGTCGTCGTCCCGCTGTTGCCTCCTGTTTTCTGTTCCTCAGGTCCTGTTCCCAACTCCAAACCGGCCCCAGTATCTAAAGAAGAGACAACCCTGAACATACTAGGATACCTCCCCACCAAATACTCCCCCAAGAGATAGCTGTACAACTCCCTAACCGCCTCTTTCCCCTCTGGTAAACAACCGATTACTTCCGATTCATGCTTGGAAAGGATGTGGCGGCGGTAGTGGATGCGGGAGAGGTAATTGGAGTCTATGAGGATTAGGTCGGAGGGTGTGGAGGCTTGGAGGGCTGTGCGGTGGTTGTGTTGGTTGTTAGTACATCTAATTAGGGTGAACTGGAACTGGAACTGGAACTGGAACTGGAACTGGAACTGGAACTGGAACTGGAACTGGAACTGGAACTGGAGGTGATGCCGATGGCGATGGTGATGGCGATGACGATGGCGATACCGACGGCGATGGTGTTAAAGGGAGCACAAGGGATAAAAAGGTTTGAGAGGACATACGTGAAGTACGTAAGAAACTGGGAAGATAGGAAAATATTGGAGGGAAGAAAGGGAACTAGAGGGTTGCAGGTAAGAGGGTCGCGGGAAGGAGAAATAGGGGGCCCGATGATTGGAAGGGGTGCGATCAAGGCGGTGATGGTGAATATAACATCGGGCAAGATGGACGAAGCAAAAAAAAAAAAAAAAAAAAAAAAAAAAAAAAAAAAAAAAAAAAAAAAAAAAAGGTTGCAAATACCCACCCATGGTAATATGATACATCTCCTTAAACGGTCTAAACCTCAACGGCTCCGTCGTTTTCCAGTCGAAATCCTTTAACGGCTCAATCCTCACCTCAATCCTTCCCTCATCTTCATTCCTCTTCTCCTCTTTTCCTCCCTTCTTGGCCTTTCCGTGGTGAATAAGTGACGTCTTCTCATCAACATCCCCAACCGACGGCGACGACGATGGCGACGGTGGTGATGAAGACGTCCATCCCCGTCTCCTCGTCCAATCCCAAAACCAGAAACGGGCTCCTACGACGACGAGGAGGACAGTGAGGAGTAAGATGATGAAGCAAGTTGATGGGGTGGTGATCATTTCGATGACTTCCGACGACTGGACGACTGAACTCCTAAAAAAGACAAATGAATGAGTGATGAAGATTTCATCTGATGTTGGTTCTGATTCTGATTCTGATTCTGTAAGTTATAGATGAAGTGTTGTTGATAACGACGCTGCCAGGTGCTGATAAAGAAATGGACCAAGTGACGTCGGGTACCTGACGAGCAGGAGGGGAAGCAGAGGGGAAACAGAGGGGAACCACAAGTTTCCCATTACTAACTAGTGGACGATAAGGACGGGCGGGAGTCAAAGCGATCTCGGGATAATTTTTACCTATCTACCCAAGCTACCCCTCATCTTTTCAGCTGTATCGTGACACACTCCATGAGCTTAGGAAGTTCGCCAAGTTCAGCCAAACAATTGGCTTTCTTGGGATGGACGAATCATCTGTGGCCGAGATCGGGGAATGACAAAAGTTCAAGACGCACGACATGTCGTTGGATTTCCTTCATTTGTTTAGATTCTTTTTTTTTTTTTTTTTTGGTTCAGGTATAGTAGAAGAGGTATGGGAAGCTTTTGCGCTTCCCCAAAAATAACAATTGGTATCAAGCGTACACCCTTCTGCTGGTTTGTTCGTTAGCACGGGACTTCACAACGCCCTCTCCGCAACTCAGCCAGATTTCTACCAATTTTCATGCAATAAACTGGTATCAACCAAATGCCTTTTTGACTGTCTCTACACGCTACTCAATTTTTTAGTTTTTTATATGGTTGCTTCGTTGTTTTTCGGTATATTTTTGCAGACCCTTGTCGCGAGAACCGCGCTAACAAATAAACCAGCATCAAATAGTACAACATGAATCTCAAAAAGAGCGAGCGATAGGAAAGGGATATCATAACCAAGACTGACCGCACTCAGATCAATCCAAAACAAACAACCTTGAACGGCCTCTACAGGTAGAGAACCGACTCAAACACACCCATCTTCCCATTGCCATCTAAGCATCAGGCCCATGCACCTGACTCAACCCCTTCTTTTCATCCGCACGCGCCATAGAGGTATCAACCCCCGTAGCCTTCGTAGCCGCCGCCGCCGCAGTCGTCACCGCGCCAGTCTCCTCCGCCTTCCTCTCCCTCTCCGCCTCCTTCACCCTATCAAACTCATAAAGCGGCTCCAACTTTGCATTCCTCTGCCAGAAGACCCAGCGCTTGATAAACCACGGCAGCGCCTTGGTGCACTGATACTTCATGAAATCGCTCGTCTTGACCGCAAAGACATAATCCAGTTCCTCCAAAGTCTTTTGTTTGGTTTCCGGAACAAACAAAAAGATGGCGATGAATGCCACCAGGTTGAAGCCGGCGTAGAGACCAAAGGCGCCGACGGTACCCAAGGACTCCAAAAGGAAAGGGAAAGTGATTCCCAGGACGGAAGCCCAGAAGAGACAAGTGGCGACGGCGAAACCCATGCCTACTTCACGATGAGATAGGGGGAAGACTTCGGCTGAGTAGGTGAATGGCACTGGGCCTTCTCCGGGGGAATAAAAGGCGGCGAACAAGAAGACGAAGAGCGCAACCAAAGCTGTGCGGGCAGTTCCCTCTTCGAGGAGAGTGAATAGACCGGCGGCAAGGAGAGTCCACATCATTTGCGGGAAGGTAAACAGCAAGAGGGAGCGACGACCGAAGGTGTCAATGGTCCAGAAGGCAGGGAAGGCAAAGAGCCAGTTGACGAGACCGAAACCGAAACTGCATAGCATGGCCTGGAACTTGCTATAGCCCGATTGCTCAAAGATGGTGGTGCTGTAGAAGGCGATGATGTTGATACCGCACATCTGCTGGGCGATCATGACGGTGAAGGCGGCCAAAGTAGCGCGGCGCACGCGAGGGACGGTGAAGAGCTCGACGAAGCGCTTGGCGTAGTTGGAGTCGTTAAGCAGCTGGTGCTCAATCTCGAGTTGCGAGTGGATGTAAAACATGTCGCGGGCTACCTGGATCGGATGGTTTCGCAGCTTGATCATCGAGTTCCAGGCTTGTGGGTAGCGGTTCTTCTTCATGTACCAGCGAGGGGATTCAGGGCAGATATAGATGAGCAGAAGCAAGGGAACAGCGGGGATAAAGGGGGCTCCGAGCATGAGGCGCCAGTTGATGTTTTCGCTGGTTTTGAAGACGGCCAGGTTGAAGGCGGTGCCAAGAAAGATGCCAAAGGCCGTCCACATTTCTGGGAGGTGTTAGCTCTTGACTCAAGGACATTCGGGCTATGGGCACTCACGCCATGACATGACCAGCGCGCCTCTAATAGAAGCAGGCGAGTTTTCGGCAGCATAAATAGGAACCGTAGACGCTTTAACACCCATACCGATACCCATCAGCAGACGGCATACCAGTTGCTGGGGCCAAGTGTGACAGAAAGCAGAACCGATGACGGGCCAGATGCAAAAGTGAGCAGAGACGAAGATGACACCACGACGGCCAAGCCAGTTGTTGATGGGATCAGAGAGCCAGCAACCGATGAATCTGTGTGTTGTCAGCCTACGATATTCGAGCGAAGCGAGGCCTGCCTCCCCGGCAGGGGCCGCCGGAGGCATAATCACAAGAGAAGAAAGAGCAAAACTCACGCGCTACCGATATAAGGACCAGCGTTGATCAACCCAACAAGAATCTTGTCTCTGGCGCTGTCACTGTCGATGCCATAATAAGCCGGGAAGAAGATGTTGGCGCCGTTGGTACCCGTCTGATCCCAGCCCTGGACGGCAGCACCAATGGAACAGGTCGCAATAGTCAGGAACAGTCTTGCGGGCAGGCGCCACTTGTGTTCGACTTCGAATCTGAGGGCAGCCTTTTCTTCTTCGTCCAAGGCTTCCGGGCCAGAGATGGTTTCGTAGTCGTCTGGGGATTGGGCGACGAGTGCGCCCTTGCGGAAGAGGGGGAGGTGTTCGGTGAGTTGCTTCTCCTCGCAGAAGTGGTCAACTCGGGAAAAGAGCTCGGCGCGGGAGAGGCCTTCGAGAGGGTTCTTGAGCTTGGCTTGGAGGTTGGTGTTGGCTTCGATGTTGGAGGGGGATTGTTCGATGTGTGAGCCGGCAACACCTTTGGGGTCTCTGGGTTGGGTGTTAGTGATACGGTCTTGGAGAAGTTGTGGAACTGATGACTTACACGGCAGTCCCCATGCTGCTGCGGTCTGGACTGGAGTCCATGGTTGGCGAGTGAGTGGATGCTTGGTGACTGACACCAAGCAAGCCTTGTTTGTGATTGGTATGAGGGAAGTATGAAGGGAGGGATGAAGGTGGAGGACAAGACGGTTACAAGAAGATGGATCACCAAATCCGGGGTGTCTGGGGAAGATATACGTTTTCCCAGTCGAGTGTCCATCACGCCCCAGTCCTCAGTCCCCAGTCCCCGGATTCCAGCCCCAGCCTTTCAAGATGAGTGAAGATGAGTTTTTCCATGGTACCTCTCCGCAACAATGGCTGGAGTTAAGCTGGATCTCACTCAGCGTTGCCATTCCCGGGGCCAGGGCTTGCACAAGTTGAGGAAGGGATCATCGGTACATAGTGATGAGGAGCACAGTATCACACCCGTCGGTAGAGGTCGTACCACACTCTCAGAAAACGGGATGAGCTCATGCGCTGAGTGGTTTGTCTTGTTGGTTGAACCGTCCGGGTATACGTTTATCACACATGGTAGGCCGTAGTGTAACGTAGTTGTTGATGTGGGCTTGTTCTGGCTGTGTGAGACTGTCAGAAAATCGAGTCCGCTTGGCTGGTCCTTGTGTGTTTCTTGTGTTGAAATTCCTGGCCGGCCTGGTTCTTTTTTGAATGTCTGGCTATTCTTCGGCATGTCTTGCTATGTGACTGGCTTGTCTGCCTTGATATCCGTCTCGGCATATCGCCGATCTTGACTTGTCTCAGCCACCGGGTCCCCGTTCACCCCCAGCCTTTCAAGGGTTCTTATGCGGGGGTGGATGGGGGGAGGTCTAGGAGGGTGACATTGTTTCTTTGCGGAGGAGTGGGGAGGCGTCTTAGGAAAGAAAACGTCAAGGCCATGTGTTGCTCGTGTGGTCCTCCACAGTTGACGGCCGTCTGTCGATTTTGAGGTTTTTGGTGAAGGTTGTTGTCGGCCTTTTCCGTGTTGGTTCTGGTGGATTATTTCGGAGGACTTGGCCAAGTTTCTCTCTTAATTTTTTCGTAAAATATTGCATGCATCGGACAAGTTTCTGGATTCCCGGTCACAAATTCTCGGACTGCTTTCCTTTCTTCATTGGTTTAATTGCTTGACTGATGGAGGAAACTGAAGGAAAGAGTCAATGTCGGTCGGCAAAAAGATGGGTCGTACTTGCATGCTTTTTGGGGTCCTTAACTCGTGCGGGTGTGTTACCCCTCACTGCACCTCGTCATCCCGGTTTCAACACCTCGACAGTTATTCGCATCTGATTGATTTGTTGTGTCGATATTGTCCTCTTTCATGAAGACATTGTTAATTCAGTTGAGTGGACAGAATATCGACTTACTAGACAGATCTCGAAGATCATGACCCGCGGAGACTCCGTCTACACAGTAGAGGTAATGGCAGGCACGTACAAGTTCGTCCCTTCCCAAACAGTGTTTCAATCCGGTCCTTCCTTCCTTTCTTCGGTCCATCCAAATCCACTTTCATCTCGATCAGTTTTCCATAAGGAAAGACCAGACCACGACCCAAGAAGCTTGGACTTCTTATTCTGCTGGTCTCCCGTCGTCCCTTCTGGCCATCACTGACATCTCGCCGCCTTCACCATGATCTTCATGATCCTCACCTTGACATACATTGACAAGACTTGAGAATTCATCGGAATTCAATCCGAACCCCAGTAAAATCTTTTAACATTTCCTCGCTGACCGTTGGTTGTGTCCCCCCAATCTGGATGCTCCCGTCCGTCCCAAGACCGCCACTGCCATGACGCTTGCGCACTCTACGCACCAAACACAGAGACTTGACAGCCAACAACCCCAATGAATACCTCCAATCATCCTTACCATAGCACATAGCTCGGTCCCGATTAACCTTGGCGCTGAAACCGTTGCCGCCTCTTTTCTTAATCCATTTAAGTCTTTCCTTGTCTTTCCCTGGACATTGCTTGGGCAAGTCAGGGCAAGCTTGGCTTACATGGCGGCGAACAAAGAAATGTCCAACAAAGTTCGGACAGCGCCGTGTCAGCATCTCTTTTCCTTCAAAAGGAGAAAAAAAAAAAAAAAGATGATGTTGGAGAGGCGCTCAGACGCAACAAAAACGCCTGCCCACGGGGTTTAACGCTAGAAAAAAGGTACTGTGTAGCAACGCGGCTTGGCTGACGACGGTGGCTCAGTGGGTGGCAGTTTGAACGAGCCGCAGGCGAAATTCTTCCCTTTTGTCTGGAAGTAGGGGAACTTGGATTTGGCCTTTTGAAGGTATTCTCACGTGCGAGAAGCAATCAGTCTCAGGGTCCTCGGGGTCATCTCTTGCTCGTGCTCTCGGTATCCGTTTAACATCATTCAAGCCGCTTTTTCTTGTGGTTGCACGTGTACTGTGATACACAGCCTTTTATCGCGCTTTAAAGCTGGGGATGAGAGTGATGGAGGTGGTGATCAACACAACCGTTATCCGAAATAGTATCTAGAAGGGAAGAGGGAATGGAAGTGACTGGTCCGAATCCGAGGATGGTGTTTGCATCTCTTTCCAGAAGATACCCTTTGCTTTCCTCGCTTGTCACCCACAGCTCCCTCACAGCTCCCTCCCTCGCATCCTTTCTGTAGATTTGAACCTCCCGAATTGTTCTTCGAGTCCTTCGATGGGAGGTCAGAAGCCAAGGTCCAAAATCACGAGATATTAACGGAATTAATTAACTCGATAAAAGTGCCGTTATAACCGAGTTATTTCACTCGCCAAGAGAACACCCGAACCGTACCGAGCGCGGCGGGCGTTAACAAGGCTGGCAAGCCACCCCGTTTTTTAGACGCCGTAAGACGATGCTACGTCGGGTGTATGCCGCTCGTTCGGGGTAAAACTAATCCGGAATAAGGACCCTTTAACTGTCTTGGGGGGTTGACAGTGTAACAGGTAGAAGCTACTTACCTCAAGTACGGAATAAAGCCAAAATGATATAGAGGTAGTAGTAGTAGTAGTAGGGTCAAGGACGGACGAAGCTTTCAGATATCATCAGGGCGGCGATGGTCATCAAGGTCAAAGTGAGAGAAGAAAAAAAAAGTTCATCTATTCATTTCATCAAAACCAGTCATGCCTCCACATGTAGAAGCATGAATATTTCGATCGATAAAAAATATGGCGCTGCCTATGATAATGATTCTCATGTCATTCATTCATTCGCTGTTCTCCACGAACAGAGTCAAGAGGCCAGCCAGTCAGGACTAAACAACTCGAGCTCAAACGTATGAAACGAAAAGAACTTAGGAAGGAACGAGAAGCAAGCCGAAACCAGCAAGAAAGGATAGAAAAAAAACGTGAGAAACCGAAAGCAAACCAGCCAAAAAGTCTATGTATATCAGGTTGGAAAGCTCGTCATGAACATGAACAGCAAAAGAAAGCCAAACGAGAAGAACCAGAAGAAAAAAAAATAGAAAAATTCATCATGCCGTCATTCCATAAAGGTTTGTAAAGCCGTAGCAGGTAGTGTAGGTAGTGTGTAGGTAGTGTGTAGGTAGTGTGTAGGTAAAGGTCCCGAAATAAGAACGAAAAAGAGAACAAGACATCATCGACAGAAAACCTGCTTGCTGCTGGCCAACAGCGACAGAAACAACAACAAAAACGACACCAACAATCCGTCGACACCAACACTCCGTCAACAACGACAAAAAGAACGACAACAAAGAACGACAAACAACGCTCCAACAATACACACAACACAACACCCGCTCTCGGTATACCCCGGACCCCTACCTCCGCTCCGCTTCGCTTCCTCGCTTGGCTGCCAGCGTCCACGTCCAGTCCAGTCCTTATCGTTCCATAGGACGAGCCGCTTGAAACAGCAAATTAAATCCTCCCTTCTGTACCCCCCAAGACAGACCCGGACCCCGTACCGTGCAGTGCACCACCCCCTTACACCCTCTTTACATACCGCAACAACAGCCCTTCACACTAACACACATCCTCTCCATCTCCCCTCGGTTCTCTCACGAGGTTGGACCTCATTCTCCACGAGGTTTGGTCTCTCTTCGAGGTTCTCTTCGAGACTCTCTTCACCGTCGATTACATCGTCGGCAGCTCCATCAACACCATACTCCACAGCGTCCTCCACAGCGTCCTCAACACCCTCCTCAACATCCCTCTCGGAAGCATCCTCAGAGAACTCAGCACCCTAATACCCCTTCTCCGACTTCTCCGACTTTTCCGACTTCTCCACCGATGCACCATCCCCAGCAGCACCAGCACCAGCAGCACTCGTGCTCGGTCCAGCAACAGCCGCAGAAGACCCAGCCGCAGAAGACCCAGCCGCAGAAGTAGCAGCAGAGCTACCAGCCCGTCCCCTCGTAGTCTGCGCTACTACCTCCCTAGCATAAAACTCGACGAGCATGGTAGCGTACGCCTCGAGGTCTTCGACGGGGACGGCGAGGCGGAAGTCGTTGAGAAGCAAAAATTGGAGTTCGAGGTGGTTTAGTTCGGGGAGGGGGAGGCCGCCGACCTGTTTTTTGTGTTTTTGGGTTAGTTACTTGTTTTGTGTTGGGGAAACGTCGGGGTTCGGGACAAGGAGAGGAAAAGAAAAAAAAAAAAAAAAAAAAAAAAAAAAAAAAAAAAAAAAAAGAGAGAGAGAGAGAGAGATGGGATGGAAGGAGAGGGGTTGGGGCAAAGAGGAAGAGGACGGGATGAAATGGTAAAGAGACAAGGGTTTGGGTTTTGGCAATAAGAGTGATGTAGGATGAAGGACGCAGAGGGGAAGGTGAAGAGGAAAGAAGTTAGCGAAAAGGGGGTAAAGAAACAAAGTAAAACATACCTTAGCATATCTCGAATTAGTATAAAACACATCGCTAAAGAACTTGCTCGCGCACGTAACGCCCGCAATGATCAGCCGATGAATGTTGAAGCTGTCCACGACGAAATACGTCGCCTGCTCGTCTTCTTCTTCCTCCTCCTCTTCTATCGTCCTCCCACCGCTTCGTCGTGGCTCACTATCAGCCATTTCCTCGTCGTCATCATCATCATCAGCCAAATCCGAATCCGTCTCATCACTATCATGAGCCTTGTTGTCATGTTCATCATCATCAGGCGTGTCCCGCATGGTGACGTCTGGGTCATCCGCCGTCCCCTTTTCGTAGCCAGCCGTCGTCGCCGCCGCTTGCTTCTCTCTTTCTTGAATCTGAATCCGGGCCTGTCGGGCCTGCTGTTCTTCCAGACGTCGTCTCCTCCTTTCTTCCTCGCTCTTGACCACCATGTCGTTTACCCGCTCCGTCATGCGGTCAAAGTAGACCAGCAGCGACAGGAAAACCTCGTACGTGGTGGGGCAGTACTTGTGGATGCGGGTGAGGTAGCTGAGGATGGTGATGGCCGGCACGTTCTTACCGTGGAAGGCGAGGACGGACGACGAGAGAGGGGACATGTGTCCACCGCTGCTGCTGCTGCTGTTGCTGCTGTGTCCGACCTCCCGGCTCTTTTCTGCGCCATCACTACTGCGGGTTCCTCCCGTCCCGCCTCCGCTGGTACTCCCAGCCCGACCGCGGCCCCCAGGACCGTCTTCCGCTTCCTTTTCTCGTCGCTGTCGTTCCTCTTGGTGTCGAGCCTGCGCTTCGGCTTGCCTCATGTGCACCTGATTCCTCTGCAAGGCGTCATGTTGCAGGTCGTTTGTGGTTGTGATTTTAGTCAACAAGGCCGCCACCATCTCGATGATATCGGAAATGGGCATGCCGCTGATTTCGTAGCGCATTTGTTGAAGCGGGGGGTCGTCGGTCAGCATGCCGTTGCTGGCTCCGGAAAAGGCCGAGAGCGGGTGGCCATCCTGTGCGACGAGGGTCTGGATGTGGTGAAGGTCGCGGATCTTGATGACCTTGGGCTGGGGAGGAGGAGGAGGGAGGTGGTGAGCGTGTTGCTGATAGACGGGGTTGCGGCCGGTGGGGGTGTTGGCTCGGTTATCGAATTGGAGATGGCCGTTGGATGGAACGGTGCGGTGGCTGGGCCGCCATTGGCGCTTGTTGTTATCGGGGTCCGGGGCCGGAGACGGGATACCCCTCACGGGTGCAGAATGGTCGGCGGGGACTACGGTAGCCGCGGTGCTGGTGGATGAGGCGGTGGAAGAGGAAGATGAGGAGGGGTGGTCATTCGTTGGTGTTGGGACTGCTGTATCTTGAAGGCCATGCTGCTGTTGTTGGTGTCGGACAGGTCTGTTTGGAGAGGCAGACGAAGGTGGAGAAGGGAAGCGGGAGGCGCCTCCGGTAGTTGATTCTTGTTGGTGATGCTTTACGTGTGCGTGTGCGTCATCGGTGGATGGAGTGGGCTCTGTCCAGCCTTGTTGATATCGTGGGATTGGGGTGGTGGCGGTTGCAGTTGCGGAGGCCTGCCTCCTGGGGCTTGGGGTCGGGCGAGATTGGTTGATTGAGGTCGTTCTTGGGCGAGTGGCTGTGGTGCCTGAGGAGGAGGAGGAGGTGGTGGTGGTAGTCGTAGTCGTAGATGGCGACGATGATGATTGATAGTGTTGGTGTTGAGAATGCATCCTGTCGTGGAAGCGCGGAGTATCGGTAAAGACGTCACCCATTAATGCGGCCATACTGGCATTGTCTGTCTATCGTCTATCTGGCGTCTGTTGTTTGTGTCTGTTGTTGCCGTGGTGACTCCTGTCGTCAATCGGATTAGAACTGGATGTTGTCGTCGTCGTCGTCGTCGTATAATGCGATGTGATGTGATGCTATTGCGGGCGGGCGGGCGGTAGGCTGTGAGGTGTGTTGTTGGAGTAGAGCTGAGCTGCTATCTATCGGAGGCGTTTAGCACTAGGCAGAGGCCGTGATGTGTGTGGTCTGTGGTCGGAACTGATAAAGTCGAGGCTGAGGTGATGGTATCAGTTCAAGAGTCGTCAATCAGAATCGTCGGCTATCAAGTCCAGTGACTCCTGCGGGATTGATTGATGCGATGGATGCGATAGCCGGTGGTTAGTAGTAGTAGGTGCAGTGGTGTAAAGTGCAGACTGCGTGCAGTGAGGTGAGGCAGGTGCAAAGCTGAGTGCAATCTCTCCGACTTGTCGAAATTGGATGGTGCTGTCCGTCGGGTTGGACTGACGGGATGTGGACTGGATGAGCTAAGGTAATTGCTAACAGAGCCCAGTGGTAAGGTACTAATCGGTATCGGGACCGCAATCAGGTCGAAACGCCCAGACGCCCGCCCGCCAGAGTGGGGGCTGTGGGAACGCTGGGGGGTCTTTAACGGGTCTGCTAGGGGGGCTGTGTCTAGCCGCACGCGGGATGGCGTATATATCGTATATCTCGTATTAATACGCGTATCAATACGTGATACTTACCTCTCTTCAGCCGAGCCAGGCGTATCTTTCATCACACAAACAAAACATCCATGATCCCTTTTTTCCTTTTCCTCGCGGATAAAACACCAACCACACCAACACGTGGGCATTGCGCGAGTCGAGTTGTAAACATCGAAACCTCAGCCAGAGAAGAAAAGTTGAGGGTTATTCCCAGCTGAAACACCTTAAAGGACAGCAATCACATCCCACGATAACGACACGCTTCCAACTTTCCCTATCTCAACAAAAACAACAACAGCATGCGCCTACCCTCGTCGACGGTAATGTCGTGCGCGTCATGTCTATGCGTTGTACAACAAGCAAGCACCACGAGAATTCCGAGAATACGTGCTTCGGTCCAGACCAACATTTTGGGCAAGAAAGCAAGAAACTTGGCCAGCCTCCGTTCTCTCAAACATGTTGACCGCTAACCGCCATCCCGCTCGCTGACTGCGTGGCTCATCCATCTCGCTTGTTCTTTGTTGTTGTTGTTCTTTTAGGGCATGACACCGTTGATACCGTTGACGCCATTGCCGTTCAGCCCTCTCGACGCCTTGTCTAGGTATGGGAGGGGCTTAGAGAGCGGAAAGCTAGGTCTACCTAGGCTGCCAGCAAACAACCTTCCTCCAGCACCTACCGCAGGTATAGGTTCAAAGAGAGGTTAAGTTGGCGTGATGAGCATTCCTTCTACCCCTTGAGCTTGTCATGTTGGGGGCAAGTTATGGGAGCTACAGTATATGTGATGGTTCTCTCGGATGAAAATGGAGTAGAGGATAATACCAGGCAGGTAAAAATGACCTGGAGTGTTCACCTACCCTACCGACGTCACTCCGAAACACCTTACCTCAACTGAACTCAAAGACATACCCATCATCACCCCAAAGATTCTCAAAGGTAGGACAACACCTTTCTACTATCTAATCCTCGTACAACAGTTCTTACTCCGGACGACGACAACTTGAACGCCTACCATACCTCTATGTATACATCTCTGCGTTGAAGATATGAAGCCATCTCGGTAATTTACGTTATCCCCCAGTATCACCGAAAGATTGACATCAAAGTGGGACTCGCCTTTCATGTTGTAACCGTTTGACGCAACAAGCTAAGCTTCAAGCCTTTCGCCGCCAACTTCGCTGATAGGTTTATGCTTCATGGTATCGTTCGTTGGTGAGTGATGGGGTGATGTGGTGATGTGGCAACTAAATCTAGCTCGTAGCAACGTTGGCAACTTCAACTATACTTACTTACCTTGCGCTTATCTCGGGAATTTAGCTATATAACCTGATCTTGGCTTCCACTTCCACTTACCTAGTAGACGACGTGAAGGGAGAGGGAGACTGCTAGGTATATGTAGTAAGCAAGCACCCTGGCACTGTCTGAAGACCTCTCTGTGAATAGAAGAAGAAAAGAAGATTCTTTCTTTTGTGATAACGAACTATTGTCCTATTCTACAATACTACCACTCGAGATCTAATTCGTCTCTTTCGTAAAACTCACTGCATGGTGTAACAAACAACGACTATGACGCCAAACCACATCTCATCGCCAACCTCCTTGAGCTCCTGTTCGCCACGCTGTATATCATAGTGGGGCATGGTGACAATAGCTACCTTACTGTAAACAGCATCATAGGATAGACTGGGCGAACAGCAACATCATTTACCCTCAAGCTCTCTGGGTATAAAAAGTTCCATTCATACCCTACCTCTTCAAAGACAAGTCAATATGTGGGAGTAAAGAGAGCCGCTTTAGCTGTAATAGGTCGAGGCTTCCTGGAAATGTACAGCCGTTTCCCATAGCTGATTCTCTCAGCAAAAGGAACATGGATCATGTTCTAACTTTCTTAATTTGTGCATGTTATCGTATTAACACACCTTCTTCGGTGCACTCTAGAGCAGCAAGGGCGCTTCTGAGACTGAGCTCTTATGCTCTTGTCTTCTCCTCTATTTCACCCACCTCCCCCCAGCTTAACGACTCCTTCTCATGGCGACTCACTGGTGCCTGACCTTGTAATCCGAATCAGGCAAGTACAAATGCCTGTCGGCGCCCTTCTCCGTCAACACCACCATCCTGATGACACCGCCCGAGGAACCATCCCACTTGATGGCCTCCTGAAGCGCCCCCTTGACGAACGCCACGGCTTCGGCCTCATCCATGCCTTCCTTCCAGTTGGCGTCGCAGTAACCGTAGATGTATGTCGAACCAGAACCGCCGATCGCGTAGGGCTGCTTGTGCAGGGAGCCGCCGAGCGGAATGTTGTAAACTTGGCCGCCGTGGCGGGCGTCCCAGCCGGCGATGATGAGGCCGGCGCTGGTGGAATATGAGAGTTAGTGGGGATACCGGTGTATAAATGGTAAATGAAAGAACAACATACGTCAACCGATCCTTATTGGCATACGCAATCTCCTGGAAAATGGCAGCCGCCGTCTGTGTCGTCGGAGGCCGGCCGTTGGTCATGGCGTAGAGTCCCAGCTGGTATTGCACAATGTCGGCAACGGCTTGTGTGTCGGCGGCGGAACCGGAGCGGCAGCACCAGATGGTGTCGGATACTTGCGTCAGCTTGTCGGTTACGCGGTTGGCGATGTAGGCGCCTGTGGTTGTGCGGGAGTCGGCTCCTGTTTGGGGAAGGTGTTGGTGTCAGCATGCGATCCAGCGATCCGGTCTCTGGCTGGAACCTTTGGTGTTCTTGACTGGAAGACACTAACCGAGAATAACACCGTCCTTGAATGTGACCGCCATGCTGTAGTTGTATGAACCTCGTTAGACATCGTCTCTTATGTTGCTTCTCGTGTAGATCGGGATCTTGTCGCATCTTGGAGAGACGGGAGGCCGTAAGGTAGGGGCAGGACGGTCGGAGGAAGCTTACATCGAGGTACCCAAGCTATGTAAAGACACCGAAAGTTAGCAAACAACTTCACTTTGTTCAAGCGCACCGCTTGCGACTTGATGACAGGCATGGAGTAGCGTGGTGTACTTACTTGACCTCACCCTTCTTCAACCTGTCCATGTCGACATGGATGCCATCTGTAGGGAACAAGACCGGTTAACATGTGTTTGACTGCGATCCACCACGAATAGGGTACGGTGTTGATGGCGCAAATTGGTGAGGTAGGATAATGTTGGTAGGTCGTCGCCGGGTAACTGGTGGTGACGCCGTGGTGGTGATGGCTCGACATGGAATGCGCCGCCGAATTGCAAGTTGGAGCTCACCTTCGCTGAGCACGCCCGATGTTCCAAACTCCATTGTGATGACGGGGGGGTGTTGTCGAGGGTTGTTGTTCTAATTCAAGGCGCAATGATAATCTCGTGTACAGTCGGTCAAATGCTCGCCGTGGTCTAGATTGGAAAAGTCGTGGAGTCGTCAAATTGTTATGGTATGGATTGTCGTGGATTCTGTGTTGTTCGTTCGTTGTTTCTACAGATGGAAGCTCCAACTCCCAGGTGACGGGAACCTCGAAGGCGGCGGCGGCGGGCCCATCCAGAAGGCGGGACCGGCCAGTGAGGTCGAAGCTCAGGCCCCCCTCACAGCTCAAGGCAGCTCCAAACACGCGTGTTGCAGTGACGGCTTGGCAAAAGTGGATCAGGTGCGATAGCCGCGTTGATGCTCTTATCAGTCTTATCTTATCAATGCCTTCCTGAACGCGACGGGACTCCATCGGATAACGTCATCGTTGGTCTTTCGTTCCTCGGGAACCGCAAAGCGATATTGTCTAATCGAGTTATGCAGCTACGGTAGGCTAATTGCCGAGACAACGAAGGGGTGGACGTTTCTTTTTGTTGAACATGACCACTTCAAACATGGACGTTTTTGGACAACGACGTTTGGCTGGCGAACAAAGACAACGCGCAGCACTTCAAAGAGTCGCAAAACGGCCCTGGAGCTGGCGTCTGGAAAGAAACAGGCACATCCATGTCGTTGACAGCTTGAATCTCCCTCGGGTTGAGCTCATCCGAGTTGCGACAGGATGCTGCAGTCGGGATCAGTTTCAAGCTTGCGATGTCCAAAATGTTCCCATCCAGACTCCAAGGAGAAATCACCAACACAGGCTGCTCAAAGTCGCCTGCAAGCTTCAGATATGTCCCATTTCACAACAGTATCAGTTTATCCCCCCATTCAACCTTCACTCCTTAAGATCCCCTCCCTCCTTCACCTCCTTCTTCTCACCCCCATCCTCTCCGCACCCACAATCATAGAAATCCCCAATCTTGTTGCAATCAAACTGCTCCTTCTTCAGCCTCTTATTGACCTCATTATGCACAAAACACGCCCAACCCGCCGCCGCATTGCGCCCACTTGTCTGGGGAGGGTATTTCTTCAACAACTTCTGGAAATGCGACGCGCAGTCGCCGCATGGATACAAGCGCGCAAAGAGCTGGATGTAGGTTTTTAGCGCCAGAGATTCGTCGGCGGTGGGCGTCTCGGGGAAGCGGGCCATCATGGTGTGGAAGAGACGCCAGGAGGCGCGGCCTAGTTCTGCTCTGTTTTGAGGTAGTGTAAGAAGTTAGTGACGTGATATCTTACAAGAGAAAGGGACTTGATGTGGTAGAACATACTTGGCTGTCGCATTCTCCAGCTTGGGCGCGATCGAACCGCCCTTGAGAATGTCTTCGGATACCAGGCCAAGCGCAGGTTTGTTGCTTCCCTGCTCTACGCTGCTGCTGCTGCTGCTGCCCAAATCGATAGTGCCTGCTTGTGGTGTCGTCGCCCCTGAGGAACCACTGGTGGAAAGCATGTAGGTCGTAAACACAAAGAGGATGGCGCCGACGACGAGCATCAGCGTTATGTGTGGTCGTCGCGCCATGGTGGTGATTTCGAGTGAAATAGCGCCCGGTGGACGAGTTTGACTTTATTGGTAGACCGAGAGAGAGAGAGAGCGAGATCGTGGTACCAGGATCCTGCCTGTCGTAGTGTGTCTTGTCGCGATGAGCTGGGTGCACCTTGTCGTCGTCGAGATAAATGATAGCGTACTGCGAGAAGGGATGTCGAATTGTGTATAGCCGTACTTCTAAGAATATTGTCGAGAGTATTAAAAAGGGCAAAAGAGAGTCGAAAGCAGAAAAAGTGAAAAAGTGGAAGAATGGAATAATGAATCCCCTGAAATGGTTCGAGAAAGTCTTTGGCGGAATTAGACGCGCCGAGTCTTGATCAGGGTCTGGCCCAGGCCCTGTCTTTGGGTCTGTTTCAGGGGCTGTTGGCCCACTGGACGGTTTGGCGGGACAACGCGAGCACGCACTCCAGGCGGGGCCGTGGGGGGCCGGGACCTAGCCGGGAGCCGAACGGGAAAAGTGGAGAGAGTTTAGATCGGATGGAGACAGAGCTTCCACTTTCAATCCCATCACCAACCTAATCCCCGCAGTTTCCTTGACTGGACAATTTCCACCTTTCATGATTACATATGAAATTCTCTGGTTGAGGACACTCATCATCAGCATCATGACTTGAACTCGGATATTTTAGTTTTTCCAGACGGTCACTTTCTCACTAGACTTGACCACGGTATTCTACTCCCATGGACTCCCACCGACGACGACGACGACGACGACAACCTCCACCATCACCATCACCGCAAAACATGACATATCACAGTATCGTCGCCTTTGTTCTTTCACCTTATTGATACTCGGACTACTCTAATACGATGCCCTCCTCCCCCTCGATACGCCCTCTGCTGGCCCTGGTCGCCCTCGTCAACCTCGCCTGGAGTCTCTACCATCTCCCACTCAACCGCGTCATTGAACGGAGACTCTGCCGCGACTTCTACCTCGACACCGACCCTTCAGCAGTTGGCCAGGATGGAAGCGTGCCCGAGGAGCTGTGCAAGCTGGATGCCATCCAACAGGACCTGGGCAGCATCATGGGCCTCATGGAGACGGGCTGGGTTGCTGGCGACTTTGTCATGACCATCCCTCTGGTCCTGCTTGCTGACCGTTACGGTTATTCCTTTGTCCTCAAGCTCAACCTCGTCCCTCGCATTCTCGTGCTTTGTTGGACCCTTGCTGTTGGCTACTCGGACCACGCCCTTGAGGTTCCCTTGCCAGCCCTGGCCCTTGGCCCCCTCTCGTCAGTCCTCGGCGGAGACTGTGTCTTCAACTCGATCGTCTACTCGCTGGTCTCGACAGCTACCCATGACCCTGTGCAAAGAGCCACCTTCTTTGGCCAGGTCAATGCCGTTTCGTCTATATTCGTCGCCCAGCTGGGTCCGGCTTTGGCCTCTGCTACCATGAGCATCTCTCTGTGGCTTCCCCTGTGTGCTGGCGTCGTTCTCCTTCTCGCCGCTGTGCTCGCCATCTCCCGGCTACCAGTAGGGCTCCCTGAATCAAACACCGACAGCAGCCCTACTCCGAGACGCCAGCATGATGATGATGATGACCAAGAGTCCAGTGTGCCCTTGTTATCGCAAGACCGTCGACATCCAAGCTTCAAGACTTCGGTCGTTGGTCGCATCTCCTCCCTTGTCAAGGTCATCACCAGCTATCCGCCCCACTTCAGATTCCTGCTGGCAAGCTTCTTCCTCACGTCGTTGGCCAGCTCCGACACCAAGCTCATGGCTCAGTACATCTCCAAGCGCTATGGCTGGAAGTTCACCTCGGTCGGCTATTTGCTTTCGGGAAAGGCAGTCTTTAACTTTTTCCTCCTCTACTTTGTCATCCCTGCCATCTTGCGTCGGCGCCGGTCATCTTCGTTACCCTCTCAGCAGTCTCGACGTCTCTCGGACCCGGAAGTCTCCCCGATGCAAGACCACAAGGAGGCTGATAGACACAACGTCGGCAATGCTCAAACATGTCTCGTCTTTTCTGTGCTGGGTGCCATTGCTATAGCCATGGCTTCCACCATCTGGACCTTGGTACCGTCACTGCTGCTCTACGCCATGGGCATCGCCCTCCCCATGTTTACTTACTCGCTGCTCAAATCGCCTTCGTTATTGCCAGATGCGAGGGCTGAAGATGCCACCGTTGTGGTTTCAGAAGCTCAGATTTTCTCCATCGTTATGCTGGTCAAGACGGTTGGCTTGCTGGTAGGTGCACCGAGCATGGCCGCTTTGTGGGTTCAAGGCGTCAAGGTCGGCGGATCGGCCCTGGGTCTACCGTACCTCCTGAGTTCTGCCTATTATGCGCTTGCCATGCTCGTCGTGTCCAAGATAAAGCCTTGATCCGGCAAGCTTATGAGGGATGCGCCGGAGCTAGAATTCGAGACAAAGAAACCCTTGCCGTAGCTCCTTTCCGAACAAGGCCATACTTCGACACAGTTCCCATACAGGAACCCTCTATCCGCATCCGTGTTCTGGGCGTCTTTGTTTACGCAGCCACAGAGACCTAGCACAAGGTTACTGGATCCGGGCATGATGCGCTTTGTTTACTCGTCAAGACTAGAAACGTCTCCTCTCCCCCCACGAGTACCCAGAGCTATCGAATTTTTCCAGCGACGTTGCCGACACGCACACGCGCACTTCTTCAACATCACCTTGGCTTTCCACACCCCTTTTTTCACTTCAATTTTGCACCATCACCATCACCATCGGTTTTCTTCGCATGCATACGCACCATGGCTAACCAGCAACTACCTCCTCCGTCCAAACATGGCGATCATTTGTTCGAGCGTTGGGGCGTCAAACTGGATGAAGACAGCAACGGCACGGTCAGCTCTGGTATGCTTCCCATGTTCCCAACTCTTTTGGAGCCGTTTGGCCTTGGGGAAGACCTTTGGTACACACACCGGCGAGCGTTGCAGGAGGCGGCGGCTACAGGCCCGGATCCCCAGCCCAAGTCCATACCAAAACCTTCAAGCAGGCAACTCGACGAACTATTCTTCACCGAATACTGGCAGCAAACCAATCTCTTTGGCGTCAGGACATGGGAGCTCCCTATCCTCAACCAGGGTGTCGTTGGGACAAGTTTCTGGCAAGAGGTCATGATGTGTGACCTCTCCTCCATGGGACTCCCCCAGGTCGCCGTTAACGTTCAAGACTTTCCCGACGTCGATCTCGTCACCGTGGACGAGAGCAAGTGGAATAAAGTCTTTTCCCGGGGTCGCTGGTACGACTTGGCCAACGCCGTCTTGCAAAAGGATGCCCAGGGTAACATTACACAGAGGCGAAGTTGGTCTGTGGATGACAAGGACCTCTGGAAAGAACTGAGCATCGTGCTTGAGATGGCCAACAGGCTATTCTTTCAAGTCATTTTCGGCGACTGGCTTTATGCACTGCTGGAGGGTAAAACCGTCCCGGTCCCGAACGTTGAAGCGTTTGAAAGGGGAAAGAACGGCATCAATTTCTGGATGCCCCGGCGCATGGTTTCACCGGGTGAGGACGGCACCGGCCCCAGGCAGCCCGACCGCGGTGTTGCCCAGAGGTTATGGGCCGCAGTTGAGCAACTTTCAGAGTGGATTGTCTGGACCTTTTTTGACCCGCGGGACGTGGACAAGTACGGGTCAATAGACAGGGAAGATCTCACGGCTGCTTACTGCGAAAATGCAGCTGCAAGAACCGGGACGAATTCGACAACGCTTGATGCTGCTGCCCTTCCACACCCAAAAGACCCTCGGATATTTACCGACATCAAAATCAACACGATGCTTCTGGAACCGTTGCTCAAGGTCTCCAACACTGCAGAGGAAGTGGCCGCGAAGCATATTACGCGGGCCCATTTGGCGTTAACAGTGAGTTTACCGCAAGTCTCTATAGACTAGAGACCAAGGCTAACAACGACGTGCCAGGTAATACACGAGTTGATGGCAAGTACAAGCACCGATTTCCTCTCATCGCATGTTCATATGCGGACGGTCGCCGTTGACTAACGCGTTTTGCGGGCCTAGCATGCACTTTATGTTACAAAGACCATGGTCGATTATGGCCAGACTTACTACAAACTGGAACCGGTAAGTCTTGATTCCTGCCCACCGGCATTTTGTTCTCTTTCCTGATCAGACCAAACATTCTGCTTCTAGGTATACGGGAACGACGAGTCAGCGGAGCTGGGCTGGTCGCATGAACAGGCCCTCCAGGGCAAAGTCACCAGCTTAGGACCCGTTAACGTCTTCGTGCCTGACAGCAAGTTCCTCTCCCGGGCTGGTCCTGCGTTGAGATATGGATCCTCGTGGATTACCCACCCGCAAAACCGCGGAAAGGGCAATCAACTAATATATACATCAACCGGCGAGGCTCGTTTTCCGCGAACGGGAAATCTTCTCGAGGTGGACCCTTTGCCCACGTACTGGAGTTACCGGCTGCAGTCGCAGAATTACTGGGACTCGTGCGTGAACGTGTACGGGTTAACAGCGCTCGTACCCAAGCCAGTGATGCGTGCTCACACGAGGTACTACAAATACTACCAGGTGCGGTTCTACCACGCGAAAAGATTCGTGCAGTCGTTGTACAGCCGTCATCGGCCGTTCACTTACGGCCAGGACCGGGCGAGGTTCCTGCTCGAGGAAGAACAGACGTACCAGTACATGGAGTTCCGCAAGAAGCTTTGGAAGAGCCTGCGGCCTTGGTACAAGCAGTCGTACAACATCTGGCAGAGAACCCCGTACTCGATGGTCGATTTTCGCCTGTCTGTCGACCAGTTCAGGCAGGCAGTCGCGACACGGAACCGAAGGGCGGCCGAACGCGTGGTCTATGCCTATACCACCAGACTCAAGGCCACGGCCATGGATCTGACCTTTTCAAACGGCCAGATGGATTTTGATTTCCACCAACATGCCGCCCTGTGGCCCTTTCTCATGATCGAGCTCATGATGCACGCCTGCCTTCCGTACGACTGGAATTATACCCAGACGATGGCGGCCGCCGCCGCTGCACCACCTCCCGGCAAAGCAAAAAAACCAAAGACCCGGACGGTATACCACTTTGCAAACCGCCAACACATTCCCAACCGCTGGATCCCCAGCAAGGCCGCCGTCAAAGCCGGCGCCTTCTTCACCTACCCCCCACAATGGAACCGTCCCAAATCCGCCCAAATACCCGTCCCCCTCCCCCCGGCGGCCCCCCGCCGCCTCCCGAGGTCACCGACCCCTACAGCGTCCAGCCGCCCCTGGCCGACACCCGCACCGGCCTCCCCCCCATCACCAGCGCCTGGCCCACGCCCGCCAACCGCCCGCCGCAAACCGGCGTCTTCATCGCCCGCCTCGAAATGCTTCTCCGGGTCGAAACCCCGCGCATCACCGGCGCCATGGCCGCCTACCCCATCCCCAAATCCCTCTGGGACGCTCTTATAAACGAGTACAAATCCCTGCACCGCCAAAACCTGGCGCTCGGGGCAAACAACTCCAACGGCGCCTGGCTCGACTTCGACCTCTCCTTCCCCGCATACGACGCCGAGGAACTCGGCACCGAGTGGGTCTGCCTCGATCAGCTCAGCAGGCTGATGGATTTCACGACGTGGCAGCAGCAGACGCAGCACTGGGGCGGCGGCGGCGGCGGTGGCGGTGGCGTGGCGACGTTGGAGGGGTGGGTTAATGCCGGGTGTGCGAGTCCGGATTTTGTGGAGTTTAGGGAGAAAGTGGTGGTGGGGGGATGTCTGGTGGTTTTGGGGGAGCTGCTGGGACTGGGACTGGGAGTGGGTGGGGGACGGCACCAGGGGGAGCAACAGGGGGGATGGCAGGGACGGCTGCGCAAGGGGGGGCGCCGGAGGTGTATTATCCTAGTGAGGATGAGGTGGGGGCGAATGGGCCGGATGTTTGGCCGGTGTGGCAGCATATGGTTGTGCAGTCGCCTTTGGGTGTTGGGGGGACGGGGGTGGGGATGGGGACGGGGGCGGTGACTGGGACTGGGACGGGGATGGGGATGGGGGCGGCGGTTGGAACGGGGATGGGGACGGCGGTTGGAACGGTGACTGGAACGGCGGGGATGGGAACGGGTTTTGGAATGGGGACCATGACTGGAACGGGGTTTGGAACGGCGGCCGGGCCGGGATTTGGAACGACGACGACTGGAACTGGAACTGGAGTTGGAACAGGAACTGGAACGGGGTTTGGAACGCCGGCCTGGCCGGGAACTGGAACAGGGATGGGGACCACGACGGGTGCGAGGCCGAGTGCGGGTGTTGGTGCCAGGCCCGGTATGACTTCGAGGCCAGCTGTAACCTCAAGGCCCGCTGTAACCTCAAGGCCCGGTGTAACTTCAAGGCCAGGTGTGACTCCAAGGCCAGGTGTGACCTCAGGGCCAGGTGGCGGTGCTAGGCCTGGTATGACTTCGAGGCCCGCTGTGACCTCAAGACCAGGTGGAAGTGCAAGGCCCGGTGCTGGTGCAAGACCTGGTGCGGGTGCGAGACCTGGTGCGGGTGCAAACACGGGTGCAAGACCGAACTCGGGGCACCCTAGGCCCTATCCGTATCCGCAGAGTATTGGTGGAATATCACGAGGAGCGGCGGCGGCGGCGGCGGCGGCGTCTCGTTCAGATTCGGATTCGGATTCGGATGTTTCGATGGGTGGTATGGGTCCTTGAGTACCGTACTGTTTTACCGAGGAAGAAGAGAAAGAGGAGGATTCGAGTGAGCAATGGTGGTGATGTTGGTTTGTGTGCTTTCGTCAAGGCCCGGAATTTTGGAGGTTGGTTTGGAATCTCTTTGTAGTTTTGCTCGTATGCGCCGCCTTGTTTTTATTTCCTTGTGTCTTTGGTTGGTTTCTTATATAGAGTAAACTATGTGCGAAATTCGTTTACCTAGGTCTAAGCATGATATCGTGTTAAGTCGGTTTAAAAGTTGTCCTAGTTTGAGTCGCTAACGGACGGAATGTTGTTGATACTCTGTTCTGGTCTAGGTACATTAGGTTGGGTAGATGGTAAGGAAATGATAAGGATTATCCCAGTACCGCCTATCAACAAACCAAAACAGGGTTAAGCCCGTATAGCTCAGTGGTAGAGCGCATCACTCGTAAGCTTTCCTTTCGGAAAGTGCAACTACGATATGATGAGGTCCGCGGTTCAATCCCGCGTGGGGGCATTTCTTTTTCGGTTTTTTTTCTGTTGTATCGCGACACTTTCTCTTTTCCGAGTATCTTCTTGGGCATTTTTTTCTTTCTTTTTTATTTATTCGTCCTTCGTTGGCGGTTTATCATCCGCCTTGTTTGGTGTTGTAAATGGTGTTTCGAGATAGGTATGGCACATGGAATTCATGTTATTGAACACACCCCGGAACAACGCTCACGGTCCTCTTCTCCGCCGTTTTCCCACCTCAACGGTTCACGTCACTATTACATTTTTGACTATGGATGAGACTGGACGATGACATGCGCAGCGGGTTGTCGAGAATTAATGATATTATTTCGAAGCCAACCATGGTCTTGAAATCGCTCGACTCATCATCTTTTTACTTCATCCAAAAGTAAACGCAACAACATTCACAAGATCACATTCAAACACCCAACCCAACCACACGAAATCCAAACCACAACCAACTACACCAACCAAAAGCAGACATCATGTTACAAACCCGTATCTTCTCCCGGACTTTGGTCCGACCCCGTCTGGCTTTTCTTCACCCCAGAGGCCCTCGCCAGCCGGTCGCGACGAAGACACAAAAGAAGAATATCCACCACAAGAGAGCAAACGGCCAGGATGTGGAAGATGATTGTGGCGGACCGAGTGGACAGGAGGTGTATCCTTATGCTAGTGCTATTCATCGGTGAGTTTCTTATCTGCCCGTTGGGGATAGATTGTTGGGAAGACAAAAGACAAAAGCTCGCTGAGCAGCTTCATAGAATGTATCTCTCTCCCCTTACAAACATCATCCATCATTTAAGCTTCCGTTATCGTACCATTTTCGTTACCCTCACTCATCTTCCTTGATCATCCTTCGACATGACATGTTCACCTCACTTTTCCCATGGCAGCACACAAGCGCACACCCCGTGCCCCGTAACCCTCCCTTTCTCTCCTTCCCCCCCCCCCCCCCAAGTTCCTATACCACACTTAAGCTGTCTATGGATGGCATTTCAGAAACAATATGGCTGACCACAAACGAATAACAAAAAGGAAATACGCAACCCGCACCGCCTTCGGCGTAGCCGCCACCTGCGCCGTCCTGTACACCTCCAAGATGCTCGAGCGCACGGGCTTCTACAACCAACCGGGCGACCGGTACGTGCTGACGCATGATAACACCAAGGGAGAGCTGGGGGATGTGATGAGGTTGAGGGTTAGGAATGGGGCTGTTGCTTAGGTGTTCCCGGAGGAAAGGAGGAATACAGAGAGGGGAGGGGAGGAAGAAGGGTGGATGGAAACCTGTGTTGATTGAGGGAAGGGACACAGAGGAAAAGGGGGAAGGGGTGAAAAGAAGAAGAAAAGTTCAGAGAGGCGGGAGGAAGTAAAGGGGTGGAAGAAAGATTGGATATCACACAACCATATTTGATGGAGCGGAAGAATATTGTGATGGAAAGTGTCGAGATAGTGTAAGAATATGTGTCGTGTATGGATGAAGAATGATGAACGAGGTTGACGAATTCGACGAGAGGGGAGGATAATGGCCAAGCGTATGTGTTTGTTTGACGGATCTGTACGAACGAAACTGCTATTTGTGATAACTGCCCGTCTTGTTCAATATTCCGATGTTGATGTAGTGATATCAGCCACTTCAACCCAGTCAATATCCATCCACCCTTATCCATCCTCACCCCCCTCAGCCCCCAGGGGCATACTCTCACCTTCTTCACAACCCTCAATGCCCCCTCCTCTCCCTATTCTCCCTAACCATCTCCTCATACTTCCCCCCTATCCACATCCAACCTCTTCACCACCCTCGCCGGGTTTCCCGCCACCACCACAAAATCCTCCACATCCTTCGTCACCACACTCCCCGCCCCCACCACCACCCCCTCCCAATCGTCACCCCAGGCAACACCACCACGCTCCCACCAAACCAACAATCTTCCCCCACCGTAATCGGCTTCCCCAGCTCCGGTCCTCTCATCCCGTTTCGAATCACAGGGTCAATGGGGTGCGTAGCACTGTAAAATTTGACGTCGGGACCGATCAAGGTGCGGGCGCCGATGGTGATGGTGCAGACGTCCAAAAGGGTGCAGTTGGAGTTGAGATAGACTCCCTTTCCCAGGCGCACGTTGCTGCCGTAGTCGCATTTGATGGGGGTGTCGATGTAGGGGAAGTCGGAGAATTGGGAGGCGTCGGCGGAGGGGTCGTCGAGCTTGGGAGGGAGGGGGTGGGGTTTTGGAGGAGGCTTTGGGGGATGTTAGTTGTTTGTTTTGTGAGATAGGGAGATGAGGGTAGGTAGGTAGGGGGACAGGACGAGAAGGGATGTAAGTGAGGTGAGGGGAAAGAGAAACTCACTCCTTCAACAACTCGGCCTGTCTCCTCCTTGTCGTGTTACCATCGGCCGCCTCGGTGTTATACTTGAGCATTGCCGACTTGCATCTTGCGCGGCCTTGGACTAGGTTGGGCGTCCAGCAGTAGTAGAGCTCGCCGGCGAGCATGCGGCGATGGTTCTCGGCGCAGTCGTCGGGGTTCTTGGGGTCGGGGATGAAGGCTGGTGAGGACATGTTGCTGTGTGTGAGAGGTGCTGATCTGGCTGGGCTTTGTGTGAGGTGTTGTTGAACTGGAACTGTGAAAGATGTGAGCTTGGATAGGGGAAGTGAAGATATATATGAGTGTTGTCCTTGGTTCCTTCCACCTGTCCTGTGTAACTCATCAAAGGTATTGTGTCATTTGGCGGAGTTCCAGGCGGAGTTCATGTTGTCAGTCAAGCTCCCGCCCCGGCTGCCGTCGTCGGTTGGTTAGCTGGCCTCGGCGGAGCGGGGTCCCGTCCTGGCTGAACATCGGCACGAACACGAGGTCAGCTGTCAGCGTGCGTCGGGTTTGGCGGGATGACGGTCCGTGAGCGCGAGAATCCCAAAGTTTTAAAAAAGAGAGCTGGACACTTGACTCATCGTGGGTTGGGATTCTTGGTGATGGTGTTGTTGTTATTGTTGTTGTTTGCTTCCAGTCTTGATGATCATGAATGCGGGGAAACACCGGACCCCGCAGTTATTTATCTTTGAATCATAAGGCCCACGGCGGACCCAATCCACCATCAAAGTCGGACCATACCAGTTCAATCGGGTATGGTGTAGCGGTAACATCGTTGACTCTCACTTCTTAGGAGTGACTGCTCTCTCAACAGCCCCGGGTTCGACTCCCGGTATCCGAGTCTCAATATCTTTTTGCGATTTTTTTCATGACATGCTGTCAAAGCCATCCCTAATCTTTTTCTATCCTTGTTTTGTCTTTCATTATTTTTGCTTACACTGGCCATTTGAGATTGCCAATCCTGGTGGCCCGCGTTGTAACGACAAACGTGGACGAAGATGGTGAGAATAAGTGAGGTAACGGAATATGGTTCACATCAGTTTTCAGAAGACAAACGGACAATTTAACTCGCGCCTGTCTAAGGATGATTGTCGAATCTGCTGCCTACACCATGATCAATATCTAGCTAATATTCCAATTGCACCTTTACTCGGTCAGATGCCATCACGGCAGGATCGAAATGCTGCGGGCTGCTTTTCTCGTTGGTTGTTCCTTCCTTTCGCTATCGGTCATGCCCTGGTCTGTCGTCACTGCCCTGTACAAGAAATTGTTCGATGCCGAATGCCACTGATGGTTCCTGCACCCGCCCATTCAGTTCTCTTCCTGCAAAATTTTTTCTTCTAGCAAACACACACATCTTGTCAACCACACCAAATTAGGGGCACTGCTTTGAGTATCATCCTCAAATTCAGAATTACCTTATGGAAGCCCGCTTGTTTTCTTTATACTCGGTGCTTGCTACCATCATGCCCCGAATAAGGTTGTTCCGACAGGGCGCAAACTCGCAAAGAGTCTTGGGACCAGTTACCACACTATCAGCTGGACATCCAATTGTGCGGGGTTCCAGATAGAGCGCCATCCTACTTCTGCTTGTCGACATCTTCATACCTCAAGGTACCCTGCTACCATCCCGACTTTCGATCCTCCTCAGTTCACGCAAACCATGACTCCCAATACTTATTCTTCATTTCAAACAGATAATGAAAAAAAAAAAATCGGCAATCATGCCCTGACATCAATGGCGCCGCTATCATGGTGCCAATTGGTTTGTCTTGGCGCTCATGAGTTAGTGCTTACGACGCTACCAATTGTGACAAGATGAATCCTTCGTCATCGCAGTTGACACGATAACCTCTGCAACACCAACGACGGCGAACTGAATGCCACTTCCGCAGCTATCGCTTCAATTATCGTCTGCACAGCGAACATGTCCCAGGCCGCCCATGACGCTCCCCTCCCAGACCCTCAACCTCAGACGGCCCCCTGGACACTGTCAAGATGGTGGGAAGAGGCGTCTTCGTCAAGAAACACCCTGGTATCCCGCGGCCCTCTTCCAGACACGAGATGCGCAGAATGCGAGAGGGCCTTCGCCGTCGACGAACAAAAGTCATCTCTCTCGCATTCGGTCGTATTGAAGGTCGCAAACGCATCGCCCGATACCTGCTGGCAATGCCGCATCCTAACCACTCTGGCCGAAAGAAAGGTGAAAAGACGGCTGGGAATGGACGAGGAACTGGAAATCTGGAGTTCGGCAGAAGCCTTTCCCAAAATCAGCACCTTTCGTGTGCGGGAAGGCTCCAAACTCAGCACCGGAGATGAAGACGAGCACCGCATCATGACCTTCACTTCACTCGACACTCTCCCGTGTCCTTGGAATACCTTCGACGACAGGAAACACACCCCTTCAGCCGTCCATATCCTGGACTCTCACTCTTACGATGTAGCCTCCTACTGGCTCAAGGACTGCCTGGCCAACCATCCGGAATGTCACAGTTCAGAGGAAACCCTTCTCCCGCGTCGAGTCATCCGCATCGGCGAGAACTACACCGACATTCGTCTCGTCCAGCACGACTCACCAACTCTGGGCCAATACAACTGCCTCAGTCACTGCTGGGGAGGAGCGCAACCACTCATCACTACTACCCATAATATTGCCCAACACCTGGAGCGAATCGAGTGGAACAGCATCCCCAAGACCTTCCAAGACGCCATCAAGTTTACCGCCCATCTCGGAATATCCTACATCTGGATCGATTCACTATGCATCATTCAAGACTCTGCCCACGACTGGGCAGAAGAGTCAGCCAAGATGTGCAGCATCTACGAGAACGGCCATCTCACCATCGCAGCTACTGCTGCTTCCAATGGCACCGGTGGTCTCCCTGTTCGCGAGTCCTCCAACTTTGTCCGACTCACAGGCATCACATCGGGCACCGAAAGCAAGCCCTTTGAGATACTGGCATACTTCGAGCTGGGTCTAGGCGAGCACCCCTTTCCCACCAACTATCGAACCCCCTCGCTCTCTCGCGGATGGGTTCATCAAGAGATGATCCTGAGTCCAAGAGTGATTCATTTCGCAAAGAAAGAACTGCTCTGGGAGTGCAAGACGGGAGGAACCTGTCAGTGTCCTCAGCCACCACCATTCAGGAGTACCTTCTTCAAACAGGCGCACTACCAAGCGCTGTTGCACCCCTCCCCCGAAAAGTCATTGTTGTTGACTCGCCAATGGCACACCATCATCGAGTCCTATTCCCGTCTCAAGTTGTCGTTTGCCGGAGACAAATTCCCTGCTCTATCAGGGCTCGCCCAACAGATGAGCAAAACCCGAGGACCTGAAGTGCGCTACCTAGCCGGCCTGTGGAGTGACTCCCTCCTGACAGACCTGCTGTGGACAGCAGCATACGTGTGGAGTCTACACGCGATCGACCGCATCTTGCAAGCAAACGAGTGGCGAGCCCCCAGCTGGTCTTGGGCCGCCCGTGACGTGCCCGTCATCTTCCCACGGTTGGGGACGGAACGCAACGGGTCTACGTGTGAGGTCAAGCCGCTTTGCGATATCATCGCTGCCGAGACTACGCTAGCTACCACGGACAGAACCGGTCGCATATCCGATGGGCGGCTGGTTGTCAAGGGTGAACTTTTTTATGCCACTCTCTATAGGGACATTGAACGGCCTGGCCCTGACTCAAAGTCCGGAAAGGGAGAGACCAAGGCTACCGTCACTTTGACCATCACCACTCCCATGGACCCGGCGACAGGGGTCAAGACTTTTACCTCGTATGCTTCCGAGCGAGGTAGCAGCTTTGTCTTGATGACTCAGTCTGATGCAAAGGGCCTCAAAGAAGGCTCCAAGCCCGATGATCTGGGCACCTTGATCAAGGAGGGATTTAATCCCGACTCCATGGCTGAGCTCTTGTCCGTCGAGAGGACGGACGGGAGGGAGTACATGGGGAGTGATATCAGGGTGCTGAGGATGGCAAGGGTGGGGAGGAGGATGCCTCCTCCTGATGAGACGAGGTGGTTGGTTGATACTGAGTATTCGCTCGTTTTGGCACGTGTTGACAATGAGCCGATGACGACTGAGGGTGACAAGACGACAAAGACCTACAGGCGGATTGGGATTATTCACGAAGGCCGTGAAGGTTACAAGGGAGTGGAGGATGCGAGGGACGACTTTTGGAAGCGCTATCCCAGTTGCTTGGAACGAGGAGGAAGAGAGGAGACAGTCGTCATTGTCTAGAACGGTAGTTGAAGAAGGCATTGGTGATCTGTGGTCCATGATGGGCTTGTGACCCTGGCCACTAACTCGCCTCAACTTCCCTTCCCACAAGCTACAAGCGGGAAATCTCTGGTTGCTCTCCCGCCCGCCCCATGGGCCGCCCCATGAGGTGCATCATACGTTGCACAACGTCGCGACGGTGAAACCCCGTTATCCACGTGTTTGGTTAACGGTCGACGAGCGGTGTGTTTCCTCGTTTAGCTAGCCATGCGCGTGGCCATTTCGAGGATGACCATGTTGAAGCGGCCTTCCGTCAGTTTGGTCCCCATCCAGTCTCAGTTGTTGACCCAGACAGTGCTGTCATATGACAGACAGCAGTGTTGTAAGGACGTTTCATCCGATTCTTCCATTCCATCGATTTTGTACAGAATTCCATCTTTAATGCCACTCTGCACTATCCCGACGAGCCTAGCCAAGAAACCCCACGACTCATGATATAGGCATCATCTACACTTAACTTATCTAAAGACCGGCAAAATCGCTATAATCTTACTATAGTCGGCATCGAGAAAACACATTGATTGGTGATTGCAGTACACACCTCGTGCACTCACCAACCATCTTCCATTCTTCTCCAGCCTCCATCAAGGTAACAAGGTTGAAGGTTCCCCCGCATTTCTCTTGTGATACCCTCCTCTTCAGGGCCCCAGGGCCAGGGGGGGGATCATGCGGCGCTCGGGTCACGAACCCCTTGTGGTTACAGCACCTACTACCTGTCGGGTAGGTAGGTTGCTTCCCAAACGGCGGCGTACGTAGGTAGTAAACGTACGGCGTATCAGGGAACAAAATATAAACGGATTGCCGAAAAAAGGGGGAGGTTAGCATTGACGTAGCATTCAGTTCGTGCTGCACCTCACGACATAGTATAACAGCATTACCTACCATAATTGTAAGGTACAGCAGCTGATGATCATCATTGCTGCTGCCGCTACCGGTTGCTGCCAGCCCTGCCCTCCACTGGTTTGTCTGGTGGGTTGTGAGACGAAAGACAACGTGGTTTGGTGTAGTACGGGACATGTGAGCGCATCATTATTCATTAGTGAATGGAAGGAAACCTAAAGGGATTGAAGTTGTGGCGGACAGTTGTGCAGATGCAGGGCAGCCCTTTCTCAGAATCGGATATTAGGTAGGTCGGATGTGATAGTGCGGCAGGTGGTGGTCGGTTCAAATTGTCATCTGGTCGGCCGTCTGGTCTTTCCTTGCCCTCATCGCAAACCGAACCGCGAATAGTTCAGAAAGAAGGGCAGTGACGAAGGAGTTATTTACACTGGTGCTGCCACTTCCTGTTCGACATGAGAGTGAGGATACCGTCCTGGATTCCTGACTCGAACTACACCTTGCTGCACAGAATCAAGTGGAAGCGAGTGATTGACCACCATGATGATACCTAAACTTCTCACGCTGTCGGCAATCGTGTCGATAGCATCCGCCGCACCTCTGGCAACTTGTCCCGGATACCGAGTCACCACCGTCCAGACCGGAGATTCCTATCTCATCGCCGACTTGACTCTCGCCGGTACCCCCTGCAATCTCTACAGCGAAGACATCACCAACTTGCGCTTGACGGTAGAATACCAGACTGGTACTTATGCTCCCATCACCTCGCCTAGGTATATCTGACCCAGACAGACACTAACAGACGCGCACCTAGACACTCGCCTCCACGTCCTCATCGAAGACCGCGACCAAAACGTCTATCAAATCCAAGACTCCATCCTCCCCCGCCCCTCTTCCTCTTCCCAAAACACCACCTCCCAAACCTCTTCCGACCTCCGCTTCACCTACCAAGCCGCAAACCCCTTCTTCTCCTTCAAAATCACCCGCGCCAGCACCGGCGACGTCCTCTTCGACACCTCCCCCTCCCCACTTATCTTCGAGACGCAATACCTCCGCCTGCGCACGCGCCTACCTCCCAACAAAAATCCAAACTTGTACGGACTGGGGGAACACTCGGATTCTTTTCGTTTACCCGTAACGGAAGAGGGGTATAAACGGACGTTATGGAATTCCGAAGCGCCGTACATCCCGCAGAACCAGAATTTGTATGGGAGTCACCCGGTTTATTTTGATCATCGCGCCGATGGTACGCACGGGGTGTTTTTGCGAAACGCCGCGGGGATGGATATAGTGATTGGAAGGAGTGATGATGACGGGGAGCATAGTAGGTATCTGGAGTATAACGCCATTGGCGGGGTGTTTGACTTTTATTTCCTTGCTGGACCGAAGCCGGAGGATGTGAGTAGGCAGTATGCCGAGGTGGTGGGGTTGCCGGCTATGATGCCGTACTGGAGTCTGGGTTTTCATCAGTGTAAGTATGGCTGGCCGGACTTGGACCATGTGAGGGGGGTGGTGAGGAATTATAGCGAGGCGGGGATTCCGTTGGAGGCGGTGTGGGGGGATGTTGATTATATGGATGGCAAACTGGATTTTACGACGGATCCGGGGAGGTACCCCCGGGAGCAGCTGAGGGAGTTTGTGGAGGAGTTGCATGGGAAGGGGATGCGGTATGTGCAGATTTTGGATCCCGGGATTCGGTATAAATCGGACTATGGGACTTATCAGCGCGGAGCCCAGAAGGATGTCTTTTTGAAGGCCGCTGATGGGTCATGCTATCGCGGCCTGCAATGGCCTGGCGAAGTGGTATGGCCCGATTGGATCGCTCCGCAGACGACAGAATGGTGGACGACAGAGATCCTAACGTTTTACGACCCCAACACGGGGATTGACATCGACGGACTCTGGATCGACATGAACGAAGCAAGCAACATGTGCGCCGACACCACGTGTCTGTCCTCCGCTCAAGAGTCTCGCCGTTCCGTCCCCATCCCCGTCCGCGGTCAAACCCACCTCTCCCCCCGGGCCGCCGCAGACGGAAAACACATCGGCCTCCCCAACCGGGACCTCTTCACCCCTCCTTACTCCATATCCAACCACTACCCCTCCCTATCCTCCCGCACCTTATTCACCAACATCACCAACTCGGACGGCACCTCCCAATACGACACCCACAACCTGCACGGCCTAACCATGTCCATGTCCACGCACCGCGCCCTCCTCTCCCGCTCCCCCACTGTCCGCCCCTTTCTTTTGACGCGCTCCACCTTCTCCGGCTCCTCCAAATACGCCGCCCACTGGTTCGGCGACAATTTCTCCTCCTGGGCCGACTACCGCGCTTCAATCCGCCAACTCCTGTCCTTCTCCGCAATACACAACTACCCCATGGTCGGCTCAGACGTGTGCGGCTTCAACGGCCCAGCGCAAGAAAAGATGTGCGCGCGCTGGGCGGTGCTAGGTGCATGGCACCCCTTTTATCGGAACCACGCTGACGTGTCAGCGCCCGATCAGGAGTTTTATCGGTGGGGGTCGGTTGTGGCTGGTGCTGCCCGTAAAGCGGTGGCGACGCGGTATCGGTTGTTGGACTACATATATACCGGGTTGCATTATGCGAGTAAGACGGGGGAGGTGCTGGTGAAGCCGTTGTGGTTTTTGTTCCCCGAAGATGAGGAGACGTATGGGATTGACACGCAGTTTTTTTTGGGGGAGGCGTTGTTGGTGAGTCCGGTGGTGGAGGATGATGTGCAGAGTGTGTCTTTTTACTTGCCAAGGAGTGTTTGGTATGATTTCTTTTCTCATTCTGTTCTTGATCAGTCCTCCGGCGGACAAACTATTACCGTTGAAGGAGTAGATTGGGATTCGATACCTGTTTATATACGCGGCGGGAGTATCTTACCCCTCCGCTTATCCTCGCCTGAGTCCCCTGAGGACGGAGGAGAGGGGAAAGGACAGAAACAGGCGATGACGACCAAGGAAGTAAGGGAAAGAGACTTTGAGATTTTGGTAGCTCCTGATGAAGAGGGGAAGGCGAGGGGGAGGTTGTATTTGGATGATGGGGAGTCGATGGAGGTAGGGGGGAGGGAGAGTGAGATTGAGTTTTTGTGGGAGGGGAGTGGAAGTGGTGGGGGGAGACTGGAGGTTAGAGGGGTGTTTGGGTATGAGACTGAGGTTAGGGTGAGGAGGGTTGTGGTTTTGGATGATGGAAGGGGAGGAGGGAAGAAGGTGGTGGAGGGGGGTGGGGGTTGATGGGGCCTTTTGCAGTGCAAGTGTGAGGTAGGGGGAGGTGGAAGGGGGTTGGGAGCTTACGGCGCCGTTTACAGTTCAGGTCTAAGCTTACGATTGGGGATGATGGGAAGGGCGTGGGTTGTGGTGCGAAGGCTCGGTTGAAGATAGTGCCTACAATAATGGAGGAGATCAACTATATTTTCTCGGATGCAGTTTCTTGTACAGGTTAGTAATATCGTGATGTTGAAGTACACCCTACGCAACTCCGCAACTCCGCAAGTCCATCCCGTCTATACCAATACCATGCCCTCCCAACAACAGCTATACCAAAAACCACCACCGAACGCACCCCCCAATCCCCTTTAACATCGCTTCATAACCACATCCAACTCCTTACTCCAGTACATACGACCATACCCACTGGAAAACTCGGGATCCCGTCCGCTCTCCCATAGATAAGCCAGTGAGGGCCAGACTAGTAGTTGGGTCGGTGACGACCAGCGAATCCCTGGTGTTGTATGTTCTTTTTTGTATTCCATTGCATGGTAATCTCTGTTCTTTTTTTTTTATTTCGCCTTTGGTTGACCTTGGGGGCTGCTATTAGGATTCCATGTTCTTGTTCGAGCCATGAAGCAATTCCCATGTCTTGGCATAGGTAGTCGTCAAAGCTGCCTGGGCCACGGTCACTAGAGTACTTCAATCCAAGCAACAGCCAGCCTCGGAAGGTCAACGACTACGCGGGGAGGGGATCATTCTCAAAGCTTGTTTTCATGGTGTCTACAACTGATTCGTTCTGCATTTCGAGCCCTGGGGACAGCGTTACATACCTCTCTTGTCGCCAACCACATGTTTGATGAAGAAGGGTTAGGGTTGTCACATCATCACCGTCAACCTGAGGAAGACACTCGGGGATAACAAGTCATTACCAGTATTACCCGCATGAAAAGCACCCGTCGACATGTTCTCCATCGATCCAAAGTCCGTATTACATCCACCACTTCCCACCACTCCCCACCACTTCCCCTCACCACCCTCTCCCACACCCTCACCCCCACCATCTCCCCTTCCATACCCTCCCTCCTCGCCCCCTCCCATTACCTCCCTCCCTCTACCCTACACTATTTAAAGACTTACAACCCAGCATCATCCTGCCTCCACCGACTCCCCTCATACCACCGCCCCCAACTCCCACAATTTGTTTCAACATCCCCCAGTCCCCCCCCACCCCCATCCCTCAACGCCTCAAGTCTCTCAACAACCTGCACCCCAAGCCCCTGACTAACATGCCACCCCACATGACAATGAAACAACCAAACCCCCGGGTTCGTACCCGTCCGCCACGCCACCAACAACCACCCCCAAGAAGGTAACATGGTCGTGTCTCGTCTGGGGGGGTTATCCCCCCTCAACGTTCCCCGGTCGGTAGTGGGGTTGTACTCACGAATCTGTGTTTCGGCGAGGGGGTTGCTTAGGGGGGGGAAGAGCCGAGGATTAGCAAGTCGTGGCCGTGGAGGTGAATTGGGTGCGGGATTGAGGAGTTGTTCTGCAACAAAAAATAGGTGAGGGTGGACCCGGACCCGGACCCGGAGCCGGAGCCGGAACTGGGGGGGATGGTGATGACGTTGCTGGAGCGGGGGATTGTGGACAAGGTGTTGTTGGCGATGTAGCGCAGGGTGGGTTCTTGCCAGTTTACTTTTAGCGGGGTGGAGTTGACGGGCCAGAAGACGCGGGCTTGGGCGGTGTCGACTGTTAGGTCGACGTTCAGGGTGTGGGAGGTGGACAGGGAGGGGGCGAAGGAGGTGACGCCGGGTGCGGAGCGGGTGACGACGGGGACGTAGTCGCGCTCGGGGGCGGCGCAGCGGGAGTCTGGCGGGGTGGTACCCTGCTGCGTGGGAAGGGCGGTGGTGGAGGCGCCCGAGTAGGAGAAGATGGCGGCTGGGTAGGGGTTGTCGGATTGGCCGCAGGGTAGGGCGGAAAAGGTCACGTTGAACCAGTAGTTGGCGGTCGGCTGGTTGGCGTCGATGATGACGTCGTAGCGTTGGCCGATTCCCAAAAAAATGTGGGAGCGGGTGATGGGCCGGATGGGGACCATGTCGGTGGCTACGACTTGGAAGTTGTGGTTGACGAGACTGACGGTGAAGGCGGTTTGGAGGGACGTGTTGATCAGTCGGAGGAGGTGTTTCCTCCCCCTGGTGAGGGTCTTGCGGGTGTAGCTGCCGCCAGAGCCAGCAAAGTTGATGTTGCGGCCGTTGATGAGGACGTTGTCGGCTGCGGGAGGGGAACCGGGGAAGTTGGGGATAAAGGGGTTGCTGGGGTTGTTGACTCGGTGGGCGATCTCAAAGACGGAACCGTAATACCAGTCGGTGAGAGTCATCGGTCCCAGATCAATGTCGTAGTCGGCGGATGTGGGACCCTTGATGACGATGGGTCCGAGGACGCCGTTCCCGTACTGCAGCGGGAAGTGCGAGTGGTACCTGGGTTGTTAGCAGATGTTGATGGACTTGGAGAGGAGACATACCATGCTGTGCCGTATTGGTTTGCAAGGAACGTATAGGTCCTTCTGCTTCCAGGAGGAATTGGACATTCGGTGACACCGTTGACTCCGTCTTGGGTGTTGGCGTTGAGCATACGAAGGCCGTGGTAGTGGATGGAGGTGCTGGATGTGTTAGATCGTTGTCTCTTTGACAGGTGGAAGGACTTTACCCGTTGGATCTCATGTTGTTGATGACAGTAACTTGGATTCTGTCGCCCCAGTCTGCGTAAGGTTAGTAGGTGTGTTGTGATGTGGTAAAGGGATCACTCACTTGCGCTGATGGTTGGGCCTTGGGGGTATCGAGTGTCAGTCAATGGCTATGCGTCGTCTAGCAGTGATGACTTACCTGGATATTGGCCTGAAGATATTAGCTGATTTTCTCTTAAAACTATGCATAGAGACTCACCATTGACGAGCATCGCACTGTACTTTAACCGCCCATCGCCTCCTCTCCAAGTGCTGTGTTCGGTCAAGGTCAGGGTGTACTATTCTTGTCAGTCACGCCTCCTTTGGCCTTCAGTTCTTCGTCTTTACCTGTCTGGTAACCCCGGTCTCGGGCACATTTGCTTCATAGTCGGTGTTGATGTTGAAGTTGCTGTTCCAGCACTGTCTGTTGGACGCAGTATTGCACGACTGACGGGTCTCCAGAACGTGTGGTTGAGACTCTGCTAGTGGACTGCCGTGGGCAAGAGTACCCAGAAGCAGACTCAGGAGGAGTCCGCAAAGGGGTTTGAACATGGTATCGAGAAGTGCCAAATGAGCACGAAGAGATGCTGAGCGAGGACCGAGGACAATGGATACTGAGCTTGCCTAGCACTTCTCATCATTGCTCTTGGGGGACAAAGGCATCATATATCGAGTTGCGAGCTGGGTTGAACATGGTAAAGTGACTTGGATACGCAACTGACGGCTTAGTGCAGTCGTCGTGTTACGGCAAGCCATGTGGCGGTCAGTGGAATTGATCACATTTACGACATGGACTCTGTGGTTCTGGAAGGATTAACATAATTTCTTGCTGGCGTTGACTCTTCCCCATTCTCTTTCTAATACGGCTACCTTTCTGGAAACAAATTAGTGTCACCTTGAAGAGCATCCATCTGGTCCAGACTGAGCCGACACATGCTGATGAGGTTTTCTGTGTAGGGAAGCCGTTCCATAGTGCTTCCAAGCCCTCCGTGACTGCCCCCTTCTCCGCGATAACCTGGAAAGGAGGTCTCTAGTAACTTGAAGAAAGCGTGATTGGTCAATGGGCCATGTTAGTAACAATTCCGTGAAACTCAAATTCGCGACAACAGTGGATGGAAAATAGAGTTGACTGGAAGCACCAACGGTCACCGAACGACACTGTGTGTCGCGTAGCCTCCAGTGCATATAGTCAAGTCCTAGCCATCTTGGACTGGATTGGCGAACCATGCCAGTAGCCGCTTCAACTCCCGACGAGTCCCGAGCATGGGATTTGGTTCCTGCAGATCGGGCTTGGGCCAACGCTTGTATGGCGAGCCGCATGAGGAAATGCAGCGGCGACTGGCCGGTTGGGAAGACCAAGGCATGCAGAACTCCTGAGTGATATTGCATTCGGGCTTCGTGGCGCCCATGGGATAAGACCTTTCAGTTCTCTAAAAGGTTTTGTTCATTGTGTTGATGCTATGGTAGTTGAAGGTGTTGGAACAGGTTGAGGTGGGAGTGCAACAAGTCGCAGGTAGTTAGTGGAGTGCAAGAGGAAGTTTGTCTCGCTCGGCTGCTGTTGCAGTTTTCTATCAACAGTTTTGACAGTCAACTCGGAGGACAGCAACACGAGGCATGACAGGTTGCTTGAACAGGTCACCTACCACCACAGCTTGGGTCGCAAGCAGAAAGAAGAAAGCCCTGGCTATGATACGACCTGGCATGTGCCACAGCTTTTATGTCTGGCGATCCTAATCTCTTTGTTTTCTCGACGTCTCTTGCCCATTGTTCATGCTGCGCGTTATCAATCGAGTCCTGAGGTCCGAAGGTCGCAAAAGAGGTTGCAGGACCAAGCATTTCGGGACATATCGCGTGGTTACGACTTACGAGACGTGTCTTGTGGCTGATGGAGGCTGCTGGTTGAAACGTCGGGGTCCAGGGTATGTTCGCTTGGTTGCACACTCCCTCTTTCGATGTGGCCGGTTATCTTTTCAGGGGAAGCCTTGACGGATGGCTAGAGGAGAGACACCATCTGCCGGTTGATATCCAGTTGATTGCAGTGTGAGGGTCGTGTACCGAAGCGTGTCTGGAACAACCGGGGGATTCGGGCTTGACTTGCTAGCACAACAAAAGGGTCTGAGACTTGACTGTTGTGCGACAGAAGCGGGAGATTTTACTTGGAATGTCTTGCATCCGATGTTTCCACGTTCCCACAAGGCCATGATGGAATTAAGCTTGTCTTACGTCGGAGGTATTCTCCCGTGTTTCGCTGGTGGGTATCGGATATGGATTGCTCGCTGGAACGAGATTGTGCCTGATCAACGGGCCCCAACGAGTCTTCAGTCTTGTAATGGGTCGTGTACGGATCATCTTGTCAACTGCTAGAACACTTTCTTTCTGGTCGCTGTGCCGTTTTTGCTCTAGCCTCGGTCGCGCTGGGCTCTGTCACACAAGGCCCAAGTCATTTGGTCGCGCGTCTGGCAACAAGAAGTCGAGTTTCAAGGGCAGAGACGGTAGAATCGGGGTCTAAACCAAGTCAGCAAGGTAACTGGCAACGATTGGTGATGGGCAAAGGAGAAGACACATTATGTCGTCTGCGAGGAATTGTGGAGCGATTTCCAATGCAAGAGGCGACCGGTGCTGGAGTGTTTGGACGACGGTCATCCACCACGGTTGAGAGGTGGCGATGGAGGATGGATTGGGCAGATTTCGCAACGCAATATTTTGCCAAAACTTGGAAAGAACTTGAATTGCTGGTTGAATGAGAAAAGTTGGAAAAGGAAGAATTGGGGAAGGAGCACCTCACCCATTGCATCAAGTTGCAGGTGGCGTCACCTGACCAGCCACGGCTGACGGGGACGGGACGGGTACTGTCAGTGCGTGACAAACGGGCAGTTGCTCTTTCCTTCAACGTCGACATTATCCCCTTGGCATTGGAAGAAACTTTTAATTCCAACTGAATGAAACGACTCGGCCTTGTTCTCCTCTTGCGCATTCTCTCACTTTGATTTTGTGAAATGGACAACTAAACATGTGGCCTTGATTGTCATCACCACCCCGGGCTAGGTTTCCCCTTCCAAGTGCGACATTCCCGACTCCCGTCATTACCCCTACGCTAAGCACAACGACTAACATACTCTCTCAGCTTTCAACCACGACCGACAACCTGTGTCATCATGAGACATTCTGACTTGGAATCATGAGGCCTTCCATCACAGTCGGCGTCCTTCATCCTGTCACGGCGAACCTCGGTCGGACCTAAGCTTCCATGTTGGGATGTTCTCTCTCCTGGATGACCCTGACTGAGTGTCGGTGTGTTGATCCAACTTGCCATCGGATCAAGTGTCAGCCAAAATGGGTTTCTCCGGCACATCATGGAAGGATTACCTCACGGTGGAAGCCACGGCACTCATGCTGACACGGGGCCTCATCCCACGTGGCTTGCCAATCCGCCTCAAGAGACTCAGCCGCTCCCGCGTTCGGAGCTGTCAAGCGAATATTGGCTACCGACAGCCAGTCTTATACCTCGCCATGGCCCAAACACGGCACTTGGATTATCGTGTCTGCAAGCCATCTTCCTGCCTTCACATCGTGTTTGACCTTCAACGCCAAAATTGGATCATGAGACGGCTCAACGTCTTTCCGCTGACGAGGCCGGGTATCTTCCAGAAGGAGAGATGACTGGAAGCGTTGGGAGTCGATGGGTATAAAGATCAGTGGACATGCGGGGCATGAAGAGAGAGAGCTGCATCATCACCGACACTGCCATCTCTCATCGAGACATCAGCAAAAAAGACACCATGAGAGCCTTTCTGCAGCTCTCCTTGTTCCTGGCCCAAGGACTTGTCGTCTTTGGGACCACAACAACTGCTGGAGGCCCGCCCAAGTGCAATGCTGACAAGTACGTCCACCCCCTGTCCCAATGTTTGGAAGAAGATGTTTACTGACACCGGGCTCCAGCTGCTACCGCGCCCTCTTCCCTTGCCCTTCTCCCTCCGCCGTCTCCGTCGCTTCGGCCTTCTGTGCAACCATAACCGCCTCCGGCACCACCGCAACCAACTATCCAACCCGTGCCACCAACGCCTGCGGTCTTACTCCGGACCGCTACATCTCCGCTTGCAAATGCGGTCCGACCTGCTCTTACACGACCACTACCGCTACCTCGACTACAACATCCACTACTACCACGACCGCTTGCCCCTCGGCAACCCCATCCAATGGCGGCCTCATCAACGGCGACTTTGAATGTCCCTCCATCTCTCCACCCTGGACCGTCCAAATCCTTGACCCGGCCTTCACCCTCTCTACCACGACGTCCAACTTCTTTACCGGCCTCCGCTCTCTCCGGGCTGCCCTAACTGGCCCATCCACTTGCTCCGGCGTCTGCACAAACGCCCGGATCATCTCCCCTCTGCTTCCCATCACACCCAACACCGATTACAAACTGACCCTCGCCACTTTCTTCCCCAACAACACTAACGGTGGCACCGGTTCAACGGGCTTCATCGGCGTCTTGATCAACGGGCGTGCAGGCCTGACCATTGACGCCAACGACAACCCCGGCCGTGAGAAATGGCGCTTCACTCAATCACCATGGCGTTCTTTAGCAGATGAGACAACCGCCGAGATTCGCATCGAATGGATCGGCCCTCCTTCCTTCCTCGACACCGTCACTTTCGCTCCCGTCTCTGCTTATTCCACAACCACCCCTCCACCTCTGGGTATCCTCCCCGGCGGCGAGTTCGAAAACGGTCTCGGGTCATGGACACAGCAAGTTCCCGACCCTGGCGCCACCGCCGGCGTGGTCTCTCTGCCCCTTCCCGGCCAGGTTTCCCCCAACTACCGCTTCGGCTCCAAGGCATGGCGGGTTGTGTCTCCCCTGAAGCCGAACCCTGCCAACCAAGAATTCCTGGTCTCTGCCCGGTTGATCTCGCCGACGGTGGCTGTGGTTCCCGGAAGGAAGTACCTGATTAGTTTCAGCACGTACTTTGACGCTTTCGGCATCGGGTTTGTGGGGTTGATGGTCAATAACCAGCCGATCTACACGAGAGATCCGGCGGATCTGGGCCAGGGAGGGATTGGTTGGTGGGGACCGAATACGGTTTATTGGACGGCGCCTGAGAATGTGTCGAGTGCGCAGCTCAAGTTTGAGGCGGTAATGTCGGAGGCTGGTACGATGGGGGTTGATGCGGTGATTGTGAAGGAGGTTAATCCTGCGGCTGTTACTGCTTGAGGGGGCAGCGACGGATGTTGTGCTTGTGGTGGTGGTGGTTTGATGGAAGTATGTAGGACTCTCTTTTCGGGTCGGCCCGAAGGTGGTCTCGATGACAAAAGTACCGCGCGCATGGCAACGATCCATTACTTACCTAGCCAAGACCATCACTCATTGTCATCGAGACGGCACATCGTTGAAATTGAAATGCACTGCTTAGCGTACTTGACTTACCCGTTGACGCTACCAACAAAAGTTGTTTCCTTCCCACTCTCGTACACCCCTAACGGTTTCCACTCTCCTCCCCAAGGATCAAGTGCCAAACAACCAATCCCACCCTCGCCATAAGAGCGTGCAACAAGTACAACAAGTACAAGATCCTTCTTCCACCACCCTCTCCCCTCTCCCATCTCCCCCCATAGATCCATCAGGCTACCTACTCAACTCAACTCACTTCCTCCCCGATTCACTTCCTCCCCGATCCCGATTCCGACCCCAACCCCAACAACCCACCACCAACAACATCCGGTACATGCACATACCCACCCCTCTCACCCTTCCCCTTTCTCTCCACCCTATTCACCCCTTCCTTCGACAGCACATCTCCCACGGGCTGTCCTAGCCCCCCCTGACCCACCTGCCCGGCGACGAGATTGTGGATACCGTCTTGGAGGGTGTCGACTTGTTGGATGTTGGTGAGTTTGGTTTTGGAGAGGGTGTCTATTGCTCATTGCATATATACGGCACGGTCAGCCACGCCCACGCGGTTTCTGCGGCAATTGACTTTGGCGAGACGGGTCAAGGGACTGGGGGGATAACAAGGGGACGGACGGTAACAAGAGTTAAGTAGGGGAATTGAGGGAGGGAGGGAAGAAAAAGGGAGAGGAAAAGGGCAAAAGGGGGAAGAGGAGGGTAGTGAGAGGGGGGGGAGAGGAGGGGGAGAGGAAGAAAGAGGGGGAATACAGACCCTTGGTGGCATAACTCGCTTTGTTGTCCTTAGTAAAGTAGCGGAGGTAGAGATCTTCGAGCCAGGGAACCCAGGACTCGTATTGCGCGTTGTAGTGGGTTTTGGCCCATTCGGACCAGGTACCGGGTTTTTGCCCGGGGGCGTCTTTGCCGGAGGAGGTGGTTTGGGGTTGTTGGTCTTGATGTTGAGTTGACATTTTTGCTCTTCGGAGTCAATAAAGCTCGTGCGTGGGTCGAGGCGATGCACGGGTTCCTGTTGTTCCTTTACAAAGTTTCTGATGATGTTGAAGAAGATCTGTTGTCGAGAAGAAGTCGCGTCTGGTGTTGGGGATGTCAAAACTCAAAACCCCAGTCTGCGTGGTTCTCTTTTCCAACTAGGTATGTACAGCGGGAATGGCCTTAATATTTGTTTCATGGCTTCCCAACCCTTCATCATCATTAACCCGGTTGCACAAGAAATCATCCTTCCCTGATATTCACCAGCAAAAGCCAACCCCGTTAAGAATAACATTCTCCAATCTTGGTCCAACCTTGATGCAAACTAAATGCCCGTAATGGAGGGTATACGTCATAAGTCAACCACCCATTCGGGATGTCGCCAAAATTCCCTGTTTCAGACACACACACATCAATGGTCCATCGAGTTCAAGCGATCACGGGCAGCCAACGAACGATGGAAGGTAGAAGCCGCAGATGACACGCCAAGACAAAAAGGCATTCAGGGGTTGGATTTTGTACGACATACATGGCACATGCACATCAGACAGACACTGGTAGGTAATTACTCACTACAGTCAACTTCAATACCTCTAATAACGTGGATACATACAATTAGGCTCATTAGTAGAGGTACTAGTATTGAACATTGATGCGTTCCATAACATTTTATCACCCTATCTATAACCTCCACACATGGCCTCGTACCAGATACACCCCCTCCCTTCCCACAAACCTATGTCCTTCCCTCCACATTCCTACCCCAGTACCCCTACCCCAGTACCCCAGTACCCCAGTACCCGGGCCCAGTACCCCTACCCCTCCCCCTCCACCCCCTTACACCCCCTTACACCCCGTACCAGAGCCAGACCCAGAGCTCAAACTCCCACCACCACCACTCCCACCACTCCCACCACCACTCCCGCCACCACAACCACTACCAGCCCGACACCTCCCCCTATTTATATCCAAATCCAGCGCCCTAACCCCCTTAACAAAATTCCCCGAGTTATTAAGTTGAGCAAGAGACTGCAGTTCCCTCACCAGCTTAGTCTTACCGGCCTTACCCTTACCCTTACCCTTTTTTCCCCGAGGAGGAACACGAGGAACACGAGGAACATGCCCGGGCGCGGCGGGCGGGCTGGGCGGCGATACCGGAACCGGAACCGGAACCGGGGGGGTTATGGGCTGCGGCGGGGCCTGCGGCTGCGGGGTCTGCGGCTGGGCCTGCGGCTGCGGCTGCGGCTGGGGTGATGAAGGCTGGGGTGATGAAGGCTCGGGTCGGGGCGAGTTCGGCTTGGGTGTGGCGGTTTAGGTAGGTGATTAATCTGGTGAACCGTGAACGAATGTTAGCATGGGGAGGGCTTGGTGGATGGTGGACGGGTGGGTAGGGGAAATCAGGGGCTACAGGGATAGCGAGAAGATGAGAGGGGAGTTGATGTTGTGTTGAAGAAGGACGCGAATGTATGAGTGTGAGTTCGAGCTAGGTAGCTAGTGCAGTGCTGGTTCTGGGAAGAGTAGGGCCAGACTGGCGTCACAGCTGCCCCGACAGAGCACAGGAAAGAAACGAGAGGCAAAGAGGCGGAGCGATTTTGGGGCTGTTTCGAGTTCAAGGGACAAGGGCCCGCTCCTCTGCCCTCTGGTCTATCCAACTTCTCTCTTCATAATCGTCGCCCAAGATTGAACACCGAACCACACCATGGGATGGGACTCAAGGGAGAAACCGAGACTGCTCGACCCAGGTGGAAGGCAGTGTTCGCTTCATAGACTCAACTCTTTGCTGAGTACCGTCTATCAAAGGGTTTCCCAATTTTTTACTTACTTCGACATAACATCAGGTTTGCCATCTTCATCCAAGTAACTGAGGTGCCGTTCATGGCCGGTGGGTGCCTCCTGGGACTGACCCAACTGTGGAGTGTTGCTGTTCATGATGGAAGACATTGTGTCCAAGAGAAAAATAAAGATGTCAACGAGGTTTTGATTGCACGAGAAAAGTTGTGGTGTGCTGGAAATGTCTGGGCGTGTTCTTTGAAGTCTTGATTGATTCGGAAGAAGAAGAGAATGAAGAGAAACCAGGAAGATGGGCGAAGATATACCAACTTTTGTACCGATCAAAATTGAAGCCAAAAATGGAATTATTAGAATTCTCACCACCTGGCCAAGAAGAAATAATGGTACAGTCACATACATCCTGCGGGAAGCAGATGCAGCTGCCGTATTATTTGGGTTGGAAAAGCATGGCATCGAGTGAACAGGCACTGGGATGAGCATGATCGAGCATTAAACACATGGCATATGTAATGTGGACAATAAAACTTGTTTGTTTGTACGTCTTGCAACACGTTTACTTCTACACCAGACCTCACCACAGTTGTACCGGCGCGGCAATCTCCATGTTCCCACACAACTTCCAGACTTATGCCGAAGTCACATGCTGCCCTTGAACTCCTATGACACCATCCAAGATGTTCTTCAATTTCCTCACTCGGGGATTGTCACCAGTTGGCCGAGTGCATTGTAGTCGAGCCTCTTGTTGACCCTGTCCATCATTCTACAATTCCCGATCCTCATCTCGGTCCTCGTCTTTGCGGACAGGCCGTGGGCGAAGTCGTCCAGCCCATAATCCAGGTACGTTGCGGTCTCCCATCAACAAATTTCCAAGTGCCGTATCGGATTGCTGGCTGTTGCCATCGGGATTCCTCTGCGAGATGGTATTCCCAGGTCCTCCAAGCTCTGCAAGGGATCGCATTTCGAGGACCAGCGTCGACTTTTTGTTCTTTCGGCGCTTGGGAGGTGGCGACGGACTCGGCGACGGGGTGTATGGAATGGTCCGGGACGAGTATACCGGACTGTACGGAGGGCGGCGCTTGGGCTGTTGTGGTGGACTCGGAGACATCCAGGACGGCGTGCTGGAGAGGGCCGATAGTGACGACGACGACCGCGGAGAAGACGAGGGATCGGCCTCGGGAGGGGGAGGGAGAATACCCTTCTGCCGGCGATTGACCGGGGGCATCGGATCCGGCGTCTGAGACGATGCGATGCTTGTGGGTGGTGAAGACAGAGGCGTGGACGGAGGAGCAGACCCGGGAGTGGGAGGGTAAGCTCCCCACCGCTCCCGAGCCTGCTGCTCGTTGATCTCAGTCTGTTGAAGCATCTCCTTCCGTCGTCTACGTCGGCGCATCCTCCTCGCGATGAACGCCCCATATCTGTCGTGGTCTCGTTCGATTGCATGGATTCGTCGTTCTTCCCGGTCGGCGTAGAACGCTGTTGCTTCTGCCCCGCCCGGTAGCAGTCCGGGCGGAGTGGGCGGCACGAGGACGGGCCTTGGAGTCCACCCTGGCCGGTACCAGTAGTTCATCTCTGGCTGGTCCCAGGGCATAACCAGCCGGATCCAGTCCTCACCGGGTTCTTCGTCCTCGCTGTCCTCCTCATCGAAAACATCGTCGACTTGGTGGTGAACAACCTCATTATCTTGGTTGTTGGGGGCCGCGCCCATTGGGTTGGGGTCCTCAACGACCTCGTTCTGTTGGTTGTCGAGAATTTCACCCGCTGGGCCGTCAACGGCATCGTTCGCGTCGTCTGCAGCGATCTCTTCCTCATCGCTCTCGAAGAACTCGCCCGCTTCGCTGTCGGACTGCTCGTTGGTCGGTGCGGTGGACGTGATGTCCGAAGCACCGGAGCTGATTGGAGAAGGTATGCGCGGGCTGTAAGAAGCCTGGCGAGGAGGAGCGGGCGGAGGGGATGAGGAAACCAAGGCACGGTTTGTGCACGGGTTGGTCGAGTATCTGATGGGCGTTGACGGTGGGCTGACCGATCCCGATGTGCGCGGGCCAGAGGTAGTGCTGCTGTGACTATAGGATCCGGTGTTCGTATGTTGGCTATTTATCCACGATGCAAATACGTTAGGGACGGGAGAGCAGGGTTACACGTACCTCGACATCACGGCGCCATTGTCAACAGCTTGTCCGTTCTGGACGATACTCTGTTGGGAGTAGGTAGGAGTGTGCTGGGAAGACATGTTGGATGGTATTTCTAGGGTGATTGTGATGATGTGGTGTTGTCGTGGGATGGAATTGTGTTCCAACTTGGTTTTGCTCGGATGGCTTTTCGAGATGGTTGTCGGAAGAGGAAAACAAGAGGTGCAGGACGGGTGGGAGAACCGTTGTGTACTGCGCCGCCAGGGAGCCATGGACCGTGCGTGCGACCACGGGGGCATTCACCTACTTCTTGGGGGAGAAAGTGAAGTGGCTCCGCGCAACAGTTGAGGGGATGGGTGAATGGGTGGGCGGCGGCCGGGTCACTTCATCTCTCCATCCACGTGATGGTCGGTGAAGTGTCATGACGGCCGGGAACCACCCATGTTGGCTGGTCAGAGAATTTTCATTGACAGAAAGCACCGAAAGAAGGATCATGAGGATATGGGGATCAAGAGATGGGTGTTGAGTGTGTAGTTGGATATATATGGCGAGCAGGTTATAGGATGAAGGATGGAAAAGGGAAGAGTCGGTTTCTCAAATGTTCAAATTGGGAGCGAAGAACATGTGCCACTCAACGAATGCGTTACATTCCCGTTAGCAGAGGTGACTCCTTCCTAAACCATTGCAATTCATCAAGCGGAACCACTACCGCAAATGTCAATGACTCCTTCCGGAGATGTGACACTCACCCACATCCATGGAAGTAGCAACCCATCCCTGGGCAAATAATAGGTCCAATTTCCCTTCTTGGGGAACAAGTAGACAGACATTCGTTTGACTAGATGTAGGATCTCCAACTCTTATATCGGCGCATGAAATAAGCCACCTGTGATTGTTCAGCGTACTATGACTCCTCTAACAGTCATCGTGAAATCCAATCGGCATCAAACAGGAGGTGACCAAACCTCTTCGGCACCCCTACTCCTAGCGATCCAACTCCTCCTCCCTCTCAAGCAAGCTCAGGCTGCTCAGCGGCACCATGGCCTCCTGAACTAGAGCCAGAATTGAACGCATCATCTTCTCCGAAAACTCTTCGAAATCGGCCATGGACACAAACAACTCCATCCGGCGCTCCTCGTCCAACTGGAGGTTCTTCTGCGCTTCTTCCTGCTGCTTCTGCTGAAGCTTCTTCTGGCCCTGGACAAGCTTGTAGGAGAACGCTTTGTATCTGTGTTGCTTCTATGTGGGTTAGGTTGTTAGCTTGTTATGGCTCTGGAACAGGAGCAAGTAGGCAGGTAACATACACGGACAAAGACCTTGTGCCGACGACGTTCTTCACTGCCGGCCAGCGGAGAGGCTCGCTTGCGGTGGGAGTGACCGCTTTTGGCGGTAAGCCCCTGTTGGGCGTGAAGAGACGTCTTGGTGATAGACATTGCAGTCGAGTTAAGGCGGTTTTGTGAAAGAAAAGACAGAAATAGGGCAAAGATTCCGGTGTTTTGGTGTGAGATGGTCTCCTAGGAGAAAAGGTGGGAGCAACAAGCAAGGACAGAGGTAAGGGCCAGCTCTCAGGAAGATATGAATGCAGGAATTTGTCCACCTCGACAGGGCATGGGCAGTGAATTGGCCCTTTGCTGGGTGTGTGAATGGAATTCTTGGCCTCAGTTCCACTTTCGCATTGTGTAAACCTTGTGGCGATGCTGGCCGTCCTGAGCAAGCTGAAGCATGGTACCTCTACCTACCTGAGTCCGGGCTCGCAAGAAGCGTGTACCTTGCAAGGTTCTCCATCCATCGAGTAGGCGAAGAACACCTCAAGATTGACTAAACAATGTTGGTGAAGTTGGGTCGTATATGATATGGAGTTACTCGAGGTTGAGATTTGACAGTTCTTCATGTTTCACCAGTAGAACCAGCCCAATTCCAATGGCAGAAGGAGGTGAGAAAAGAGACTTTGACAATTTGGCAGCAAAATCTAGGTAGAATAATCAGGATCCGTCAAATTTCCTTTAGGGGCCACTACAGGACAATCCGCGATCGCATCCCACCGCTATCACACACTTGTACATGTCCCCAACATCCACGTCCATAAAATCCACTCTCCCATACCTCCCACATCCCCCCTTAGGTACTCTCCCTCTCGATACACCACACCAATGTGACCCAGATGTCTACTCCTCCTCAACCACAACCCTCCACTTCCCCCCCAGGAAAGTCATCACCGGAACTCCGCTCGATATCGTCCAGATCTTTGTACAGCGAGTTCGGCTGCGGCGCGAATTATCCCCTTTAATAGGAGCTTAACTCACCGCACCCCCCCTAATGTCTTGTTGCACCCTTTTTTGACTTCGCGCACCCGTAAGAAACTATAGCCGTTTTTATATACAAATTTCCGTCTTTCAAACGTAACGCTATATTTACCTAAACCTCTAAAAGCCTTCCAAAGCTTTAAGAAAAAGCGAAAAGGGGTCCAAAGGTAGATTTATATTAAAGGAGGTAAATTATCATTATCTCTAAGGTAGAAATAGCTTTAGAACGTTCGTTGTGTTGTGTTTTGAGCTGTGGCGTTGTATGTGGGTGAAAGTTTGGAACGTTTTGGTATCGAAATTTACCACTTGTGACGGTAGATCTTTTTTTCGGGTGCGTGAAGTCAAAATCGGGTGCACGTAGACATTAGGGGGGGTGCGGTAAGTCAAGCTCTTTAATAGCCCTTCTTCTCTTGACAAAAACACAATCGACAAAGTTCCCGGGGCTGTCCAGCTGACAAAGAGACTGCATCTCGCGGTACAGAGATCCCCTAGGGCGCTCTTCGAGCGCTTTTTCTTCAGAGACGTGTCGTTAGTGGCGGGGGTGGTGCCAGCGTTCGGGCGCGCAGTCTTTGCTTTGGCCTCGCGAGTGGGCTCGGAGGCAGACGGGGCCGCGGGGGCGGTCGGAACGTTTCGGTTTGCGTGTACCTCTGGAGATGGTCGGAGTTGCGGTAGAGTGAGGAACGGTTAAAGCCGCAGTCGTGGGTGTGATGAGACATGGGATTGTGACTTGGGTGGGTTCGATGCCGTCGTCGTCGCAAGAGGAAGGGTTCATGAAGCGGCTTCTTTGACGCATCGGCAGTCTTGGGGCGTAGGTCGAGATTAGAACGGGGGCAGCCGCATTGAGGTATGGACTGGGCGATGGTTCGTGAGGGGACACTGGGGAATCAGAGACGGTGGCATCGGGTGAAGACCTGGAGATGTGCGTTAGTGAGGCCTAGCAGGTAACAGGACGATAGGGATCAACTTACTGGACGACGTCGACTGTGGTGGCCCCGTTCTTGGGTGTCTCTTCGTGGTCAGGGGCATCCAGATTGGTACGGCTAGTAAAAGGGGAAGCCTTCAGGGGTGAAGACATTGTCCTGTGGTCTCTCTCCGTGGGGAAGCTCGAGATGCTAAGGGGAGGTATCAGCGACGCCTTTTTTTCCAGACTTCAGAGTGTTGGCCGGGCGAGTTGAGGTTGTCAGAACCGTTGACGAGGTGGAGGAACGGCGGTTTTATGCCTACCCCAAACCTTACGAACTTGGGAGAAACGGAGTGAAGGCTCCCATTCAGGTTTACACCATGACGAGCTTTGAGTCAGTGACAACCACTAGCTGTACACAAGCCGGAATAGTTGTCCAAGCCCTTCACTTCTTCCGCCATGGTCATAACACAAATTCACCGAGACACTCCTCAGTTCTCCTCCACGCAAACCCCCCATCTTCCGCAAGGATATTCTCCCTCATCTCTACTTTACTAATAGCTCCTAGCACGCTAAAAGTTACGGGTAAGGTTGTTAGCCTTTTTGCGGGCGGTCTCCATACTGAGCCACGTAAGTACTAACAAACTGTTATCGCACGGACGAAAACTGCACTTTTCACCCGCAAAAAAATTGTTAGGCCTAGCCAAAAACTCTGTTCCTTTTGTTAGTGCTCCTACGCAGACGTTCTAGATAGGAGCACGCAGCCTGTTTAGCCAAGGGAAGGGGAGGGGCCGCATGGTCCCTCTCCGAACACTAGTTCCAGTAGATCGTGTCTACCTTCGAAGGCTCGTTCATGTTGGAGTGTTTTCCCTTCTTCACTCGAAGCTATCGTGGTGTTAAGCTCCCCTCTTGACATCTCGTCAGCGACGCCGTGTTGGTCACGTATTGAGACGTGTGAGTTACACTGTTGGATTTACCCGTTTGGATATATACCTCTTTCCAGCCCCTTGTAAAGACTACACTAGTCCTTGACCAGACTCTATTGTACAACTCTATCGTAAGGTACATCAAATTCCGAACCTCTTACACGTACGTTATCTACACCAACTCTTACTCAAATCCCCAAGTTGCTCTCCTCCTTCCCCCCGTCCTCCTCTTCCTCCAAGCACCATCCCCACCAACCCCCTCACTCCTCCACAACCACATTCCTCCACTCCCCATCAATAAACTCTCTTTCAACCCCCAACCCACGAGCTCTAGTCCCAATCCTTCTCCGACCTCCCCCACCATTATTATTATTATGGACACCCGCATTTCCGCCAACAGCGGCAGCCAGCGGTAGCCCGTCTCTCCGAACAAAAACGCAGTCGATCATGCTTCCCGGTCCACCGAGCTGGCGGAGGGACTGCATCTCGCGGTAGAGCGCGCCTCGCGGGCGCCTTCGCGGGCGCCTTTGATGAGCAGCACGCCTACCTCTATTGTTGACGGCAGCTCGGGGGGATGGGGCTGGTTCTGGCTCCGGCTCCGGCTCTGGCTCTGGCTCGGGGTTTGTAGCCGGTATGCTATCGCATTCATGGAATGAGGAAGCGGACATGAAGAGGCCACGTCTGCGGACGGCGGGGATGCGTTTGGGAGGCGATATCAACACAGGGGCTTTGGCGGCGGGTGAATTGGTACGCGGTGTGTTGGATTTGGCAGGCGATTTCGCTTTAGGCGCAGCTGCCCTTGAATTGGACGGAGAAGGGTTACTGTAAGGATAAACCCGTTAGTGGTCATGGAATATATACAACGTTAGGTATTGGGATTGACGTACTTCTCGATGCCCTCGGGAGACTTGGGAGAAGACATTGTTTTGCCGGTAATGTATTGTCGCTTGTGATGTCTGGAAGATCCAGAAAACTTGGGGCTAAAGGTCGTCGACTCGGACAGACGGGACGGGACTGGGGTTTTACTCGAATTCGAAACAAAGGGCTGGTAGAATGTCATTGTTGGGGGTTTCAGACAAAGAGAAAAGAGGCAGTCCTTTGTCTGCTTTGTGGGATTCATGACTGCGATCGTGGAGAACAATGAGAACAATAGTGTCATTCAGGCTCAGTTGTCTCTTCCTCTGAATCCAGCCACTCTGTGTTCAACGTGCTTGTCCATTGTCGAATGTAACCTAGGTGTCGAGGTCTTTGGCGTTGGACCGTAGGATTCACTCGCCCATGATATATAGTGGCGATGCGCTGGACGCTACAACTCCAAATGGTTTTCAGTGAAGAGATTGTCGTTCAAACTCTCAGGATCCTTTCGGGTTTATGCATCTCGCCGCCATGGTGTTCGTAGGTTCCATCAACACACATCGTGATGCTGTATCAAGAAGATAAGAAGCTGGAGAGATGATGAGCCGTCGACGTGGCTCTGGTAACGCGGAACTGAAGCAAGGGTTGTCAGCAAAGTATCATACAGTTAGAGAAGAGTGTGAGAAGTGAATGAATGTTCGAAAGTTGTCTCGAGATGCAAAAAGTCGTAGACGGGAAACTTGTTTGGACATGGTAACGAGAAGAAGTCACGGAATTTTGGCTTCATTTCGCTTGAGAGATTCCGTAAAAAACGAAGAAATTTGTTTCTCCGGTACCTAATGGGGCATGATGCCCTAATGGGTGACCTGACCCCCTGGAGAGTTATTTCCAGATGGCAAGTGCGGTTGTTGTCACCTAGCTCCTTCCCCACTGCATCACACCTCTATTCTCCCGCCATCTCTCACTTCTGCTGTCAGGTCGCTCTTTCCTTCCCTTGCAGTTTCCGTGGAGTTGACAGCTCCAGTCCCTTTGGGCAGGCTTGATGTAATGCATCCCCTCATGTTGTTCTTCTGCGGCCCGAACACCACACCTCGCTGTCTGGGACGGCGGGAATATCCACACAGTCGCCTCTAGAATTTGGTGGCCCTTAACACCCGTCCTGACGTTGACCTTTGTCTTCCAACAACGATGTTCCCCAATTTCTTGGCCTTCCACGGTAGAAGGGTACTTAGGTCATGATGCTGTGCCCTGTTTGGGAACAGGCGAGATAGGTATTGTTGGCCTCGGACAATTGATCGGACCTTGTATGACTTGAATCCTTCTTCTCTGCATTAATCTCCTTCGCAACGAGCTGACGATCCATATATTCAACCGCCCATCATCCATTTATCTCCCCCTCCCCCGCCAATACCACCACCCAGCATCTCCACCTACCTTACCCACCCACAACACCCGGACCCGTAACCTCCATAACACACAACGCCTCATCCAACTGATCCCTCAACAAGCACGTCTCGCTCCTCGAACACGTCCACCTCCCCCTCCTCAACAACCCCAACCACTCCTCCATAATCCTTAACACACTACACAAATCATTACAGTTCCCCCGTAGACACCACTTCTTGACTTGAAGCCACCCCAGCTCCCGCCTCAAAGCCTTTATCTTCCGCTGCAACAAGCGCAGCTCATCCAGCAACTCCTGAATTTGAATTTGCTTCCTTTCCTCACTATCCTCTTCGTCCTCCTCCTTTTCCTCGTTGCGGGCATGGACAATGCGAACCCGTTCCCCAGATGACCTTACCCATTTCTCCCATTCTATCGCCCGCCTCAGGTCCGCCATCTCCCTCTGGACGCGCTCGATCCTCGCCAGCTTGTCCTTGTATATGGTTTTTTTCCGCTTCATTTGCTTGGCGGCGGAGTCGTACCGGGCTTTCCACATGTCCCAGCGTTCGGTGACGAGGGGGAGCTTGGTGGCGAGGTCTGATTGGAGGTCGTCGAGATCACAGCGGGATAGTTCAGTGGGCTTCGGCTTGGTAGGGGGGTGAGCAGGCTCGAACTCCTCGAGAAAGACCTCAAGGAAGAGGTGGGAAGGGGTTAACAGGTTATCTGGGGAGGGCGGTCTCGGGCTGGGGATTGTTTGTTAGTCAAGTGGAAGTCCAGGAAAGCAGGTGTTACGATATACTCTGTAGGGTGATCCGGCTGAACTTACGGGACTTCCTCAACATTCCTGGAGTAAGAAACGACCATTTGTTCTCCAAGTTGAAGAAGGTCTCGCAGTAGAGGTATCGGACGTGATGATATGAGGTTCATGGCAATGGTTGGTTGCTTTGTGCTTGGTTTCTGCCGCAGACAGTTGCGTCAAGTTGTTCGAGTTCTAGAATGGGTTCGTTCTCGCTACTAGTCTAAAACAGGGAAGGGAGCATCGTCTTTATTCCTCCAGTTTCCCTCGGCTGGAAGACAACCGACGTCATAGTCGTGACTGTTGTGAGTTAAACGCAGGTGCGAAGCCTCGATGCAGTGTTAACTGTACATGTAATCTGTAATGCGGGTGGTCCGATCATGCCGGCCCTACCGAGGACCGAAGGAAGCTACGAAATTCAGATGCGGGATCGGACGAAAATGGGGCGGTTCCTGTTTTGGTGATCACCTTGCTTGATTGTTGGAAAGAAAGACAGAGACAAAAAAGGAAAAAGGAAAGACAAAACTTTAGCGTAAATACAGGCTCTGTGATCCATGTGTGGACCCTATCCGCTATGCCAAGACTTGTGAATGGCTTCAACACTAAAAGATTTTCCCAAAAACGGCAAGTACAAACAAGTACACCAAACTCCTTTCCCTTTTTCCCGTTTAAGCCACAACAACCCAGGGGCAGGGCCTGGTGGCCCTTTCGTTCCCCTCGCTTTGCAGCAGAATTATCTGCGCCATTCCTTCCATCTTGCTGACCCATCGAAACTGTGCAACTGTGCATCTTGGTCATGTACAAGCTTCCTTGCTTTTCTTTTTTTTTTCCCCCTCTCTTCACGTCAGAGTGTCTCCCTTGGCGTCTGGACTCTGGCACCCTTGGGCCTTTAATCCCCTTGTCTATTGCCGCGCTTTTTTTTTTTTCTCCCAACAATGTCAACCTTTTCCAGTCGCACTCGTTCCGGCTTCTTGGTTGGGCGTCGGCTTGCCCAAACTCGTGGAGTCGTGGTGGGTGCTGCTGTGCGAGGCTGAATTGCAAGTGGAAGTGGATGGATGGATGGATGGATGGATGGGTTGGCTAACGATGTGAATCCTGTACTTGTACGCTGCCATGGACACCGTTAGGCCCGTCGGCAGCAGGTCCGGCATGTGCCACCTTCTGCCTCGACTCTTTTTCCAGCGTCCATATTGCTAACGTCCACTGCCACTTTAAATCCAAATGCTTTTTTAGTAAGCCGTTCTGCCGCCCCAAAGCCTTGGTCTTGGTAATGAGCGCTTTGGTCTCCTTGCGCTGGAGGTCATGCAGGCTTTTCCGAAGCGGCGGCAGCTCCCTCCGGTACCGTTCGATTTTTCGGAGGCGGGGTGACTCCCGGTCACAGCCGATTCCTCCATTTACCACGTTCCGGTTGCTGCCGTCACGACGGATGATCCCGCATCTTGTTCTACGCCGGCGCGTAATCACGGCTTCCATCCGCCTCACCCTTTCCTGCTTCTTGTCGATTGCATGTCTGATCTCGTCCAGACGCGTCTCGGCGATGTCCAGTAGGACTTTCCCGCGTTGCCAGTTGTGGTGGGCGCGAGAGATGCGCTGGGCGAGCCCTTCCTGGTAGCTCGTGAAACTTGCGTGGGATCTTGGATTGTGATCGATATAGTCGTCGTAGTCGTCGTCGTCGTCGTCGTCGTCGTCGTCAAGAGTGGAGGGTTCCCCTTTCCAGGGGAGTGGGGCGGCCGCCCAGTGCAGGGGTTGGCATGAAGGGGGAGGAGGCATGAAGTGTGGGGCGGCCGTCTGACTCTGCATGACAGGCACAGCCCGAAGGTGTCCCCATATCGACATGAACCTTTCATGGTACCATTGCGTGTCGAGCTGGAGCGGGGTTGGCCTATTTGGTGATCAACTGTTAATGAGAGAAATGCCAGGAGAACGGAACGGACGGTCAGGAATGCCCGCCCTTGCGGTTGTACATACCTGTCATTGACCGTGTCGGCTTGCCCACCTCTTGGCTGGCACTGAGCCTGGCTGGATGCTGAGTTGGAAGACATGGCTTGTTGGGACTCGTCGTTTCCTGGTAGGTTACGGTACGTAGATGTAGTCAATGGCACGGCTGTCATGAAAACAGAAAAGTGCTTCAGTCATCCAAGGCCATGCCTCTGTCGTTGCAAGTTCTTCTTTCGTCCGAGACACAAGACAGAGCGTCCCTGTCCTTAAATAGACGATTCCCAAGTTCCCAACCGGCCATCGTCACTAGTATCTGAGGTATCGTCAAAATCGTCAAAATCGTCACAAAGGTAAGATGGCGGCAGCACAACGCACACAGCTCTCACAGCCCCTATGCCCATGTTGTTGTGGTTGCAGAATGTAAGGACCTCAATTCTGCCCGGCCAGCAACACCGGCGGGGACTTGTAGATATGTTGTGGGCGGTGCGCCGCCGCCGGTGCCTGCTTGGCAACCCATGTGCAACCAGTTACTTCCTAGGTCTTGACAGTTGACACTCAAGCCCATTTACAACCGCGGCAACGAAACCCCCATCTTCGTAATCGGCGTCATAGCCGCCATCCTCCTCGCCGCCGGCCTCATCGCCGCCGGCCTATTGCCGCACCACCTTGTCGTACTTAGCTATGGAGGGCAGTACTTACGTTAGACAGACCGCTACCTTCCGTAGGCAGATAGACAAGGCATTAGCAAGTACCAACGGGGGCAGTCTTTGCACCTGAAAGTACGTGCCAGACCCGGGAGGGGTAAAAGACCCAGATGTCCCCCCAGGTCTACACAGGTACTGTAGTTTTCATCATCACTCAATGCAGGCCGGGGTACATTCTGGTGCAGATAGGTCTCTCTCAAATCTTTAAAAATCCGAACCTCTTATATGTTGAAGATGGTAAATACGTCAACGTGAGCGAACACATCACTTTGTAAGCCAAGGCAGCAATGTGTGGAGGAGAAACGGAGGAGGAAAGGAGAGAGTCAGAGTCGTTCGATATAACGCGTCCGTTCAACAACTCCCGTCGGTCTTGTCGTCATGGGCCGGGCGCCACGGTAAACGTCGAACCATGCGGAGGAGGTTCGGGGGATGACGACAGAGAGAAAGAAAAAAAGAGCAGAGAGACAAAGTCTCGTGGCTTCTATCGTTTGTTGTTGATTGGCTGAGTACCATTGATGCGTGGAATCACGACACAGCGTAGCGAAGCTCGTCAATCAAAGCGATGATGTTGTTGATTCTGGTATGATCGGGCGTCAATCAATGACCGCCCGTCGTGGTAGTCAGAGTCGGCTAATGGGCATTGGGCGTGGGAAAAAGGCGTAGGTATCTCGTTTCAGAGCGACGATATCGTCTTTGTTTCCATCTCCTTTCTCCCTTTGCATGCGGCTCTTTGTCCATTGTGAATTTGTGGCCTCACGTTTCCGCATCGCGTCACTCGTTTTCCACCATTCCTAGGGCAGGTAGGTACTTATCGCACTTCTCTCCTTTCCTTCCTTCCTTCTTTCCCGTCCTCCTTCGTTTTATTCCCCATGCGATTTAGGCTGCGCCGAGTTCCCTGGCTTGCGCTCCACGGCATGCAGTGTTTTGATGTTAGTGCACAGACGCTATGGCGCGCTAAACTTTAGCGCGTGCACTATCACTAACACACCCGCTCGCTGGTTACCTACCTGTAAGGTACCCGAGTTCGTCTCCACCCATTTTCCCGACGCCAGGGGCATCCAATCACATGCGCCCCAGGTTCCTTTTTTGGCTTGCCGTCATTTTCAGTTGCCGTCATTTTCAGTTGCCGTCATTTTCAGTTGCCGTCATTTTCAGTTGCCGTCATTTTCAGTTGCCGTCATTTTCAGTTGATGTCAAACCCGACGCTTTGTGGTCATTGTCGTACCGCTGCGAAATCGAAGCGTACAGAGAAACGATCATGATGCGAATACCATCTACCTTCTTCAAGGCTCCTCTTACAGCCCATTTTGGATCTACAACAGATCAGCCTCCACCGACTTCCTTCTGACTTCCTCAGACCTCAGCCCGAAAATGAGGTATTACTGTCGACCAATCCACACCACACCGACTAGAGGTAGACGCACGCCGACAGTGACAGTGACGATGACAGGTCCAAAACGAAGATAGTCCTTGTTATGAAGCGGAACCTCTTCCTTCGATAGAGACCGAATAGCTTTCACCTACGGTGGCCTACGGTGGCCCAGGGCGGCCTTCGTAACACATCAGGTTTGGGCCCTAACTTCAATTAAGGGCAAGTGGCGCACAACGTGAATCCTACCCTACCCCCAAAATACAACCTCACCCATTAAAAAACATGATGATAGGAGAAGGGAAGAGATGGTGAGAAGAGAGATGATGAGAAGAGAGGAGTTGATGAAGGAAGTGAAAAGACGAAGAAGGGCGTTTTCCTTCGCTTCCTCTTTTCTTCATCTCTCTTCTCATCGTCCCCTCTTCTTTCTTATAACGATGTAATAGGAAAGGGGTTTGGAGAAAGAGTGCGAGGTGATAGCTAACAATATGAGAGAACCTTACCCGGGTGCGATTCTATGACCTGCAGGTGATAGAATTTCAACTTTGTTCAACTTTGTGGATGTGTTACGAAGGCCGCCCTGGGCCAACGTATTCACCTCTGACAGGCGAGAGCCTCACGAGGGGGCAGCATTTCTAAGAGCCGTAGCAAGGACTGGCATTCGACAGCTTCAGGTCCAGGATCTACAAAACCATTCACCATCGAGACATTCACTTTGGGCCGTAAAGGCGGCCAGGCATGTTTCCAACCATGTGGAAAACACTCCCGTCCATTCACTTCCAGGCGGGTGAAGGATCCAGGGACCGCGGAAGAGAAACCTTTGGCGTTCCATTCTTCCAACATAAAGTTCTCTCCATGAAATGGTTCTCATGAAGCAACGTCTTTCGAATCGTCAGGGCAGCCAAACATCTCGCCCAAGTACGCAAGTCGCAAAGGCGAAGTACCCCCAACCAGCTTTGTAGTTAGCTAGCAACTCCTTCAACAACCGACAGACAGACAGCGACAGGCGAAAGACGCGACGGCAACCCTCTCGAACAATGTCTTCAGGACAGGAACCAGACAATGTCCATGTCCTGAACAGCTCGTTCGCTAAAAGTCAAGCTGAGAAAAGCCAAAAAGTTGACATGGACGGTGCAGAGTAGGTCGAACCCTATGACAACCCTTGAATCCTTGATCCTCTTGTCAAGTTATATCCAATCAGCCAACACTAACATCTTATTTCAGCTCCAAGCCCGCCTCTCCGTTTTTGCGCCAACAACCCTTTTTGACCACCAGGATTACCCGCTCCAAAGCCGCCGCGTCTACCGCCGCCGCTAATACCCCGGCTCCAGTACCTCCCCCAACCTCGCCCACCCCCAAAGTGGAAATCAAAACCGAGTCCTCAGCTCCCATTCCCGCCGTACAAGTAAAGCCACCCACCTCCCCCAGCTCACCCACCCCAACGACCACCTCCATCACTAGAGGTATGCTCTCCAACACCACGACCACCACGAGCACCACAACAGCAAATAACCACAAGCGCAGCAATAGCCGGATGCTCTCGCTCGCCTATCCCGGCGGATATGGAAGCACTGGCCGCACTGGTGTTGACGGTGGAGAGTTCGCCGCCATTTACGTCAAGAGGAAGTGGACAAAACGTAATTTGACGCCGGACGAAGAGTCAGGGGAGGATGGAGATGACGAGGCCGAGGGTATCTCTACAAGTGTGAAGAGGACCAAGAAGGGTTGGGGTACGGTGAGGAAGGAGAGGGTGTTGATTTGTGGGAGGTGGAGGACTATGATTTGGAGGGATTGAACCCGACGTCACGTCACGTCACGTCCGTTCGGAACGTCTGGTTGGAACTTCGGATGTGAGGGAGTGGGAGAGGGAGAGGGAGACTGGGAGAGGAAAAAAGGTGGGTGGTGGTGGGATGGGATAGGGGCATAAAACAGGAAGTTGCCGTGATCAGCCACCTGGTGCCTGGTGGGAATAATGATGTGAAGGAAGTTTTAAGAGGGGGCACGGTCCTGGTGCTAGTATGGAGGAAAGAAGCTACAGCAGAGCCGGTGGACGGTGGTCGTCAGATACCACTTTGTGGTGTGTGGTGTTTGAGTAAGGTTTCTCTGAACAAGGAACACGACGACGAATGGCTGATAGCCTCCAATACTGTACTTGAGATTCTCTTTCAATCCAATTCTGTTGTTGAGGGAAAAAGCTGAGGCATAAAGCCAGCGCAGGGGTGAAGGATTTGTCATCTGCATTAACGTTGTGCGTACGTACATGCTGGCGTCGAATGCCACTGGCAGCCCAACAACCCTCATAGTCTGGGCACATGATCCACAAGAATTAGAATTTGTGCCCTGACCTAAACTGAACTTTCGTGCCCATTTAAAAGCCTTTCAAGTGGTTAGGATATCCATCTTTTCTTTAACACTCCTACCAAACTTTTACGACCATCACTGTCCAAGACCTGCTGCTCCAAGACTCTCGCACAAGTTTTATCTTCCAAGACCTGTCTCTCCAAGACTCTCGCACAAGTTTTGTTTTCCAAGACCCATCCATCGCACCAAGACTACCGACTTGAATCACCACAGCCATGGCATCATCAAGCTCAACACCACAAGGTCCTCCTCGCCAGGAGGAGCACAACTGGGATGTCTCGGACTCTGCCAATCTTGGCATTACCTCGTATGTACCCGTCCAAAAATCAACACCAACCAACCCACGACCCTACCATAGGTCCCCATCTCCTCGTCAACTTTCACTAACATACCTTATCCTCGCTAGGCAAAAGTCGTTGAACCTCGACTTGGTCACCACCCCACCGACCCGTTCCACCACCACAGCCCCAAGGGCATCATCATCATCTTCCACCTTCCACCATCGCCGTCTCGTTACGACAGGCAGTACCAACAACCCAACCAACAATCCCGCCTCTACCACCACCACCACCACCACGATAGTCGGCACACAAGAAGACAAAAAACCATTCCCACCCACAACCCAAACCACCCTCTCCCAAGCCATCCTAACCACCCACCACCACCTCCTCTCCCTCCAATCCCAACGCCGCGAATCCGCCCACCTGGCCTCCCTGTGGCAAGAATCCGTCCTCCAGTCCCAACAAACCATCCAAGCCATCTACCGCCGGACGGGTTTTAGTCACAGTCTCGGACCTCTTCTCCCGTTTTCCCAGCATTACAACCCCGGCGGGGCGTTAGAGGAGGCGGTAAACCGAGCCATGGAAATCGAAGCCGTGGCGAGTTTCGATCGCTTCGTCCAAGACGAAAACGGTGGGGGATATTTCATCGACTTGATGGGGGAAACAACACTTGTGCTCGACGACAACGAAATGGAGCGAGCGAGGCAGGCGGTGCTGGCCGTGGTGCATGCGGCCGTGGGTGTTAATGGTATTCCTCCGGAAGGTGGTATCAACGTTGAACAGGTGGCGGGGGGGTTTGCTATTTTGGCGAGGCTGGTGAGGGAGTATTACATTTTGATGGAGTTTGAGATGACGAGGGATGGTTTTGTGGAAAAGGCTGCGGAGCTGAGGAATGAGGCGAGGCGGGTGAGGAGGGGGGAGCTAAAGGAGAAGAGAAGGGAGTTGGGGAGGGAGATTAGGAGGGAGGGAAGATGGTTGAGGTGGGATTATGTGAGTTGGTGGGTGGAGGGGGAGGATGTTTATGGGTTGGTGAGGAAGAAGCCCCAGGAGGAGGAGGGGGAAGAGTGGGAGGGGGTGGAGGTGGAGCTTGCGGAGTCGGGGTGGTTGTTTGAAAAGGATGTCCTTGATGGTGAGGCGTGAGAGGAAGAAAGGATTGGAATTTTGGAGGATGTGGTGGGAAGGACGTTGGTGTACTTGTTCGTGCTTGCCGTTTTGGGAAATCTTTAGGCTGGTGTTGAAGGCATTCGCATGTCTTGGCATAACTTCATAAGTGGATACGACCCACATACCGTCACCATGGGGCTGTAGCCTTCACTGTACCTGTTTATGAGCTGAAGGAATATACAACACCAGCAAAGTGTGATGCTGTTCTGTGACATGGTTATTGTCCAGTCATAAAGACAGCCAAATCGGTGATATTTGTACTCACCATTCAGCTGTTTGTGGTTCCATCTAACTGCGCTGCATCGTCCAGTTTTCCGTTGCCTCTGTTTTGTGTTTTGTCTTTGGCTTCCACAAAGGTTGATAGCTCGTGGTGGGATTCAGGAGCAATCACGCATCGTTACATATGTGACTTTGCATGAGTCGAAAAATGAAGATGTGAGTTCACCAGAATGCTGCTGATAAAGACAAACTGAAGCCACGAGACGGGAGTCTGTTAAAGCACGAGAGGTTGTCGTGAGCGTAAAGTGGTCCGGGGAAATGAGACGGAGCTGTACGGTATGAGGCAGCAGCATGAGAAAAGAGGACGCGTTACGCATCACAGTGCTCGTTCTGTCATGAAGTCATCGATAAAGTGTGTCAAGGGAAAGCACAGACTGCAGTGAGTGAAATGGATAAAGTGAGTGAGGGGGTGTCGCATGGCAGAAAACCCCAAAACCAGAGACCTCCGCTGTGCCACCCTCTCCATGGCCAATAAGGAACAGAAAGGACGCGGCGGTCATCAAGTGGAAGTACCTTCCTGGGCTCTCACTCGGTTTGTTAGAGGTACCTATATACACCTTCCCCGACTGACGATGAAATGCAGACCGTATTTCACTTGCCGAGGGAAGAGCGGCAGAGAATGAATGAAGTCAATAGCGGGGCGGCGTCGAACCCCGGCCGCGCACAGCTACAGCCCCCACACAGCCCCACCGATTTTCCCCTGCCAAGACCACAGTTCTTCCTATTTAGGGAAGGGACGGACAGGTACCCAAGCGGGGCTTCAGAAGGTACGTACCTACCTGTACACCTCGCTTCACGCGACGTAAATGACGGCAGTGCTACACAGTACATCGTTGCCAAAGTTGCGGCTGTAAGGGGCACAGCACAGTTGGCACAGATGCTGGGTCTAACGAATCGATAAGGTTCTACGAAGGGGAAAGGGAGGAAGGGAGGCGCCCTCTGGGCGGCACTGGCCAGCTGTCCTTTTGAGGACTGGGGCACGGGCCACTCCGCTTGCCGTGGCGGCAAGGACCGCAACTGGCGGCCCGACTGGCGGCACGACTGGCAGTGCCAGTCAAACTCAGCCACGGGCATCAGCCCCATGACAGCGGCTCAAATTACTTGCAATCTTGCACGGCACCTCTTCGCATGCAATGTGAAGGGAGAAAAGTTCCATCTCTTTGTAAGGGTATCGCTAGGAAGGCCTAGGGGGACCCGCATAATTAGGGTATAGTGGCCTAGGACGACGGATAAAATAGCGGATAAAATAAGGATGGTAGGATATAATATAGAGGAAAGGATTTCGGAATCCGGGCGCCGATTATTCCAGACCTATAAGGAAGCGTATAAATATAAAAGAGGATAGCTCCTAGCCAGAGATTTATATTTAATTAAATTAAAATCTTTCTTTTAGAATAAATTTATTTTATACGACTTATTTTCACCTTCTCGTACCTATAATTTTATAATTCTTTAACTTCTATAATTCTATTAATAAAAGCCGTAAATATAATTAATAAACGTAAAGAGAATTCGTATAAAAAAAGCGCTATTAATTTTCGCTATAAAAATAACGCAAACCCGATATAAAAAACGTATAACTATTTACGTATTATTAATAATATAATTAAAAATCCCGCTAATAAAAGGGTTATTAATAAATACGAAGAAAATAATTACGAAGTGGCGTCTTACGAACCCGAAAATAATATTACTCTAAAAGATTTTAGTAATAAATATAATAATATTAGTAATAATAAATTATAACCCGAATTTATACTATATAAAAAAGCCGAAAGTAATTTTAAACAAAAAATTTAAATATAATTTAAAGAGCGGTATTTAATAAGGAATTTATATATCCTTAATTACTACCGCTCTAAGAGCCTTTATTAATAGAAGGAATATTATATTAATAAAACGGAAGAATAATTATAATCGGAATTTTATCGGGGTAAGAGCCCCCTAAAATCTAATTAGTGTAACCGCTCCCTATCCGTACGCAATTATTTATTAAACGAATATTTTTAATCCCGCTTTTATTTTTATTCTTATTCTTATTCCTAATTTCGCGCCTATTCCTACTCCTAAACCCGCTCCTACTCCCTATTCGCCTAATTTAACTAATCCGGCCATTTTAATAATTTCTCCCCTACGTAAGAATATTATAAATAGCGAATATTCTATAAATATAAGTATATAAAATAATACGAACGTTAAAAATTTATAGAAATAATATTATAATTTTTATAAATATTATTATAATTTATATAAAAAACTGTAGGCCAAGGAAATAAAGAATCCTATTTACGTCCCCCTACGTATAATATTCGTAAATTAACGACGAATAATATAAGCGCCGAAGTCGAAGATTGGATTAATAATATCGAAAACGGTAATTAAATTCGTAAAAATATTAATACTTATTAATTTATTTAATAGGCCCTCTTTAAAATTAATAATTCTATAATTATTTTATAGCGTATATATTCTATTACTCTCCTCGATAATAAAAGTTAAAAGCGACTTATAATATAAGAAAAATTTTTAAAATTTATCTATAAAAAATATATTACCCCTAAAATTTATAAATTCGATATTAAAGAATAATTATTCCTTATACGTTAAAATAATAATAAAGACCCGTAGAAATTATAAAATTAATATTAATATAATTACTAATAATTTAGTAAAAACGTCGTTATAAATAAATAATCGATATATAATTTCTTTTTCTAATTAAAAAAGAACGTATATAATTACTTCCGTATATATTAAATCCCTATTAATAATTTAATAGAAATTACCTTAAAAGTAATAAATTAATAGACCGAATTTAAAAATAAAAAGTAAACCCCGAAGGATAAAATAAATAAAAATTATTATAACGAATAATCTTCGCGTTATAAAGGGTCTTTAAATAACGAATGCTCTAATTATAATAAAAACCGTAATTGAAATTATAATCGGGATTATAACCGGGATTATAATTCCGGAAGGCGTAAAAGCCGTAAAAAAGATTAATCCTTTAATAAATAGAATGGGGGTAATAACGAATCCGGCCTAAATTATTACAATTATAGAGATAAGGGATATTACGCTCGCAATTATACGAAGTATAGAAAAATAAATAATTAAAACCGGCCGAAAGAGAAAGCTACCGTTTAAAGCGTAATTACTAAATAAAATACTAAATATAATAATAATAAAGAAAATAATTATATTTCGGATACTAAAAAATCGGTAAAAAATTAAACCCTATAAAAGAACCGTCGTTCGATAGGGTTAATAATTTTAAAACGGTTAAAAAAAACGGGCTAGGCAAAATTTCCGTAATATTAATTATATTAAGGGGTCGCTAATTAAAAGAATATATAAATTTAAATTTAAAAATAAAAGTTAATACTATATATAAGAATTTCGTAAAGAAATATAAATTAAAGAAAATAGAAACCGGTATTCTACTTATTTTAATGAGTATAAATAATAAAAAAATATATTATTATAAAGCGTACGAATTAATATTTATTTTAAAGGATTAGAAGGGTTAGGAAAAAGAATTTACTTAATTATTTTATACGATCCGAAGAAATAATTAAATACCGCTATTATTATTATCTATACCGGGTATAAATTCTAAAAATATTATTATATATATTAATAAAAATAAATTTAAATTTAAAAAGGTACTCTTTATTAATATTATAATTCTTACGTATAAAATAATATATAATAATCGAATTTATATTATTAATTTAATTTTAATATATAATTTATTAAAATTAGATTTTAAAAACGTAAATGAAAATAAAGAACCGCCCATGTCACAGGATTATACCTGTGCCATACCCGGTATACGCACTAACCACCTATATAGGTGCCCAAATCCCCAGCGACCATTCCCGACTATAGTACGCATACCATAGTTCGATATAATCTAAATCTAGTCACCTATAATTATATATAATATTACGTAGGTATATACGGATTAAGGTATAGGTTTACGCCTATATATCCAATCCTCCATATATACTTTTCCCTTCCTTTCCTTCGTATAATAATATATATTTTATTATATATTTAACGGTACTAACGCTATCCCTTAATAATTTATTATACCTTCTTTAATACTACGCGCATAATTTTCGAGGAAGATTAATCGTTAATTATATTAATTAATATTAAAATTCGTTTCCTTAATAATTAACGCTTTAACGATAGTCCCGTAGTTAATTCGAATTAAATAACTATTAAAACGAATATTACTATTACGGTCGTTCGTATTCTCTTTTCCCTTATATTTATTAAAATATATTAATTTAAACGATTAATATCCGATTTAATCCCCGCCGTAATTATTAATACCCTCGTCGCGGCTATTATACTTTCTAAAGTCGGAAACGTCGACCTTCGTAATATTAAATTCTAGGACTAATTTACCGACGCCATTTATACGTTTAATAACGATTCTATTATTATCTTAGTCTTTATTATTTAAATTCTTAATTTAGGTAATTATTTTATATTCCCAGCCGCTATTTATATATTCGCCCGCTTTATATAATTTAACGTTATTTCTATTATTACCGAATTTTAAAATACTAAAGAAGACCTTTAATAATTTAAAAATGAGAATAATTAATTACGCTAAGATTTTAATTAGTTTTATATTTTAATTTAAAATAAAGATTAAATTAATACGATTCTTAATATTAATTTCGCGATTTTTAAAATTAATTATACCCTTTAACTTTTAAACGCTATTATTAAATAATAAATTTAGTATAATATTTATAAATAAGTTTTCGCTAACGCTACCTCCTAATATAATAATATTATTAACGACCTTTAAATTCGTTTAACCACCCTTTAATAAAATTTATCCGACGTTTAAAAGCGTTATTCCGACCTTAAAATTAATTTCCAAAATACAATTAAATGCAAAATAATTAAATATTAGAAGATAATTAACGATTTTCGTTAGCGTTTATTTAAACCTACTAATTCCGCGTCCGTACTTTTACCCGACGATAATAACGATAATAATTCCAATTCTAATAATTCTAAATCCGAATTTAATAATATAATTATTAACGACCCGGTCGGAAGTAATAGCGGTAATAATTATAGGTCGGTATTATATATCGTTATTTCCCCCGTTTTTAATAATACCGGTAAAATTCTTAAAAGAGTTGCTAAATTTCGTTAATAGCGCGTTAATATCCTATTCGCTTTTAAAGATAAATTTTCCGCCTTTAAGACCGAAAATACTAAATTTTCTTTAATTTCCCGTTCCCTTCGCGGTAAACTTTAAAAAATAATCGAACCCGAATTTATTAAAATTTTATTTAATAAACCGGCTAAATAATTTATTACCTTCGATTTATTTAAATAGATAATTAATAAATATAATAACGTTAATATTATAATTTAAATTCGTTATAAATTCGAAAACTTAAAAATAAGTAAAATAAAATAATTTAATTTCGAGGATAAATTCGTTATTATTATTAAACGTTATTAATTTAATAATAATATAAAAATTTATTATTTCCATTAACGTTTAATCGAATACTTCCGTAATATTATCGCCCTATAGCGCCCTTAGCCTAAGGATAATAAATTTAACGAATAGTTTAAAATAACCTACGATTTTATTAAATAGTTCGAATAAAAGGATTAATATAATAGGATCGCTAACCCCTATTATAAATCCAATATTAATAACCCTATTACCGGCTTTAATTCCGCTTTTAATAATATGAATAATTCCGTTCCCAAATTTACTATTAACGAAGGTAATACCGTTATAAATTTCGATTTTATATCCGCTTCCGACGTTTAAATTTCTTATATAATCGATAATAATATATTTTAATATTATATAAAGACCGGTACTTATACCTACTATAATTATAAGGGCTATTTTTCCGCTAAATATAAGGGTTATATTTAATTTAAAAAGGAAGTACCCGAGCGTAAATTACGTAGAGAAAGAGAAAAGGAAAAGAAAGAGAAGAAGGATAAAAAGGAAAAAGAGAAAAATAATAATAATAATAATAATTAATAATAATACCCCGCTTAAAGTTAATACGAATATAATTAATATAATTACTATAATATTAACGTTATAAATATTCCTACTCTTAGTATTCTAGTTTTTAATTATTTTATATTATAATAATAATTTACTTACTACTTTACCCCTATATATTTTTACGGTTTTGTAGGCCCGGTTATAAATAACGAGAACGGTTTTATTAATAGTTAAAGAAATATATAACCTCTTACTTAAATTATAATTAAAAACTAATATTTATTAAATATAAGTAAAGAGGAAGATAATTGAAGAATATTCTTATAATTAAATTTAAAATTATTAAAATTAATAAATCTTTTATAAATAGCCGTTATAAATACTTTAATTTATTAAATCTTTTTATTTATTTATTTTACAAACTATATAAAATATATTATACTATATTCGTTAATAACGGTTATACCACTTTAGGGTTTATTAACCGTCGTTTCGTTTTACGTAATAATCTTTTAATTTTTAAATTCTAATTCTTTAAATTTTTATACTTCGTTAATAATTAAATAAAGGGGAGTATTACGTATTTTAATTATCTAATTATAAATATTAACGTATATTACGAATTTATTAATTTTTTTATTTACGACTTTATAAAGGATAACCCTATTATTTTCGAATACCCGTAATTAATTTACTACGTCCTTAATATCGATTAATTTAACGATCGCCTTATTTTTAATTCTATTTACAAATAACGTAATTATTTTCCCCTAAAAATACCCCATTACCTACATTATATACCGTTATTACGTAAATATAACGTTAATACGCCTTTAATTATTATTCCTAACGGTATACCCTCCGCTATTATTTTTAAAAACTCCCTTAGGACGTAATTAATATATTAAAAACCCTCCGTTTTAAACGTCTTCAATAAAAGAGAGCCGGATACCCCCGTTTTACTATCGGAGGCCGTTCGCCGGATTTTTATCTCCGCAATTACTAAATACGCTATTTATTAATATTTTAATAAATTTAAATAAAGGGTTACTAATAGAATAGGTATAATCCCTATTAATAAGGTTATTAGCGGTTAAATTTTTATACTAATAATTATAATACGTTATTACTCCTCTCCCTTATTATATATAGTCCCTATATTATATCGTTTAGCCGGAAGAGTACGTACTTCTTTCTTTAATTATCGAATACCGGTCCGCTTTTATTATATTTTTAAAGGGCCCTTCGATTTAACCGATATTAAAGAGTTCTTAATAATTATATTTAATTAATTCGCCGAAAAATATAAATTTTAAATTATCCGTATAATAAAAGTGAATATAGTAAAAGATATTTAACGTATAATAGACGAGGATAAAGTAATAAAAGAAAAAGGCGCCCTAACCCCGAATATAATTAACGATAATTTTACGGTTAATATAATTAAAAATATTATAAATAATAAAATAATTTATTATAAAAAATTCTTCGGTAATAATTATTATATTTAAATTAATATATTTTATAATATTAGAAGTAAAGAAATTATTAAAGCAATTAAAATTTCCGTTTTAATTATATTTATAAACGATATTTCCGACTTTTAAATTTACAAAAAGATTATTAATCGTTATTTTACCATTAATAATATTAATATTAATAAAATTACGTCTAAAAATATTACTAAATTCTACGAAAAGGTAAATAAACCCCTAAAAACCGACGTTTAAATTTAATAAAAACTATTTCGGTAATACTAATAATAAATAAGTAATTTTCGCTAAAAAAGCGCTAATATATTACCCCCTAACCGGTTTTACGATTTTAAATTCGAATTTAAACCTAAAACTATATTACCCGCTTCCCAGGGTCGTATTTTTAACCTAAAAAAATTTAACGTTATTAAAAAATAAATCGACGATAATTTAAAAAAGAAGTTCATCCGGCTATTATAATTAAAAGTTTCCGTTCTTATATTCTTAATTAAAAAGCTGGGAAGAAGAATCTACATTTATATTAATTATTAAAATATTAATAATATTACCTTTAAATCCCGTTACCTATTTTTATTTATTAAAGAAATATTCGACGTTATTTACTATATTAAAATTTTTATTAAATTAAATATTATTATTACTTTTAACCGAATTTATATTAAAGAAGGTTACGAATAATTAATTATATTTATAATAAAATTTAGGCTATTCGAATCCTTAATTATACTTTTTGGCCTTTAGGGCGCTTTTAACGCTTTTTAAAATTATATTAACGATATTTTATATAATATTTTTAATATTTACGCGATTATTTATTTCGATAATATCTTTATATATTTTAATAATAAAAAGGATTATAAGCGATACGTTAATAACGTTTTCGAACGTTTAATTAAAATTAATTTGAGTGTAAATATCGATAAATATAAATTCTATATAAAACGTACGAAATACTTCGGTCTAATTATTATATTAGGCGGTATCGAAATGGATCTAAATAAAATTAAAATTATACTCGATTAAACGCCCCTTTAATTTAAAAAATCGCTCTAATAATTCTTTAGCTTCGCGAACTTCTACTAGCGTTTTATTAAAGTATTTTCGATAATAATATCCCTATTATACGAATTAATAAAGAAAAATATATTATAATTATAATCCGACCGCTATTAATCCGCTTTTAATATATTGAAGAAGGTTTTCGCAACCGGATTCGTATTAAAAATTTATAATTAGATTAAAAAAATTATAATTGAAATAAATATATCTAATTAAGTAGTAGGGGGTATGCTTTTATAATATAGTAACGACGGAGTATTATACCCAATCGCTTACTTTTTAATAAAATATATAGTTTAGGAATATAATTATAATATTTATAATAAAAAATTTTTAATTATTATTAAAACGTTAAAAGAGTAATAACCCGAATTTAAAGGAATATAATAACTATTCGATATTTTAACGGATTATAAAAATTTAAAAACCTTTATAATTAATAAGTAATTTATATAGCAGTATATATATTAATTATAATTCTTATTATATTTTAACTTTTAAATTTAATATACCTTAAAATTAAAAAATTTACGCTCTAATACTTTTAATAAAAAGCCTAACGATATCCCCGCGGGTATTAAAAACGAACGTTTCGCTACTTATTAATATACCCTTCTCTAACCTTTATAATTTATAAATAATTACCTCGACGAAAAAGACTTAGCTTTTTATTATTCCCTCTCTTTAATAAACGATTATAAAAATAAATCGATCGATAATATTATTTTAAATAATTATAAAAATTCTATATTCCTTTAAAAAGTAATCTCCGCCCTAAATAATTTAAATAACCGTAATTAATTAATTTCGATTCGTAAAATCCTTTATAAAACTTTTAACGAATATTGGGTTACTTTTAATAATATTATTAAATAGTACGACCGTATAATAATCGACCCTTATAATAAGGAATTCTAATTTTAATTAATTAATCGTTAATATAATTTACTTAATGTAAATTACTTTAATTGTAATGTTACCTACGAATTCCTATCCCGAAAATTCTATTAGGAGGGTATAATTAATAACGTATATATATTTTATAAAGTTTACTTACTTTATATAAAGATTAAATTCCTTAAGTATAATTCCGCTAATTTTTTTAAAACCCTACCCGTTACGCTAATTCCCTAAATCCGTATTTCTATCGATTATATTACTCCGCTCCTTAATAATTTCTATTTTAATTAAGAATTTAAATATATTTATATCGTTATTAACCGGCTAATAAAAATACGGTATTTTATATTAACGGTTACGTTATTAATAAAAGAATTAACCGAATATTTTATCGACTATATTTATTACCTTTATAGCCTTCTAAATTCCATCCTTTCGGATAAAAATATTTAATTCGTATTATAATTCTAATCTTTTTTATATTAACGTTTAGGTATTAAACGTATTTTAACCTCCGCTTTCTACCTTTAAACGAACGTTTAAATCGAATGTATTAACGTAGAAATAAAATAATATTTTTAATTATATATTAATTAGGTATAAACTAATTAGGTTAAATAGCTTCCTTTCGTAAAATTCGCTAATAATAATGTAATATCCTTATTAATAAGCCTATTACCTTTCTTCACTAACTACGGTTATTACCCCCGTATAGGCACCGAACTTCGTAACCCCTTACTATTAATATTATTATTTATATAATTAAAAGAATATTATAAAGCTAACGAATTCGCCGATTACTTTTATAAAATTTAGGACTTTATAATTTAATAAATTAAATATAATTAAAACCGGTACGAAGAAAATACTAATAAAAAGCGGATCGATTTAATAAAATATAAAAAAGGGGATATTATCCTATTTAATACGTTTAATCTAATTAGTAATCGTTTATATACTAAATTCTCCCCCCGTTAAGAAGGATTATTTAAAATTTTAAAAGCGGATTTATATACCGTTAAATTACGATTATTCGATAATATAAAATATTCGCTAATCTTCTACGTTTCGATAATTTAATATTAAACCGGTTAAAATTTCCTTAATTAAATCGTTAATTCCGACGTCCGTATTAATAAAAGTAGAATTATAATTCGTACCGACGATTACGAAGAATATATTAAATAAAAATTCGATAAATTACTAAATATTAAATAAAAAAGAAAAAACTATTATTAATACTATTTAATTAAATAGAAGGGCGATTATAACCCTATTTAAAAAAAGGTTAATAACGTTATCGATTATAAGGTACGTCTTTAAAAATTTTATTATAATTACCCCGATAAATTAATACCGCCCCGCGTTAAGGAGCTTTTCGACCGTTTTGAATAAAAAGGAAAGTACTCGATAATAGACCCCGTTATTCGTAACGAATAACCCGATGCTAATACCGAGCCCCGCGCTTTACACCGCCGTTCTGCCCGCTTAATATAACGATTCGCTATCTCTAAAATAGAATTATTACTAATTGAAAAGGAGGTAGAAAAGGGATTTATAAAAGTAATAATAAGGATTATACGATTTTTAATAAATAAATAATTTAGAATACGGCTAACGTTATAGTTAAAAGCATTTAATAAATTAATAAAGGATTCTAAATTATAATTATACGTATATATAAATTTTTTTCAACTCTACGAATTTTTTTTAAAGGGGGATAGTATTATAGGATTATATTTATACTATACCCGGTATACGTATTAATTATTTATATAGGTATTTAAATCCCTAGCGACTATTCCCGATTATAGTACGTATACTATAATTCGATATAGTCTAGATTTAGTTACCTATAATTACGTATAGTATTACGTAGGTGCGTACGGACTAGGGTATAGGCTCGCGCTTATATATCTAGTCCTCCGTATATACTTCTCCCTTCCCTTCCTTCGTACAATAATATATATCTTATTATATACCTAACGGTGTTAACGCTATCCCTTAATAGCCCAAAAATATAGCGGATAATATTCCTCTAATATTAAAAAGGTTTAAAAATATATTTTCTAAAGAAAAGGCTAAAATACTATTATAATTACCGGACGCTAAATATAAAATCGTTTTTAAAAAAAGGGAAAAAATACCTAATATCCCTATTTACCTTTTATTTATTACGCAATTAAAAACGCTATACGAATATTTAAAAGAGAATTTATAAATTAATTATATCCGCTACTCCTAAAGTTCTATCGGGGTACCGATTTTATTTATACCTAAAAAGGATAATATATTATAATTATATATCAACTACTAGGGATTAAATAAAATTACTATTAAAAATCGATATTTATTACTATTAATTAACGAATTAATAAACTAAATAATCGGCGCCAAAATATTTTTTAAAATTAATTTATACGAAGCGTATTACCGAATCCAAATTAAAGAAAAGAATTAATAAAAAACCGTTTTTAAAATATAATACAATTACTTCGAATATATAATAATACCGTTCGGGCTTATAAACGTACCTATTATATTCTAAATATATATATATAAAATATTTATAGGACTTATCGACCGTATTTATATAATATATTTTAATAATATTTTAATTTACTCGAATTCTAAAAAAGAATATAACGAATATTTCCATTTAATCTTCGAACGCTTACATACTACCCAACTTTTCGCAAAGGCGTTTAACTACGAATTTTATAAAAATTATATCGATTTCTTTAATTACCGGATTACTATAAAAAAGGTAATAATAAATTTTAAACGAATAAAAGCGGTTTAGGAATAATTAATACTTAAATCCTTCTATAATATTTAAATATTTTTAGAATTTACTAATTTTTACCGACGGTTCGTATATTAATATTCTTATATAATAAAACCTATTATTAATTTATTAAAGGGGAATAAAAATAGGCGGAAATTAAACGTATTCTATTAAATTAAAAAGGCCGATAAAATATTCTAGGCCTTAAAAGAAGCGTTTATAACGGTACCAATCCTTCGTTATTAAAACCTAATTAAGAAAATTAAAATCGAAATAGACGCTTCGTAAAGGGCTATTTTAGGAATTTTATCCTAATTTACGGGAGATATTTAATACCCCGTAACGTTCTTTTCTAAAAAATTAATAAACGTAAAATAATAATAATATATAAACTAATAAGAATTATTCGCTATTATAATTAACCTAAATTATTAAATATATTATTTAAAAGGATTTTTAAAACTATTTATAATATTTATAAATTATAAAGCGTTAAAGAATATTACAAAATCGCCGGCGAACGATTTACATAGAAGGTTAACTCGCTAAATCTACCGGTTATTTTAATTCAATTTCGAAATAAAATACCGGTCGGGAAAAACGAACCTAATAAACGGTTTATTTAGGAAATTAAATTATATAAAGGGGGATATAGCCTATAGTAACGTTTTATTAATTTTTTAGAAGAAATTAAATTTTATTTCGGAATTATTAAATATAATTAAAGAGTAATTAAACTCTAAAATTCTATATTAGTATAAAAAGAAATTTATAATTTATACCTTCGTTAAATAAATTCGACGAATAATACAATTTACTATTATTATAAAAGATATTTTACTAATATAGTTAATAAAAGGAATATTCCTTTAAATTTTACTATATAAAATCGCGAAGAAGATAATATACTAAAAAATCCTTTAAATACCCTTAACGAATTGGGAATTTTATATTATTATAAAGGGATTTTAATTTAAAGATTTAAATTTAGCCGAATAAATAACAATTATTTAATTTAAAAAGATTATAATCGGAGGATATAAATTAAATAATTAAAAGGTTTTTTATTTTAAAGAATAATTAATAATCTCTAAAAAAGGATTATTCTATAAGGAGATTTTATACTCTTATTATAATAACCTAAGGGTTAATTATATAAGTACGCCTAAAACCCTAGAATTTATTAAAAGGAAATTTTATTAAAAGGGTTTTATATAAAACGTTCGGGAGTACGTTATAAAATACGAATTATATTAGAGGACCTAAAAACCCCGATACTAACTTTATAAAAACTTTTAATTTTTATTAATACCCGAATAACCTTTTTAAAAAATTAATATCGATTTTATTACTAACCTTCTATTAAATTAAAGAGCCGACGGGAAAATATATAACGTTATTTTAATAATTATAAACTAATTTATTAAAATAGTTTTATTTATACCTATTATTAAAATATTTAATATAATTTCTATAACGTCCCTATTATATAAATATATAGAATACCGATTCGGCTTACCGTTAGGAATTATAAACGATAAAAATAAATTATTTATTAGCGAATTTTAAAAAGAATTTACTAAAACGCGTAGGATCCTACGAAAATTATTTACTATATTCTATTTATAAATAGATAAATAAATAAAACGCTTATATTAAACTATCGAAAAGACTTTACGTATTTAAACTTTAAAAGATAACTTTATATTTTAAAATAAAGAATTCCCGGAAATAGAATTCGCGTATAATAATTTTACGTATATAATTATAAGAGTTTCGCTATTTAAAGTTTTTTATAGCTACTATTTATATATAATCGAATATATTAAAGGGCGGAATTTTATTAAAATTTAAAGTATAAAAGAGCAATTATAAAAATTAGAAGAAATTCGTAAAGTAATATAACGTTATTAGAATTAAACGATAAAAGTATAAAAGAAGGTGTATAATAAGAAATATACGCCGATTAAATTCTAACCGAACGACATTATAAGTTTATTAATTAAGAATTTCTAATTTAAAAATAGGAAATTAATACCTATATATATTAAAATTAAAGTATTAAAGAGAATTAACTCCTAAATATATTAAATAATTTTACTAATATAGTATAATTGGATATATAACGTCTTTTTAATTAATTTATTAAAATTTTAAAAGAGTAGAGAAAACGGAGATTACGAAATATTATTATTAAAGTTATATAATAAATAAAAAGAGTAGGAAATTAAAGAAATTATAAATTATTAAAAAGTGGATATAAATTAGAGGTTTTTAATTAAATAAATAAGGTAGCCTATAAAATATAATATTTAGGAATTTAAAGAGTATTTCGAAAATGCGTAAAAAATATTCTCTAAATATTAGAAAATTAAATAAAAATATTATAGGAAATAGGATAATTAACGTAAATAATATAATAAGAATCTACTATTTTATAATTATAAAAAATAATAAATATTAAATATAGCGCGAAATATTATATATAAAGTTTAATAAGCGAATAATTATTATATACCCTAACGGAGACGGGAATTAAGAACCTATTTATTAATAAAAAAAAAATATTATCGCCGGCGAAAAATTTGCGTAGCGGGATAAATTAGGGGTAGCTTATACCGGAAGTAAAATACTTAAGGACTAGTAATTTAACTCTAAATATTTTAATATAATATTAATTAGGAAGTAGTTACGCCGAGCCGTAAATTAAAATTATAAAGAGTTTAAAGAATCCGAATATTAAAACCGGAAGAAGAGCTTTTTTAATACTTTTATTAGACCGGGAATTCTCCGTCCGATAAAAATAAATAATTAAATTAAAAAGACCTAAAATAACCGGTAAATTTTCTATTAAAATTATAAAGAATCCAATATATTAAAGGGAGAACTATTCTAATACTTCCTATTAAACTAAGGATTCTCCGTCCGATAAGGATAAAATAATTAAATTAAGAAAATTTAAAGCTAATCGGTAAATTCTTCTTCAATATTTATTTATAAATAGCGTTAAAGGTTATTAGCCTTAAAGTAATTATAATAGCCTAAATTATAAAGAGGTTTATAACCGATTAATAAATACGGATATTAATAGGATTTTTTAAATTAAAGAAATATAATAAATTATTAACTACGTAAAATAAATAATTATTAATCGATAATATAATTTAAAATACTTCCGGCTCCTAAAAATAATTAATACGTATTAAAGCTTTTATTAACCCGGTTAACCAATTAAAATTAGTAAATCCTTCCTTATATCCTAAGGATTATAAAAGTTTAATTTTAAAAAAAAGGAGGGCGGTTCGGGTTAAATCCTAAAACCGATTCCGGACGAAACTCCGATCCTAATTCGGGATAGAATTTTTATCCTACTTAGGAATTTTTTCGAAATCTTTTATTATTTAAAATAAAACGCTTCCTATCCGGGGAAAGGATATAAAAAGAAAAGAATACCGAAACGGTAAATAAAATACGTAATATACAAAAATTAAACTATTTCGGGATCGGCTTTTAAAAATCAATAATAACTTTAAAAGGCGAATATTAATTACAGAGTTAGTAAATTATTATATTACCGCGGCTAATAAGCGCAGGAATATTAATATAATATAAACGGTTAAAATAAGTAGGGACCGTTATTTCGTTTAATATATCGATATAAATATCGCCGATCGGTTTTTAAATCTTTTAATAAAATTATTTAATATAAAAACGTCGCCTCTACGGGCATTATAATAATCGCCGTATAATAATATAATTTAAAGATTAAATTAATCGGGGGGGGAATAATATTAATATATAAAATAAAAATAAATAATTAAATAATATAATAGAACCGAAACGTAGCGTAATATACGAATAGAAAATAAGGTTTTTTACGAAATATAATATAATATATAAATAGAAAATAAAATTTTCTACGGATCGTAATAATTAATATTAAAATTATAAGGGATTATAGTTTCTAGGGGGGGGATAATTATAAAAATATTGCTAAAAAAGTTTAGGGGGACCTATATAATTAGGGTATAGTAGCTTAAGACGACGGATAAAATAGCGGATAAGATAAAGATGGTAGGATATAATATAGAGGAAAGGATTTCGGAGTCCGGGCGCCGACCGTTCCGGACTTATAGGGAAGCGTACAAATATAAAAGAAGATAGCTCCTAGTTAGAGACTTATATTTGGCCAGGTTAAAGTCTTTTTCCTAGAATAGACTTACTTTGTGCGACCTACTCTCACCCTCTCGTACCTGTAACTTTACACTCTTATACCATCTGGATCGTGGCGGCTCTTTGATCGACTCTCTTAAGCTCCACTCAATTCCATTGGCCGACGGGAACAATGGCACTCCAACAAAGCGAGGAAGTTGCTACCTCCAGGGGCATGTGTACCTTCCTTGTCCGAGCTCTTTTGTTCCCGGTGATGGATGTTGCGGAGTGAGCCGTAGAGGTACTGGAAGGAGCATTTGGTGCTCACCATGGTACCTACCTGACTACGGTAACGGAACCGACTGTCGGCGGGAATTCTCTTACGGCCCGGCCACGACCTGAGCAAAAGCCCAGCCTACCAAGATTCTTTCCAGGGCATCCCGTTTCCGTTTCTTCCGATTGCAACTTTCCACTTTTCTCGTACTTGTCTCCTCCTTTTTCACTTCCCTCTGTTCAATTGCAATCTGACTTTTGACGAGTCCAGACGAAACACGTCCGCGCCACCGTCCAGTCTGATATCGACGACGACATCCCACCCAACCATGCCATCCCATGTTTTCCCACGCCAATTACCCCATCCCAATCCCCATCGCCTATTGTCTTGCAAAATGTTCAACAGGGAACACCTCCACACAAAGCGGGCCGAGAATGGAACAAAGGGTGAGGTCAATGGCGGGAACAATAGAAGAGCTAACAGGGTGCAAAAGTGGTCAATAGCATCGTCGCCCATACCGGCCATGAAATAGGCCCACGCACACACACAAAATGGCAACAATGGAGAGCTTCTTGGTCGGTTTGGATAAAAGGGACCTCCATCCTTTGTCTCTTTTTTCCGTGCCCAAAGTTTGGACACGATCCATCACAAATTCGACAAACCTCCCGACTTGTCTCAACCTCCACCTTGGCACAATCGAGCAAGAGTGCAACTTGCGTCAACAACTCAACATCAAGACACCAGCAGACATAATCACCTCTCCACCGGTCATGTCCTTACCGGCAGCGGCAGCACCGGCACCCGTTGAGGGAGCAGCTAGTCCCTCGAGTTGGTGGCAACTTCAGCAATGGCAACCGGGTCCCATTGACCAAATTCCGGTACCAGAACTCCACAAACTATCCCACAACGGCACACCACCCCGCCAAGGCCCCTTGGGAGATGTCATGGACATGCAATTGCTCAACTTGAAACTTTACCAGTATGTACAAGTACCAGCACGCTTTCTTGCTTGAAAGCAATCCAGAGTCTCAGTCATTAACGCTGACCATCTTGATAGGCTCCAGGCCACTCTTCGGGGGGGAACTTTGGACGCTCGTACTCTCTTTGAAATGGCCGAGAACTGTGAAAAGGAGTTAGAGGCAGCGAATGGGTTTGTTCCTGTGAGGGTCGAGGACTATGTTTACCTGGAAACCGAAGAGCGCATGGGAAGCCTACAAGACCAGCTCATGTTCTTCGAGTTCCAGTGTACCCAGTGGGCCCTATTCCAAGCCTACCGTCAAGAACATCTAAGGCGAGATATGAACCGTCAAGAACTATGCGTTGCCTATTACAGGTGGCTCCTTGAACCTCTAGAGCACTATTGGCGCGTGGCGCCGTATGAACCACGGCGTATCGGCGCTATGACTTGGAGTTGGACGCTGTGCCACCAGCTTAGATTCGTCAAAGAGTTCTTTTATGACGAGGATCGATATATACCTTCTCCAGACGCGATTAATGCAATGATATTCGATGGCGGTCCAACTCCTCCGCAATCATCATCACCACTTCCGGCGGTAGCTCCAGCGACCAAAGCACCAGAGGCAATCGCACCACAATCTTCACCTCTGGCACCAGGACCCCAACTACCTCAACCCGCCGACCCGGACGCGCTTCCAGCCCCATCCGCTCCACCTCAACCACCAAGAGACCCAGCTGCCCCCTCTAACTCTAACCGCAGTCCAGATGGAAACGACGCAACCAGCGTCGTTCATCAGCAGCCTGCCAGGCCTGCCAAGCGCAAGAGAGCCACGCTCTCTCGCGAGCTACGGTCATTAGCTCAGCTTGGAGGACCTGGAAATGCTGTCGTTGGATTGGGAGTCGACAATGACGACAATCGGGAGCACCTACGCAGGTTGCGTCGTAAAACACACAGACGTGCGCCTCAGTAGAGTTGCTTGGTCGAACCTCTAGATGATTCCGGCGCATTAAGATAATAGGGTCGTCTCGGTAGTTGGCAGTTGGGCTACCGGGAGTGTTATGAGTCTGGCTGTTTGGATAGTAGTGGAGGACGGAGGTTGACATTGTAACAAAAGTCAAGGATAATGGGATTGATCAAAGGCGAGCAAGATGCCAGAGAGACCTACAAGAGAATAGGAGGCTGGTCCTTGACTAAATACTCTGGCCCCTTTTGATCAAGCGTCATATACTGAAAAATAGAATTGAAGTGCAAGGCTGATGAGTCTGATGTCGCTACATATTTTACTTGATGATGTGTAGTGTGGCTAGTGTAGAGAAGAAGCATGTTATTGATTGCAAGCAGCTGTACCCTAGTGTACGTTGAGGTTTCGTACCCAGGGCATGTCATGACACCTTCCTCTTCATTGTCGGCTATCCGCCTAGGTAGGTAGAGGTACCTATCAATTGGAAGGTCATCCGCCCACCCCTTCACTTCCCTGTTCGCACCTTCACTTCCATGTTCGCACCTTCACTTGCACTTCGCACCGCCACCTGACTGGCAAACAAGTCTTCCATGAGCAGGTGCCATCCGTCTGCAAAGTTCCATTCACTTCTGTTCGGTTGCCTGTCGCGACCTGTCCACAGACCCCGCCAATTTCAGTGACTGCGTCTCAAAAATATTTCATGGTAGGGCTTCTCTCCCTCGTGCCGTTTTTCTTCCTCGAAACAACCACTGCAACAACAACAACAACAATCGCAGTCTCCCTCGACGTCAAATTCCCTACAATCTACATCTCCAACTCCGGGCCCGGCATCCAAAGCGGCCTGTTGTGCTCTTGCTCAACTGTTCGTCGTCGTCGCCACTCACCCGCGAACCCGTCCTTTCTTCCAGAAATTCCCCCGACTGTCACACCACCATGTCGAGTTTGGCATACTCTCCCAATCTGGTCGCCGTTGTCCAGGTGACAAATACCGGCGCCAGATATCGTATCGAACTTACTCACCCGCCCAAGAACGATAACTACTGGGTCATCGGTAGTTCATCGACCGCCGACGTCAACGTTGGTAATGTGGCCATGGGTATCGCTAGTAAGCACATCGGTCTTGACATCAATCAAGACGGGGCGGTCGTGGTCAAGATCTTCTCCGCCCATCACACGTTGCTAAAGTACGAATCCAAGGATGAGTACGAGACGGTAGATAATTGGATCCACGAATGCTACGGCCACGACTCTCCAAATGCGCCGGCTTGGGTTGTTCCAGTCAACCACCCCGTCCATGTCTTTCTGGGAGAGGCTTCATTCAGTAACCGTGCTATCGAGGTCATCATCGAATCTTTCGACCATGCCGAACACCTAAACGACTATCTAGCGGCGGTCCAACGCCTCAAATCCTCCGCACCCCTCATAACAGCAGAGCTCAACAGGGAGACAGTCTCCAGCCTCCAGCCTCCCCAGCCAAGTCCTGTCCCGTCCTTGCCCGGAACTGCAACTTTCCTTAGCAGACGCCTTGAAGACATGAGATTGGCCACCCCGTCACGGTCTCCTCGCAATACCGTAGTTCCGAATTTTGAGGAGACGGCTCGCAATGCCGGACTGTACACCCACTCGTTCCTTCAAGTCACCACGAGGAACAACCAAAGGGCCCCCAGTTCGGCAAAAGTTGTCCGGGTTTTCTGCACAAGAACCGGGAATGTTTACGCCGGCAAGTATTTCAAGAAGACTGAAATGCCACTTCTGTATGACGAGGCCAATATTCTAAAACAGCTCAAGGACACCCAGACCGTAAGCCTGCTTGCCCCTATCTCCTCCCCCCCTTCACTGTAGGTAACTGACGACTTCTTTTCTTCAGTGCCATGTCACTACTTTTGTCGAAAAATTCCTGGTTCCGGCGGGAGACCCCAGGCGAAATATGCTGATCACGGAATGGTGCGACCTGGGCTCTATTGCGGAGGAGGCCAGTCGGAAGTGGTTCACCTACCACGAATGCTGCATGATCATCGATCAGATGGCCCAGGCACTGCAACACCTTCACGCGCAACAGCTCGTCCACCGCAACGTTCGCCCCCAGCACATCCTCGTCCGATCCAGGACAGACTCGCGACTCGAGGTCTGCTTGACCAACTTCTCTTCCGCCCTCAAAATTCCCACCATCGCTGATGGCAATGGCGGCCCCGCTACCATCGATCTAGACGCTTCGACTCGCGCTTCCTTCGCCCATCACGACATACGAGGAGAGAACTGGGCGGTACACGATGCGTACATTGCCCCGGACGGATTCACCCGCGCCGGCAAAAACTTTTACGCGCACGTCAAAAACCCCGAGGCTGTCGATATCTGGTCCCTGGGTGTCGTCGCGTTGGAGTTCCTGGCCGGCGGCTTGCCGTTCATTACCTACGAGACAGAGGAGGACTATCAGCATCCGATTCTGGTCAAGGATCAGCATTTCTTCCAGCTCATCGTGAACTACAGAGACGAGCTGGCGCGGAGTCCGGGCGCTGCCCTCGACGCTGGACTGGTTGGCTTGATCATGGAGATGCTGCACCCTTCTTGTTGGGAGCGGATCACGGCGCGGGACTTGGCTGGCGCTACGTGCATTCTGATGAATTTGCTGAGGGATGAGCGGATGCGGGAGTATTACAGGGTGCAGTATCCTGGTGGACAGTTTCCGGTTGTTATGGCGCCTGTTGTGCGCGCTTATGATGTTTGGTGTGGGAGGTATTAGATGTCTATCTACTGGAGAGGTTTCTTCAGGATTGGATGGACAGCTGTTGGTCGTGGCTGGAAGATGGAGGGATAGGAACTTCCGGGAAAAGGGGGAAGGCTTTGAGACATAATCGTGACATGGGGAGTCTTGTTAAGAGGCATTATCTCATGCCTTTTGTTTTCGACGTTTCTCTATCGGCGTTTGTCATTGGCTCTTTTTTTCAGCTTGTTTGGAGTTTTATGCATAGCGTAGCGAGATACCCTTTTAGCGTATGTTTGCTTGGAGGAAGTCAGGGAGGTGAGTTTCTTAGAGACAGTTCATTGTATTGAGTATAGCGTGGGGTGCTTACCCCCGAACACACCGCAGTAGCAAGGAGTGACAATGTATGTGTGATTTCCTGTCCATTTTCGCATGGGTCCAATGCAATAGTGACCTCTCCATCAATCCACTACTTCTATACCAAGAGAAGATCCTGGAACCAGTGTACATAACCTCAAGCCACGGACAGTCCCAAAGACCGCAAAAATATTGTCTTTACAATGTCCTGTGCTCTCGAAAACGAACACCTAGGCTGCCTGGCCCATCCCTGCTCTGGCGCGCTTGCGGGAGCTTGAGAAGCCCGAGAAGGAGATTGATATAACGAGGACAAAGGAAGGGGTGAAGAGAGTGGATGGCGGAGAAGATGGCGGAGAGGATGGCGGAGAGGATGGCTAATAAGTGCTAGTCGGAGGACCGGAGAACGAAGCCTCGCCGACGCCCGGTTACGGTAAGGTAAGGTATAGAGAGATGGTGGTGATATGCATTATGCCTATGGAGAGTGGTTGTGGCTTGTGGGTTTTGTAGGACGGGAGGAAGAGAAGACGCGTACTTGTCGCGTACTTGTCGCGGTCAAACTGGTAAAAGGCGTATGATGGGGTGTAAGTAGCTGGTTGGTAGCTGCCCCTGGTTGGTAGGTAGGTGCTGTGGGACTGGGAACTGGGGGAGGTCTAGGATAGGGCAGAGGGTAGAACGGGACAGGGTAGAGGATAGGGGACAGGGCAGGACAGGGCAGGACAGGGCAGGACAGGGCAGGACAGGGCAGGGCAGGGCGATTGAGTGTTGCCGGCGAAGGTGTGACATGGCAGGACAGGACAGGGCAGGACAGGGCATTGAGTGTTGCCGGCGAAGGGTGAGTGGTGACATGGCGGACTGGAGACCATAGGTAGGTGGGCTTGGGTTCTGCTCTGAGACTAACGGAGTCCCGCTCTGGTTGAAGATCCGTAGTGGACGAGTCTTGTTCAGTGGCAAGCTGCCCCTAGCCCATCATCACCACCATGCTGGCACCTATCTGCCAACTTCACGAGAGCCATACCCCCCTTCCCGTCGACTTCTTCCGTTCCCTCCCCGAGGTGGACTTCTTCCGTTCGCTCCCCGAGGTGGACTTCTTCCGTTCGCTCCCCGAGGTGGACTTCTTCCGTTCCCTCCCCGAGGTGGATACCTCAGACAACGCTTGAGGCGTTTTGTGTCCTGGTCCTGGTGGCCGAGAAAAGGCCCGGTTTCGACCCGAAGCTGCCCATCAGCCCATATATGTCGGCTCCGGCACACTCGTGAGCCCACCGGCCGGGGACCCGGGGGTTAAGGCCCGCATGCGCGATTACAACCGGGGCGATGGTGTGCGTTCGGGGTATACCACATGGTAGATGATGGGATGTACCAATATCGGTGCGTCAAGCAAACAAGCCAACTCCCAACTTCCCCAAGACCACGGTATCGCCATGTTATTCGGTCTTATTTCTCGGCCCTCATTTTTTGCCGGCAACCGGGGGGGAGGTGGGGGGGGGGAGCAACACTCCCATATTGATAGAAGTAATCTATAGACCGAGATGACGCTGGCAGCGATTTCGACCTTAAGAATGCCGCCCACTTCTCTTCTCGAGTTGTGGTGGCCCGGTGGGCCGGTAACCCGGTGGCTAGTAGCGCCGTTCCACCCCGAAACCCGGGAGCCGGGACCGCAAGGCATGTTAGACCCTACCCACTATTATGCACATGTCATTTTGCGGTCGAGAGTTCACCGTCTCTACAGATCGGTCTACTTCCCTACGTCGGTACAGGAACCGACAATCTTGGGTTCAGACTGCGTGGTACGGTCGTGGTCCATCCAATATTTTTTTGTTTGACTGGGAGATATCCCTTCGAAAATCCATGATCAGATGAATTTTCCTTCTTTTTTCCCATGGACACTCCCTCATATCCACCGTCTGGAGTGACATATCGATGAAAGTTCAACTCAACTGTTTCTGCTTTCGTCCCAAGTTTTGATCGGTTCGCCGGGAGGAGTGGTATAGCGCGCCTTAATGAGTTTGTCGGTACCCAGAAAGCCAGCATGGCAACACCATGACCCCGGGTCACACCACAAGAGCCTTCTCCGGGGTAAAGAACTCCACCACGTCCACCGCTGCCCACCGAGTCTCTCGACTAGCGCGTCTATAAGAAGCACCTCTTACACCCTTCCTCTCACAACCTTCTCTTGCCCCCCACCCTTATTCTCCCAATCGTTGTTTCCTCGCAAGCCTCCTTCTACACTCGACAACCACTCTCATCATAGCAACAACATCCTCGCTTGCAGCCGCCATGCCTCCGAAAAGCGGTACAAGGGCGGGGCTCTCGCAAGGTGTACCCTCAGCGTGGCAAAAGCATCGAGTTGTTTGACGAGGAATGCCAGCGCTTTGGTACCTATCAATGCCGACACTCCCGACATGCGTGCCCCTGCGGAAGGAAATCGAGAAGCACATCCTAGTCGAGTTTGAGGACGACGTCGCCCAGTTTGCTGTCGAGAATCCCGGCAAAACTCGCAGTTTTCAATGCCCAGGTTGGCTTCCACGGTTGTGTCGCAGCATGAAGATCAAACTCAATGAGGCTGTCGACAAGTTTGACCATGGTGATGCCTCCCCTTCTACATCGACCTCATTCCGAGTCGCGCCAAGTTGCTTGCTTCCCGCTACTGCAACTACAAAACTGGTCCTCGCCTGGTACCATGATGATCCCGGCACGTATTTAGAGTCTCAGTCCAAAGCGCCACCTGTTAACAGTAAGGCGACAATGTTCCGTGCCCTTTTGGCGCACCGAACTCTACTTGGTAGTTGGTACGCGGTTTATTGGGCGAGGCTTGGGTTACCCGGTGAGGCTTGGACTGGAGCTGCCAGCTTGAAGGAGATGGCATAGATTGCTTCACGTCTCTCATTGTGTCTGGACACAATGGAACCATACAGTCCTCCACTCTTGTGTGGTAAAGGACCGCGGCATATTTCTCTGCTCTTCTGTCCAAACTGGCGGTGGTGGGGGGCGTTCGGCCAAGTGGGGACTGGGGAGGGCTTGGGGCGGCGTTACCAACTTGAATTATTGAACGAGATGGCGTAGATGGCTTCACGTCTCTCATTGTGTCTGGACACAATCGAACCACACACACCTCCATTCTTATCTCGCGTAGTAAAGGACCGCAACATATCTGCTATCCAAACTCGCGACAGTGGTTAAAAGCGTTCAGCCACGTATAGAAGACCCTAAGGCATAAAGTCGTAGACTCGCATACCTATTAGCAAACGGGCTCGGTCATTCCTGCAAAGGATTGACCACCCGGCCGTACTTACACGAATTAGCGTCCTGGTTCCACTGCTCCTCGTTCTTGTACCAAGTTACCAACTAATATCGGGATGGTACCCGTACAAGCGCTGAAACTTCATGCTCAAAGAGTCAAATCGATGTCCTTCTTCCTTCTTGTCGATGTTTAGGGTTGAGGTTCGGCCCGTTCGGGGGGTCGTGGCCCCGGCCCCCGAGCAACTATGTCCCCTGCCCTGTTGCTTGAGACTTGAGTCGACGCCTTGGCTTGGCTCTACCTAGCCTTTCGTTTAGGCGGCAATTTTGAGCTTTCGCTATTTGCACAATAATAATGGAAGTTAGATCTTTGGTGAAGTGCACATAGGTGGCGCCCGTATGGATGTGATGCTTCCGCTGGCCCTCTGCTGCTCTTTACAGTTCTGATGGTGGTAGCTGTTTTGAACTTCCAGTCCTCTGGGACCTGGGTATGGAGGTATACCTAGGACCTCGCAGTCAGTACCTGGTCATCGTATGCAGTACACTAAGGTTCGGACGACGGTGACCACGACGGTTGGAACGCACATTTATGGGCATCGAAGGCGGAGTCACCAGTCACCACAGGCGGGCCGAAAGCAGGTCAGAAGCGGGCTAGAAGCGGGCAGCAGCTGAGAATCTAGATGCAAAGCAAGAGAAGGGAAGTACTCGTCTGGGCTACCTCTAGAAACGCCCTGACTACCTCTATGAGCAAACCAATTTACCCATACAATTAGTCGCTGTGCCGTTTTCTAGGCCAGACGAGTAGCAGTGCCCCTGAGAAAGTACCTCCACTTATGTATTCAACTTTGAATTCCTAGTTCAAAGAGTCAGGTTAGCGTACTCAGCCAGCACCCACTGCTAGCGCTTCCATTATGAAGAGTCCCAGAGCAGAAATCCAAGTAAGGCGATAAAGGACGAAGGAGGAATAAACGAGTGTCTGCCCAAACATGGGGAGAAACAACACTGACGAGACGGGAATTGGACAAGTCCAAGTGGAGTCAAGTGCTTATCGATAACCTTAGCCGTTATCGTTATCGCACGTGATACCCCTGATCGTGACCACTCCTTACCTCTTCCGGTTTATGCATGTGAGAATGGCACAGCATTTGTCGTTCACACATGGTTCATAAGCTGCCATACATGATTTGTCCTGAAGATCTAGAACTGGATCCGAGAAAATATTGATGGTCATAAACCCCAGAAAAACATTTAAATCGCTACGCTATGCAGTACCCCGTGCTAAATCCGTACAGTAGTATAAGTAAAGTACTCCCGAAACCCCGTAACTCCATGTGCAGTTGTACCAGATCAGTAATCCCACGTGTATATACCATACCCTTTCTTCCTTCCTTCAGGAATTTCCTTCAATACCCGCCCTCTTTTCTTCTTCACTCCTCTTTATGTTTCCGTTATTCTTTCTTGACGGTTGGTGGCATTTATCTTATCGCCCACTCCTCCCAATCCCAATCCCACTATCCTTCTCCGTCAACACCTCCGTCATCTCACTGCTCCCCGGACTAACCGGCGTCAAATCAATATCCGTCGGACTGCCCCTCCCGCTTCCACTTCTGCCCGACCCTCTGTGCATGCCGTTGTTCCTGGTCCAGTCCTCATGACTGCCCGAAATCTCCACCCCCAGATCTACTCCTCCCCTCGGCGGCATCGCTCCCATAGCAGCAGCCCCTGACATCGCCGCCGCCGGTGGTGGCCTCGACACAACCGGACCGTCGTTGACAGTGACCACATAACCAGGGAAGTGCGGCGTCTGATGATGATCCCTCGGCGTCCTCGTCCTCCGTCCTCCTGCGGCAGCGGCAGCGGGGATGCGATAGCGTGCTGGGTCGCGGGGGTCTTCGTCGCCTTGTTCCCTTGCTGCGTCCTTGCGACGGACTTCCTTGCATGCCACGACCGATAGAACAAAGTTGATGAGGAGCATCATAACGGTGACCACCAACAGGGCGATGCCAAGCTTGTAGAGGCGACCTCTGCGTCCGCGCAGTTCGCGGCCGGAGGTGTGATACTTGGTGGCGAGGGCTTCGACGATGGGTGGGATGTCCAGCTCATCAGGCTCCAAGTCGAGGTCGCGGTCGGATTCTTCGTCGGCTGTGCTAACCCAGATGCCGACGTAGCCCATGGTGGCGATGCAAGCGAGGGAGATACAAATGTGGATGCCGACGTAGGCGCCAGGGTAGAAAGTCCGGAGACGGTCGCGGAGGCAGAAGAGGGTGACGAGGTCGAGGGTTTGGAAGGTTAGGGTGAGGATGGACTAGAGGAAAAGTTAGTAGGTGTGACAGAGAAGTGAATGAATAAAGGAGGAAGGCAAAGACGATGTTTAAGATATAGGATAGAGAGAAGATTGTGAGGTAGGGAGCGATAATGATGGAGGTTGAAGTTGATGATCGAAAGAGGAAAGAGTTCAAGATCGAGGGTTGGGGTTATGAATGGAGACAAGAGACCAGATGAACTGGTGGGTGTTGAACGACAAGGACCCTGAGTCCCGTCGCACCACCACCACAGCCTTGTCCATGTCCATGTAACATGCCATCCGTGACGGCGAAACCGAAAAAGGAAAGTAAAAGTAGAGGAAAGAAGCAACATACCGTAATCAGGACAAACACCAAACTGACGTGCACAAACCCCTTGTCCCCAAATGTTCCAACCATATGCCCGATAATCCCGATCAGCGCTACCGCCAATGCCATGGACAGTAACCCCAATAACGTTCGTGCCGTGAATAGCTTTTCCTTGAATGATGACGTCCTCCTTGGTCGTTCTTTGCTTCCGCCACTTGTCGTTGTTGTCGTCTGTGTCTGGTACTGCTCATCGAACCCTTCCTCCACATCTCTGCTCCCCCTTCCAGTTCTGTCATTTGATATCCTGGTCTCCATGCTGTCTCTGTTGATGTGATGTTGTTGATGTGATAGTGCCGGGTTGAGATCCCGAAATCTCAAAGTCAATGCGTGAGCTCTGATTGGTCCAAAGTGGCCGAGATGAAAGTGGAGCCCCGAAGCGGTGCCGAACCGGATGAGGTAAGGGGATCGGGATGGTGCGTCGTCCGGCGGTGCTGGTCCCCAGGTCCCAGGTCCTGGCCCCCGTCCGACGTCAGTGTCGACACGGGAGGACTATCGCCGGGTTTGCGACGGTGTCCTGCGGGATGGTGGTTTGGTGCAGGTCGGATATTTGGTGGTGTGACGGTGCGACCGGGTCTCTGACTCTCTCTTTGTGGTCAAATGCGCCGTTGCCTTTGTGATGCCAAATGGCGTGTTGGGTGACAGACTCCTCCAAGTGATTGTGAGATTGACTCTTGTGCTGGTTGCTATTTTGTTCTGATGTCCTGGTTGTTGTGGTGCGTTGTGACTTTTGTGTGCTCTGTTGTTCCTAGTAACCCAGTTGGCGATATGCAGTGTGCGCAGTTGCTTGAAGCTTGATTGTCGTTATGTCGTTAGATGGTGAGTGTGTGTGATGTTGCGCCTGTGTTGGTGCTGAGTCGTCGCCGTCGTTTATAATGTGGTGGGATGAGTTGATGGGGCGACAAAAGGGGTATGTAGTGTGTAGTAGTAAAAGAGATCAACAATTCGCAATTCGGGAAAGTGAACCCAGGTTGATGACGGAGATGTAGTAGTTACGGTAGACCCCAGAAGACGGGCATGGACCGAGAAGAGTTTAAAAGAAATGGAAAGCGGCGAGCGGGCGCAAGTGGTGGCCTTTTTGAACCAGGTGCCAATATTTGTTGCCAATGCTGCCACCGACTTTGCCATGGATTGCCATGGCTTGCCATGCCAAAACCCCAAGACCGCCCAAGACCCTCCCAAGAAATGGGCAACAGAGCGGAAATGGAAACGACAAACAGCAGCAGGAACAACAGAGGGGAAAAAAAGCAAACGACGACCTGACGACGAAACAGAAACTGCAGGCAAGTGACAGCAGCGACTGCCCAGCGGGAATGACTGGGCCGACTGGGCGGACTGGGGGGGCGGGCAACCACTGGGAGTCTGGGACACCACTGGAGGACCAAGGCCTGTATCCGGACAGCTGGAGATGGAAGGGCGCGAGAGGGCTGTACAGTTATGTTGGTAGTGTATCAGAAACTTTGCCCAGGAAACGCCCAGAGCTTCCACTTTTCAGGTGTTGAGCAAACAGCCAACAGTGAGTCCACGATTGACCGGAAAAGCAGAGCTCACGCGGGCGCGCGGGCAAAAAGAGCAGAGAGGCAGGGCAGGGCTTTTTTTTTTCTCTTGCAGTGCGTGTGCAGTGAGAAAAAAAAAAAGGAATCCCGGCTCCTGGTTCATGGCTTGGCTTTTTTGAGTGGAAATGACGACGGGCCCCCAGAGGCAGGCCCCTCTCTCCTCTTTTTGCTCTTTCCTTCTCGACTTCGGTTCTTTTCCCCCCTTTGGCGGATCGCCCAAGATGCTTGGCTCACCCTTGGCCGACCCTTGGCCCATCCTTGGCGGCGATCTTGGCGGGCTGCCAACCGTCAATCGAGCCTTCTTGGCGGTAACGGCCTGCTCCTTGGTTGATGCTTGGCCGAATGCTGGGCATGTGCTGGGCGTGCTCTGGGCGTTGGCTGGGCATTTGCTGGGCAGATGATGCTCGCCCTGTGTTTCTCCGGTTTTGGCTGAGTGCTGTTTGTGTGAGTGGGTGAGATGCCGATGCCGATGCGGTGCCTTTTTGATATGTAAAGAGGCCGTCGGTGACAAGGGAACCTCAAGTGAAAGATGGCGGCGGCTGCGGTGATGAGGATAGTCGTATTGATGAGTAAGTCAAAACTCAACACCAAGAAATGAATATCGTGAGAATATAAAATAACCTTGGAAGTAGCCGCGGCTGTTTACCTAATCGCTCGGTCGGCAACTCACTCACCCTTTGACGAGCCGCCAAGTCCATCTCTCCTTGCTTTGCTGCCGTCATTGATTTGTCCGAATCATGGTCACACACGATAACCCAAGCCCTTGGCTTTTGCTATCGGTGGTTGTGTGACGAGGCTCAAAATCGAAATTCGGGGACTGCTCGCAATGGACGGCATGTCACGGCATCAAGTTGATGAACAGCACATGCTGCACATGCTTTTTGGGGGTTTGAGACGGACTCCACTTTGGGTTTGAGATGCCCGAATGACGGACTCGGCGGCACTGGGCGGCTCTGGGCGGCTCTGGGCGGCTCTGGGCGCGCGGATGCACGGCAACTAGGCGGCGCTAAAATAGGGGTTGTAAACAGACATCCGTCATGTCTTGTGCGCGTCCGGTGCCGAAACGTTACACTTGAAGACAAGTTCATGATGTTGCAGTTGTTGTCGTTCGATGATGTTGCCGGTAGAAGCGGAACAAAAGGTGCGCATGACTCCAGATCCAGGGATTTATGGTGGGTTTCGCTAACACTCACCTCACTCACCGATCCCATCAAGACCCTTATGGGCTCACCTAGGTAAGGTCTGATATCAACCCTTACCTATAAGTACTCGTCGTCCTGCTGCCCAGCTTCAACTCCAGCTTCAAGCTATACTATCCTCAAGGAATCGCGCCTGGCTACGGGTCAACTCACCGGTACAGCGATGCTCGTCCAGACATAACCCAGGTTGGCCATTGCTCAAAGGCCAGCTTCAATCTCTTCGATTAAAGGGTCAAGTTGTTTGGGCGTCGAAGGGGCCCAGTCGTGATGCTGAGTGCGTACACTATTGTTTGGCTCGATGAATCCGCAGTCGTTTGCCGGGTTACATTGGAAAGGATGGTCTTGTCGACAGGAGATCAAGAATCCAGTCTCGGTGATGGATATAGACTCCGGTGCCGGTCTTTGGAGGTCTGTCGGTTCAAATGGGACCAAACTGCGCTGTCCTGGCCTTGAATGCGGTGGCAGCATACCACCCGACGTTCATTTCTCCCCCTTCGTCGTGTGCCTTAGCTGCGACTATCTGGTTGACTGAATGGGAAGAACATCTCCCAAGTTGAGCAAGTCGGCAATCGCAACTGCATGTTCAGCTAAGGGCGGGCATTGCGCCGGGCGCGTTGGATTTGCCGGAGGAACAAGATGGAATCGACCACGACGTGGAAAGGGCGACTGCAGTGAGCTCAAAATGGGAATGAGAAGGGAATCATAAACCAATCTGCAGCAAGGCCTTAACTCCCGTCGTCATATGAAGGAAGTCGCGCCAACGAGGAAGTTGAAAGAGAAAGAGCAAATCGTACAAAGGTTGCGAGCGGCTTCAAGCAGGAAAGCTCGGAATCCCAAAGCTGGAAAGAGCTTCAGATGAAAGATATTTTGCTAACAAAAGTGAACTATAAACAGGAGAAGCCTTGATATCATCCTAACCTTTAGCTTCAATCGGCACTAACCACTTCTGGATGAACCCAATGCCAGCGGCAGTCTCAAGGCGGGCAATGATGCAGCAAGTGTCCAAGCGGCAGGCAACAGTGGACGCCAATGCGGAGTCGCATTCGTCTTTCTCCAGCCATTCTCTGCATTCCATTGTTGATTTGACCTCTTTTTTGCTGCTTTGCATCCGGCAACCGACGACACTGGCGACGACTTTGGTGGTACAACTTGAAATACAGTTACCCGGTCACGACAGGTTGTACGGTACAAGCATCATCATCTTTACGATTTATGCTTGATTGCTTGCTTGCCACCCGACCGACCGACCACACCCCTCGTCGCCGTCATCATTCATGCCCCCCAAAACCAGCCTCGTGTCTAGTGCGTAATCTTCAGGGCACTTCCACTTGTCTTTGTCAGACGGAAAAGCCCAGCATCGACCGCATCCAACTCTTTCGTTTCCCTTCCATCGACCGAGTCGACAATTTCAACAATCACCACCATTTTTTCATCTTCTTCGACCCAACATTATAAGCATCGCATCCTCCGACAAAACATTCAGCTACTGCATACCGAGTTCAGTGTTACGCGCCGACGCCGATCCGCTAGCCATTTCCCCGACGACCCTTCTGTCACCGCCCAGAACCCCGTCGCTGTGTCGAGCTTACTTCGTTATCTTATCGCTCGACCCGTCATTACGCAATCTTCAATCCATCTTCGGCATCCTCTACACATACAAAGACAACCATCCACGACAATCATCACATCAAGACGCACACGAGTACCATTCATCGCGATAATTTGACACCGTGGACTTGCTATACACAATGCGCCGACCATCAGATAGCTTGACCGAGCCCGCTCGGAATCTCGAGGAATCCATCGGGCCCCCATCGCCGACTACCCCCGACCCGAATACCGATCTTTCTCTCCCACCGCCTGAAGAGCAGATAGTGAGCCAACAGGTCGATGGCGACGTTGATCCCGCCAATGTCACACCTCCACCGCACATTGCCGCCCGCCTCTTCATCCGGCCAACAAACCAGACCCGCCGCAAGGACAGTGCAGCTTCGTCCCGTCGCAACAGCATGTCGTCCGCCCATTCCCGCTCTTCGCATGGCTGCGGTCGTGACATCGGTCCCCAAAGCAAGTATGTCGCCCAACACTTGCGCCGCGCCTCCATTCTCGAAGACCGAAAGGCCCGACTGGCCGACCGCGCCGCCCATGCCGAGAAGGTCCGCATTCGAGCCGCCAAGGCCAAGGCTGCCGTCAAGGACATTACACAGAGCGAAGAGAGAGCCATTGCTGCTGCCATGGCCCGCGAGCGCAACCTAGCCGAAATTGCCGCTGCCTGTGCTGAAGAGGTCAAGAGGGCCAAGCAGATCGCTGAAACGATGAAGGAAAAGCGCGAACAGGAGAACAAGATACTCAAGAAACAAATGGAGGAACGTCTTGCCGAGGCCGAAAGAAGGAGGGAAGAACTCCGTAACCGCAACGCAGCCAAAGTTAGGTGCAGGGAGCGCGGTCAGAGTCTTGTCACGAGGAAGCCTACCATGGTCGAAGTCATGCCCGAGGTCAAAGAAGTCAAAGAGCGAGAGTCGAGTCCTATGAGGCCTAATGCTGCCGCCAGTAGGATCCAGTGGTGGTGGAAGTCCATCAGCCGAAAGCGAGCAGTAGCAGAGTTCAACGCCCTAGGCCTGACCATCGATGTGGTTAGGGAGACGTCCTTCGATACGGTTACCAGCTTGCTGTCGCAGGAGAACGTGTTGGTGGCTACCTCTCGAGTACTTCGCATCTGCGGGCTCAACGAGGGTGCCCCTGGGTCGGTGGAAGAGATGACGGCAGTCCGCTCGTTCTTGAGCGCCTTTCTCATTCTCGGCCACCCATCCCAGGTGCTCAGCAATAAGGAGGGTACCGGAGAACCAGAGCAGGTTGGTTCCGCCCTGGCGAAACCAATCCCTCGTGATGATCTGGCTAACCCTCAGTTGCAGGAACTCGTGGGCAAGGCTGGTGACCTACTGATCTCGTTTGAGAACATTCTAGGCCGGTTGACCGCGTTCAATAACTATACGCCGCCACCGGCCCTGTTGCAGTCGTTCCCCGAAGTGTACGCTACCTTCTACAATGCTTTTATCGCATGGAAGGCCCGCGACTCCAGCTCTCTGGTCGAGCTCATGGTAATGCAGTTCGTTGAACTTGACGCAATCTGGGAGTCCGTCAAGGACAGCACAGATGGGTCTGTCGATCAGGTGTACCGGGAGAGCATTCGAGACAACCAGCTGCTATTGTTGGTTAGGATCAAGAAGCTCGCTGGACCCGTCCGTGGCAAGCAGCTGGTAACCGAAGCTGTCAAGGCAGCCCGCAAGGCCAGAGTCAAGAAGCCTCGTGGCGATATGAAGCCCCGTGTGGCAGAACAGTCAGATTCGGAGACTGCCATGGGTGTCCTTGGTGACGACAGCAACCAGGGTCAACAGACACAGACGCCTACGCCTCCCGCGACTCCGGCCAGGAAGGGTGAGACCTTCAAGATCAGCGTCGTACTACCACACACCAAGAGCCTCTTGCCAGAAAACCGAGTGGTTGTGCACGAGCTGGCCATCAACAGAGATTTCCGCACCGAGCCCAGCGAATATCACGAACAACAAGCCCATCTGTTGGCACCGCTGTTCCAAGAGATGCGGGCAACGATGCAGGCGGACAACCAGGAAGTACACTTTATGCTGCTCCTACGAGTTGCCGATATGGTCCGTGAGAAGCTCCAGAGGCTGGTTCGCCCCGGCAACCCCATGCACACGCTTATCGGCGAGCTGCTCGATACGGAAATGGCCCAGCGCCAGTTTGCCATGGGCAGCTTCTCCTACGAGAAGCTCTTCCAAACCATGGGAACACTTTTGCCCAAGCTCTGTGCGCCTGTTCGTGACGACGAAGTCAAGATCCTCGCCGAGGAGAAGCTTGTACAAGGCTCGTATGTCGACAGGCTCGAGGCTTTGAACGCCTTCATCGACGTCATGCTTAGTGATTACGCCAACTACCTGCTTCAACAAGCCGCACCCCAGCTCATCGAGCAAGCACCCTCGTACGAAGCCAAAGCCTTTGCCGCCGACATCGAGGCCGGACGTTACGATCTCTCCGCGGCCAAAGCGGCCTGGCGTGCTGCCCGCCAGAAGCTTGTGGGAGAAGTCAGTCGCCGCGATCCCGAAGGCGTCGACATCCCTCGTTCTCGTCCGACTGGAACCAAGATCTACAACCAAATGCTTGTAGATCTCTTCACGCAGCCCCATCCGCCAAGCATAGACGAAATGCCCGAAATGTTGCGCCTCGATCACAAGCGCGTCGTGGAAGCGGGTCGCGTCACCAAGAGGATCATCACCACGGGCGCCATCCTTCTTCAATGCAAGAACCTCCTCAAGCGCGACGTCCGCGGGCCATGGCGTACCGAATCGCAGCGCATCCTGGCCGTCCTCGAGCGCAGCGAATCTTGCACGGCGGACCCAATCCCAACCGAGCAGACTGTTGACGGCATCCTCACCGCTTTGGAAGCCGGTCGCTCCATGCCCGCTGCTACCAAGATGCACCTGCGCGCCTTCGTCACCAAGCTCGTCCTCTCGGCCGCTGCCATCAACGCCGAGAACCGCGAGCCGAACGATCCTGTCCTTCGGCTGCTGTTGAGCAGGCTGAGAGCCTATGTCCTTCAGCGACTGGCGGCCAGTGCCTCGGCTTCGGAAAAGGTCAAGGCTACCAGCACTGCTGGGGAGAAGCTGGCGGGTCTGGGACTCGCGGAGTTTGTGGATAAGGTTCGGGATCTGGTGGAGATGCTGGGCAAGGTTGGGGATGTTGACAGAGGGGCGCATGGGGGGTGGTGGGATCAGGTTGCTGAGGGTGTTGAGGGGGAGAGTCAGAGTCAGTAAAAGAGAAAGATGTGTATGGGCTGTGTGCACGGCACACAGCTATAAGAGAAGGGTTTTCAGGGGTGATTTGCATATATACCACGGCGTTTTTTGTTTCGTTTGTCTGGTTTGGGTATCCTATACCGCCTGGTAGGTATGGTTCCAGTAGCGGTGTTCTTTTTTTTTATCATGTTTTTTTTTTTCTGGCGTTTGGGAACTACTGAATTGCAATGAGCTACAAGGCTTGTTGCACAAGGGAATGGAATGGAATGGAATGGATGGGTGTATCTCCATGGCATCGGATGGGTTTATCACAGTTTGTGTGTATCGTTCAAGCATACGTTCGTCCCTTGCTGGCTGGACGCTGGTATGGTATGGTAAAGCGGGGATTATGGATTAGCATTTACTGCTATGAAAGTATGTTTTGTTGTGTGTTTTTGTTAAGGTGTTTAACTAGCGAGGTAGGGGTAGCGAATGTGATGATGGATTATTGTTTCTCGTTCTCCCATAGCCGGTGGCTAGTAGTGTGTTGTGACTTTGTGGATGTCAAGACGGCGCCCTTTGGGAATAGGGGTTCGATACGGAACAAAAGGAGCCCAGGGGTGCACGAGTTATTGAACTCGCGCGGAAAATTCTAACTATAAGGCTCCGTCCGAGCCGCCCCGGGTAGTCCCGGGTAGTCCCACTGTCCCGTCCCATTGCCCCAGGGGGGCACCACGGAAACCTCACCTTATAGGTGCCGCCAGCAATGCAATTCCTCCCAAAAGAAGGATTGGATTCCGGTATCAGGTGTTTTCATACGAGGCTGTCTGTGGAAGGCTTGGCCATGCCATTTGTCAATGTCGACTTGTCGAGCTCTGCATTCTGCAAATGAAAGATGCCTTGGTAAAACTTCCGAACTTCCGAACACATTTTTTTTTCTTCAAAGGTGTGGTATACACAGTTTGCGGGAGGAATCGCCTGTTCACAAGGGAAAGAATTTATGGGGGATGAACTACATCGCATGAATGGGTCTAGACACCTATAGCCTACCTATCGGGACATCAACGCAACCTCACCAGCAAGACCGATCCAGTGAGCCACCGGAACGTCGAAGGTACAGGAACATTGAAACGGCCAAACCTTCCGATCATGTCCTCCTACTCTCCAAGTAACCACATCCCCCACCTATCCCTCCCCGATATATGATTCATCACACCACGCCCAAATCACTCCCTACCTCTAACCCTCCTCCTCACCAAAAGCCTAGCCCCCAATCATTCATCCCCATCTCATTCACATACCCCGTCCTCGGCCTCTGTCCCTTCATCTCATCGGGAAACCTAAACTCAAACTCATACACCATCCTCGCCATAATCAACTTAATCTCCGCAACAGCAAACTGTCTCCCCGGGCAAGCCTGGTTTCCATATCCAAAACCCAGAACGTTGGGGTGGGTTTGTCCGGCCATGTGCAGGTTTAGTTGGTCAGGACTGGAATGGCGTTTGCGGTAGAAACGTAACGGGTCGAATTGGTGGGGGTTGGGGTAGATGAGGGGGTCGTTTTGGTGTTCGTGCATGGGGAAGGCGACGCGGGTGCCGCGCGGGATGTGGAGGCCGTCTTTGAGGGTTAGGGGGGTGAGGGCTAGGCGTTGGGGTCCGACTTTGGGATGTTAGTTCGGGGACTGAGAGGGAGGAGGGGGAAAATAAGGGGGAGGGGGTAAAAGGAAAGGAAAGGAAAGGTGAGGGAGGGAAGGGAAGGAAGGGGGGAGAAAGGAGAGGAATAGAATAGGAAGTGGCAAGGAAAGATAAGTGAATGAAGGAAAGGAAAGGGAAGGAAAGAAAAAGCACTCACGAAGAATAGGCGGCTCCCTCCTCTGCGTCTCCTGAAAGAAACTATCCAACTTCTCCAACCTCGCACACCACTCCTTGATAGTAGCACCCCCATCACCCCGCCCTGTTACAAGCCCCGGCGGCCCCAGATCTTTCGCAATCTCATCCACCTCCTCCCTCAACACATCCCACCATTGCGGATGCGCACACAAGTCAAACATCATGTTCGCCGTCTGGCTAGCTGTCGTATGAATACTAGCCAATGTCAAGACACATTGCCGTCCACTCATCTCCTCAACGGTAACTTCCGACCCTTTACCATGATCAAGCATCCAATCAAGCAGCGTATCCTGCGCTTCTTCCTCCGTCAAAGCAACTTCCCCACGCGCAGCTTTGGCACGCTTCTCTTTAAGAGAGTCATGCTTCGCCATCTGCTCGCCCACAATGGCTTGCGCAGCCTTAAGCTGCTTCAACACCCTCCTCCTCGCCGGAATCAGGGGGGCAATGAGGGGGTACATCCACGGAGGAAACATTTTCATGGTGAAACTTGCTGTGAAGAGGTCGATGGAGAAGTCGACGGAGATGTCAAGCCACGTCTGATCGCGACAGGCGGGGTTGCCGAGAAAGACTTTGGCGGTCATGCGAGCTACTAGATCGCGAACGGTGCGCTCAAAGTCGATCTTGACCCATTTGTTCCCGTTGGCGTTGAGTTCGGCGGTGGGGAGGGAGATGTCCCAGCCGTGGGAAAGTTCGGTGGAGGCGAGGTCGATGAACTTCCAGAGCTCCGGGGTGAGCTTTTTGCGGAGGACTTCGACGTGCAGGTTGTTGGTGAGGAGGAAGGTGATGTTGTGGTATTCGGGGACGAGGTTCTGTCTGAACGTTAGTTGATGTTGGGTGGTAGGGTGCGGAAAGAGAGGAGAGGAAACGTACCGCAACGTTAGCTCCCTTGTTACTAAGCTTAGTTATGGGTATTAAGCGTAATTCTTCCAGGTACCGGATAGGCAGGATCAAGAAGTCGGCGTCGTAACGCTTGAGGACAAAGGGCATGTTTGGCATCTGTTCACTTGTCTGTCAGTTTGACTGACTCCTATCCATTCTTCATTCCTCGCTGTTCAAAGAGTAAAACACTAACCTTGGTATAAGCTTCATGTACCAGCTGCTTTGCGCTCGTCACGAATCTGGTCTGCAACAGGAAAGTCGGCTCGAACCATGAACGATAGCCAAACACAGGCACCGTAAGCTTCTTGCGTTTGCCACTGGTAAGCCATTTGGCGGTGCTAGAAAGAAGCCATGATGTGACGAGGATGAGAGCAAAGGTCTTTGGATAGCTGAGGCTTTCGATCTTTTCCTTGAGTGGGAGGAGGTTGATGTGATGGTAACCTGCTAGAGATTCCTGAATTCCCACGCCTGGTGGAGTAGAAGTGTTGTGTAGTGTGTTCATTGTGTTGTGTTTTGTGCTTTGATGACCTGAAGTGAGGAGATGGAATGGTTTGGTGTGGTCTTGAGCTGTGAGATGGAAGTGTCCACTCCCTTTATGTCTTTCTGGCTTCCATGTCCGAGCCACTATTACCTAGTCTTGATCTCGATCTCGTTAGCTGAAGTGAAGCTGGACTTCCTGATGTGCAGCAACCGTTGGAGCCGACAGTTGGAGTCAGTGAGGAGACCAACTTGCTGAAGCTATCACATCTGAGCTGGCACATGTGAGCTGAGGCTAGACTGGAGGTTAGTCCATGTTGCTACTACTCACCGGCCAGTGTTGCCTCGTCAATAAAGGGCAGATCAACGGACTCTGTTCCCAACAGCATGATGCTAATGTCTCTTCCCGTCACAAACATGATAGATAGCCTGTCCAGCTGGAGCATTCATTCCCCTTCAGTTGCCTGGAAGCCTGCCCGGTCAGACTCCTTACAACATGTTAGACTTCAGCCCTTCACTCCATCCAGGGCCTGACGATCATGTGTCTGAAAGACCGCAGTATCTCCGGGTAGGCTACAGCCACACCCGTGGTAATCTTCAACGGCCTATCAGCTAGGAAGCCTGAAAGAGGCATCACACATGGAATCCTGAAGGGTTGATGCCGTGCATATCAGTTCATAAAGCAAGTCCGACTGCTGTAAGTGTTCATGGCTGTGGATACTCCGATCATTTCTTGGCTGGTGATAGCAATGTGTAGTTAGTAGAGCCTTCAGACATCTCCGCAATAGAGACCATCACCAAGTCTCCTCTGGTGGACTGGACTTGTCTCGCGGTTCGCCCTGTGAGGTATGTACTAGTGCTGTCGTCATATTTCATGTTCCTGCTTCATACCCAACTTCAACTTCAACTAATTCCGCAGTGGATGCAGTGGACACAGTGGATGCCCAAAAACCGCGGTGCGAAACAATGTCTTATTGCTTGCTTGCCCTTGGTGTTGAGACTTCGGAGTTTCTTTTTCGACACTGTACCCTTGACGTGCTGAGGCAGGGGTGTTTGTCACAGACACTGTGGACCCGTAGGGCGAGCAGGGCAAAGGCCCAGCGCCCAGCAGTGTCCATGTCTGCACGTGTTGATCAGCGAAAATGTCTCAGATTAGGCATGTCCGCCATGTGAAAATATCTGGAAGTGGATGGTGATGGTTGGATTAACGTCTCTGAATGAGGTCAAGGACCGGTTTGTTTTTAGTGGTGACGGCGAACGGCAGATATTGGGGTTAGTGAGTACTAGCCTGGAGAGCTAGTCGGCTATAAGCTGCTGATACCGTGTTGGATAATGAGAACAACGGGCTTAGTCTCCGATAGCGGTGAGAGTAAACTGTAAATCTTGGAAGCTTGAAAAGAGATGATGAAGCTATTCAGACATCGGAAGCCGTGGATTGCCGCTGCAGACCGAAGCCACCTGGGCGTGCCGTAGCTTCCAAGCCAGAAGGCAGGCTTGTTCCATGATAGAAGGGGCCGGGCACGATGGTGGCACTCGTCAAACTGAAAAGTCGAAGTATTTCGTGAAAGTGAGAGGCGAGATCCGATGAATTGAGTTTTCTCTCAACTTGTGAATGGACAAGGCAGGCACCGTGAACTGGAGAAAAGATGTCAAGGGAAAGAATGCAGTGGTGCTGCGTTTGCATGAAAGTGGAAAGAAAATGCACGCTTTGATGTCTGTAAGAAGTAGTGCAATAACCTGCATTAACCGAAAACTGCATGAATCACTACAGGAAATGTGAAAGCTCTGCTAGCAAAATATCCGTACCCCACCCGGAAATGCGCTAAACACCAACCAACAGAAAGAAACCATCAACAGTCCAACACTCTTTCCCTCTCAGAGGTCCCTCACCAAAAACCCACCATACTGCAATTTCTGAAACACTCCTTGCTCATCATACTTGCCCGCGACTTCCTTGATCAACTTGACATTTTCCTCGCCAAATCCCCTCAGCACATCCTGTCTCTTGTCGGCAAATGTTGGGCAAATGAAATCCAACAGCAACCCCTTGTCCTCTGCCGCCTTCTTTACCTGCTCGTAAATCTTGTCCATGGCCGCTTGATGGACCTCATCGTCGCCGTTTCTGGGATACTCGAGCGTGAACACCCACCAGTTCTGCGATACCTCTCGCAGGCCGAGGACATTGTCACCCTTGCCGGCGCGGGCAACGTCGGCTGTGACCGGCTGGATGGTGTAGTGCAGGTCTGTGCCTTCTGCGGAGGATGGAAGTGAGGCGGTCACCTCGTGCCAAATCTGGTGGATGGCGAGGTATAGGTCTCGATCGACCTTTGTGGAGATGGTGAAAATGACGCGTCTGTCGAAAAATGTGGTTAGCATGGGCAATTGAGTGAGATGAAAGGAGGTTGGGGACGAACTCACTTTCCCTTGGGAGCCCGGCGTCCGATCGCCTGCGCCAGTGTCGAAAGAGTTCCATCGGTCTTGGGAACAACCGGCATGGTCATCTCCAGTCTGTTGAACGGCTCAAACACCTTTGGATCTTCCTTGGGAGTGTCGGCGTACAGCTGTCCGATGGCGACAAAGTCCCGGTGGAAGTTGGAGAAGTAAGTGGCCTTAGAGTCGTCTTCCATCTTCGAGTGCGCTTCGATGGACGCATCGATGATGCTGGCGTAGTCATCAGGCTTGTACAGATTGACTGTGTACTGCGTCTTTAGCAACGGATATGTCTGCAGCTCAAACTTAGTCACGACTCCAAAGTTTGACCCGCCTCCTTTGAGAGCCCGGTACAGATCCGGTCGGACTTCAGAAGAGCAGTAGGCGACTTGACCGTTACCGAGAACGACCTCAAAGCCTTTCACCTGATCACAGCCCATTCCTTTCAAGTTGGAAAAGGCGGGCATACCTCCACCGAGCACAAAGCCGGCTACACCTATCTCCTCGTACCGCCCGCCCATGACGGACCTTCCCTTTCCTTCGAGCCAGGTATACACTTCACCCCAAGTGTTTCCGGCGCCGATGTTTGCGATTCCAGTCTCTTCGTCGAAAGATTTGTGATCCAAACGATGCAAGTCAATGATTACGGCATCTTCATGAGTACTGCTGAAACCAGGATTGGGGTTGTGTCCCGTGGCTCGCACGGCAAATTTGGACTGTGTTTTGGTGATGATGGCAAGAGCTGTGCTGACTTCGGCAGATGATTCTGGCTGGAAGTAAGCCGCTGAGGGAGTGTGACAGGTCGTTGACCTGGAAAGGTGTCAGTAAACGCTATGGTGAGATGAGGGGAAGAGGGACATACCACGGAGTAGTGAGAGCCAGCCTCGGCCCAGAGGCAGGGTCATCGGCTGTCGTGACGCGCTGTCCAAAGGTGGACTTCAGAAGGTCACGAGCAGCAGCCGCTCGTTCAAGGTCGGTTTTTGGGGCTGACATGGTCGAGTTCTGGCGCAAGAATGACGCCTTTGAGATGGATAAGAGTCGAGATCGAGTTGATCGGAAGAGATTGACAAGTGTTAAAGACATTTTATGGACGATGAAAGCTGTGTCACACTTGTTCCTCATTGAATCGGTGGCTTCTCGGATGAGGCGAGAGTGCGGCACAGGACCGTTATGAAGGCAGCAGTATCTGGGGGCAGAATCCGACTGGCCGCTTGGATGGTGTATCGCCACTGTCGAGAAGCAACCTCTTATCCGACACGCGTCCGTTGCGTCGATATCTTCCCGGGTTCATGAACGCCGTCACGTCTCAATCATCAAGGGGAGGATACCTACCCTTACCCGAGGAGTTTTGATCCTCCAGGCACAAGCTGAATGATCAACAGGTCTACCACAGGCACGGCATCAACCGTCGTGCAGCCCCATGTGCGCACCTCAGAAAATCATCGTCACCATCACCCCAAAGTTTTGGGGTTTCAGTCGCTGAATTGATCGCCGTCATGGTTCCAACGCAGCCTAACAGGGGGCTACCTTTCAGGGCTGCAGCTTGCTATCGACCCCTGTCCAGCTGTACACACAGTGCACCCGCTCCCATGTCTTAGACTGCCACAGGGTTACTCCGGGATTTGGTGATGGCTTCCTCCACTTCTCCATGGTTTTGCCCTGGCATGCACCCCAGACACTCGATGACTCCAGTACCATGGTTCGGTTGATCGTCCGGGTAGTGATGAAGTGAGACATCTTTAAACAGACTCCAGCTGTCACACTTTCGGATCGGACCCAAAGCGATGGGAATTAGTCCGGTTACACCAAAACGGCCTCGTTGATAGCACCGAACGCACCGAGGACTCGACAGCTGCACTGGGACCTCGGTGAGCACATGTTACTCCACCAGACCTCGTGAGGGATGCCTATGGAGCAACCCTATGTCGTGAGCCGAAAAGCAAGGCCCAATTAAACTATCTTAGCAAACAGGGCAAAGCTAATCCTGCTTGTTGGGCCGGTGTAGGTACTAGCTCCATCATTTCCATGCATTTGGGCCGTGCTAGAACCACGCCAGTGCCTTTCCACAGCCCCATCAACCACACCGGTACCTGACTGGCGGGAACGGAAATAATGGTCCGGACGTTTGATATCAGCAGGGCCGTTGAAACAGGCGTGAGTGGCTTGATGAGATTCAAGATTGAGCACTGTTCCTACTTCCAAGACAGTCTTCTCATTGCAGGATCGCTGTGCAACAAGTAGCAAACTCCGAAGACGGGGAAGTTCATATGGGACTATTGATGATGAGCCTGAAGCTAACAATTCTCCTCAAGCACGTCTTGGGTTGTACCTAACTCTTTACTTTTTTCCATCTTTGTTTGATTGTGCGGATGTCTTCCGCCAGCTTTTGCAACTGACCGGTCCGAAGACACACAAGAGACCGACGATCCAAAAACAAGTCACTCCATGATGCAGATCACAACCACGGACTTGTCGGAGACTTTTGTGAAGCCAGCTGGGAATGAGAAGCGTACTCGTCAGTCCTAACCTTCAATATGGCGGCGACGAACGACCCTCGACCATAAGGCCGGATGACAGGTATATATCTCTGCATCCCTCCTCCGTCTCAGTCGCCATCAACAACTACCAATTAACAACTCACCACAACAACACTACCTTTCACATTACTTACAACCATGGACTCTACACATCTCCAATCCCAGATCAGCTCCCTCATCTCCTTTGTCTCCTCCCACTGCTCATCCGGCAAAGGCCTAGGCACCACCTCCTCAGCCATCTACGACACCGCCTGGCTGTCTATGATCCAGAAACCATCCAACTCCGGCCACTTCCTCTTCCCCCAATGCTTCACCTACATCCTCCGGCACCAACTTCCCTCAGGCGGATGGACTTCCTACGCCACACCCATCGACGGCATCCTCAACACCGCCGCCGCCTTGCTCGCTCTCAAGCGCCACTCCCTTTTCTTCCCTTCTTCCCAGCGCCCTTCCCAGCCCGAACTCACCACCTGGCCCCTGCAAAACCGAATCCTGCTAGCCGAATCCGCGCTCAAATCCATGCTTGCCCAATGGGACGTCGCCTCAACAGATCAAGTCGGCTTCGAACTCCTCGTCACCCGTCTTCTCCTCTTGCTCGAAGAGGAGTCGGGCGTGCAAGGCCAAGGGCTTTCCTCCTTCCCCGGCTCTTCTACCCTGCGCGCTCTGCACGATGCGAAGCTGGCAAAGTTACCGGCCAATTATGTCTACCAGGCTCGGTCAACGCTTTACCACTCGTTGGAAGCTCTCTGGGGTTATATTGATTTTACCAAGGTTGGACATCTAAAGGAGGCGAATGGGTCGATGCTTGCTAGTCCTGCGTCTACGGCTGCTTACCTCATGGGGTTGGCGGAGAAGGGGGTCTGGGATGAGCAAGCTGAGGAGTATCTGAGGGGGGCGGTTGATAGGGAGAGGTTTGGTGGAGAGGCGGAAGCGGAAGGACGTCTAGAGGAGAGGAGAGGGGATGGAGGTGTGCCGTGTGCGTGGCCTACGGAGACTTTTGAGGTTACTTGGGTTGTTACGACCTTGGCTGAGGCGGGGGTGGGGTTTGGAGAGCAGGAGGGGCGAGGGATTAGGAAGTACTTGGAGGAGGGGTGGGCGAGGCAGGATGGGTTGTTGTTTAGCTTTTGTAAGATCTTCTGGCTGGTCCTGATTTTGGGTGAAAGTGCTAACGATTCGCAGTCCCGGGTGGCCTGGTCGATGCAGATGATACGGCAAGAGCGATCATGGCGCTGAGACACCTTGGTGCCAACGTCGGTGTTGACTCGTTGATCAGGGCGTTCGAAGCGAAGGACCATTTTCGGACGTACGAGGGGGAGAGGAATCCGAGTATTAGTGCGAACTGCAACGTCTTGACGTGTTTGTTAATGATGGATGATCCGACGGTTTATGTCCGGCAGATTGTCAAGACGGCAAAGTTCCTTTGTGAGCAGGTGCATGCTGATAGTGTGAGGGAGAAATGGGTAAGCACTTCTTCCACTTTAAGAACGAGCAGTAGAAACAACGCTGACAAAGTCTACCTCTAGCACATCAACGAACTCTACTGGATGATGCTCATCTCCCAGTCCTTTGCCTCCCTTTTTGACGCCATGGCCGTCAATCCCGCCCTCGAAGCTTCCGTCTTCCAGCTCGCTCCTGAACTAAGAGAGCAAATTCCGACAACCTCCCTACATGTCCTTACCAAGGTCCTAGGGTCACAAGGTCTCGATGGTTCGTGGGCAAATGGCATCGCCGAAGTTACAGCGTACGGCATCCTGACGTTGTCTTGGCTCTCCCATCTCCCTTGGATTCAGCAACTCGGACGCATGCATGGTGTCAACTTTATTACCGCCAGCATCGAGAATGGCAAGGCCTTCCTGGAAGCTCACAAGCAAGACTGGAAGAAGGGACAGTACCTCTGGATTGAAAAAGTTACATATGCGTCCCCAGTGTTGTGCGAGGCGTACTGCCTAGCTGCCGCCGTTGTTCCCGTTCCTGATTTCACCGGTTCGACAGTCGATGCAAATGGCCAGGTTGTACACAGGACTAACGACTCGCTGTTTGTTTCCGCGTCACTACTTCACGGTGTCCTAAAAGCAGGCCAGCTCATCTCCCTTACACCTTTGTTCCGAGATCTAGCGCCACAACTGCTGAGAGTCGCAGAGATGCAAGCTTGCTATGCCCTTGGCTTCCTTCAGCAGAAGCGTCAGGAACTGGATATCTTCCCCATTACCGGCGGCGACGAGAAGTACATGACCTTCATCCCCCTCACCTGGACCGCCAGCAACGCCCTTCGTGTGCAAGCCACCGGCAGTCACGGTCACGGGCACAGCGGAGGCCTGAGCAACTACATCCTGCAAGAAATGATGATCCTCTCCATGCTCAACTACCAAGTCGACGAGTACATGGAAACCGCCGTCGAGCGAGACTTTCTCGGTTTCTACGAGGGAAGTCGTGGAAGCCTGGATGCAATCCGGGAAGTCATCGACCAAGTCTTTGACGAATTCAATCCCTCGGGTCGGAGGAGAAGAAGAAGTATCTGGGGAGACTCCGACCACACACCCACAAACCTAAAGATTATCCGATCAACTCTTGCGAGATACGTCAGATACATCCTCCTGCACCCAGCTGTTATCAGCGCGCCGGGGGGTGTACGGGCTAGGTTGGCAAGGGAGGTGCAAACTTTTTTGCTGGCTCATGTGCAGCATGCGGATGATAATATCCAGTTTGCCGCCGCTGGCTCTAACCGGGTTTTCTCTTGCCACGACGCCGCTGGGGGCCAGGAGGAGGAAGAAGAAGAGGAGACCGGTCTGCCATCGCCCATTTCTGAACCGACCGACTCTTCCTCTCCACCGCCATCTAAACGCCGCCGTCTTTCCTCCTCCTCCTCCCCATCCCTCGATACCCAGACAAGAACAAAGATCTTCAACCCCCCCAACCCCCGAACCTACTACTCCTGGGTCCGCTCAACCTCCGCTGACCACACCTCCTGTCCATTCTCTTTTACTTTTTACACCTGCCTCCTCTCCCATAATCCCGGTAAGCACGGTAACGGCAACGGTAACACCACCGGTAACGGTAATAGGATGGGCGAGAACTTGTTCAGCAGAGATGCAAAAACGAGCTACGTTACCGAAGCAATGGTGAGAAGTTTAGCGAGTTTGTGTAGGATGTTTAATGATTATGGGTCTGTGGCTCGCGACCATGCGGAGGGAAACTTGAATTCTGTGAATTTCGGGGAGTTTCACTTGTCTTCTGCTGGACGACGGGGAGATGGTAATCGTTGTATGGGGAAGGGTGGACTGGGTGGAAAGAAAGATGGAAAGGGTGGAAAGGGAGGATTGTATGGAGATGGAGATGGAGATGGGGATGCAATGGAGGGAGAGAAGAAGGTCAAGGAGGAGTTGATGTGGATTGCAGAGTATGAGAGACGCGGGTTGGAGAGGGCGATGGGGGAGTTAGAGGGCTTGTTGGTGGGGGGGAAAGAGATGGAGGGGGTCAAGTTGTTTGTTGATGTGACGGATTTGTATGGACAGATTTATGTTGTGAGGGATATTGGGGTTGGGGTTTCGAGGGGGTGATTGCCTGATTCGCAATCTTTATATGTGTTTTTACATGAGCTTAACTTACCGCACCGGGGTCATTGTCCTCATGCACCCTTTTTGACTTCGCGCACCCTTTTTTACATGTAATGAAATTATCGTCGTTTTTTAGTGTAAGAAACCGTTCTCAAAACGAAATGGAATCTCTACGCAAACTTTTATATAAGCATTCCCTTGAGAAAAGCTCTTCAAGATTTGAATAACGGTATATTACTATTTTATTTCATTCTCAATGAGAATGATACAGTTTGATGTCTATAAAAGCAAAAATAGGAAGTAGCTGTTGCGTTATAAATTTTGGCTGTGAAAGTTTGGAACGTTTTACCAAAGAAATTTACTTTTGAAAACGGGTGATCCGTGCACAGGGTGCATAAAGTCAAAAAAGGGTGCATGAGGACAATGACCCCGGTGCGGTAAGTCAAGCTCTTTTACATATGAACTTTCTCTTTCATTAATATCCTTTCAAATCTACATAACGAGTTTGCTATATCTCTTGATGGTTGCTTTCGTCGTTCTTACTTCGATTTCGAGGATGCGAAATGTAAAAGTGCCCCCATTCCCAAAATCCAGTTTTCGTGCATGCTCATAAGCACTTCCGCTGAGCCACAACTTCAACGATTTAACAAAGGTCACAGGGGACCTTGGCGCAGTTGGCTAGCGCGCAGGTCTCATAGCTTCTCTATGATCTGGTGAAATACCAGAGTTATCCTGAGGTCGGGAGTTCGAGCCTCCCAGGTCCCAATTTCTTTTGCAATTTTTTTGAGCTTTTGAGTGGAGCTGAGTGGGTTTGTTTACTTCTCCTTTTCTCGTGTAATTTTTGGCGCAAACATCACGGTTGTAAACCACCAGCTTCCTGCATTTTTTTTGTTGGTCAAAATGGGTAGGACAGACAGCCAGTGTTGCACGCCGATACGAACGATAGCAATGATAGCGGGGTAGTTCGGAGGAGCTGAAGCAGGATGCGGGGAAGCAGAACACTGAAGTGCTGGAGTTCATTTCCTTTTCTGGACAATGGTGACGATGTGTGGATGGTTAACCTCATCCGGCAGTCCCGTCCAGCTTCATCACCAGTTGTATCGTGGGCTCAAGAACGAGGGGTCTATAACCGCGAATAACCATGCCCAGCAAGTGTTACGTACAACTTCGGGTCCCTATCTTGGCGATATGTCTCGTGGACTTGCAGTCCGAGATGGCCGTTCATCCCACTCACAAGCACGGAGCGCTCTCCAATGATATTGGTTTGTTCCTCCCTTTGGAGGAGATAAGATTGGATGGTAACAAGCCTTTATCGTTCATGGTGATACTTACCCCGCTATCCTTGGTCCCCAACATCACTTTGTCCGCCTCATAAAGACCCTCCCTCTCCCAAAACCTCACCACTCATTCATATCAACACCATCCCTCACCTCACCGACAAGATGACAACCAACACCTCAGGAACCAGCACCGAAGCCCCCGGCCACGCTCCCCTAACCATCACCAACACCACCACCAACAATGCCTCCTCACCACCACCCCCAGCCTACCAATCCCACCCCCTCGGTCCCCTCTCCGCCTCCGAAATCACCCTCTCCTCCACCCTCATCAAATCCCTCTGGCCCCCCTCCACCCCCCTCCACTTCAAAATCATCACCCTCCTCGAACCGCCCAAAGCCGAGTTAATGCCCTACCTCGTCGCCGAACGCTCTTGCTCTTTTCAGGCACCACCACTGGACATCCCCCGCCGGTCCTTCATCGTCTACTCTTTACGGGGTACGCACAACGTGCACGAAGCCATCGTCAACCTGACCACCTCCACAGTCGAAAGCAACGCCAAGTTGGGGCCGTTTCAACATGCTAACAGCGATGGGGAGGAGATTTTGGCTGTTGAAAGGGCCCTGCTCGCTGACCCGAGGGTTAAGGAGGAGGTTGCCAAACTGAAACTGCCGGAGGGGAGTAAGATTGTGATTGACCCGTGGATTTACGGCTCGGATGGGGTTAAGGATGAGACTGGAAAAAAGTTTTATGATGATAAGAGGGTTATGCAGTGCTTCCTGTATATGAGAGATCCAAAGAACTCGGAGGAGGAGGATTCGTGTCATTATGCGTTTCCGTTGCCGATTTCGCCGGTTGTTGATCCGGTTACTTTGGAGGTTGTTAGGGTTGATGTTTTGCCGACGGGGTTGGGTGCGGAGGTAAATGGAGGGGAGGTGAAGCCGTGGACGCCGAGGCCCGGGAACGAGTATATCCCTGAGCTGCAGAAGGAGTTGAGAAGTGACTTGAAGCCGTTGCAGGTGGTTCAGCCGGAGGGGGTCAGTTTTACGGTGGAACCGTACAGCGAGATGGGCAGGTTGATTAGATGGCAGAAGTGGGATTTTAAAGTTGGGTTTAATCAGCGGGAGGGGATGGTGGTGTATGATGTGCACTACGACAACAAGCCGTTGTTTTATCGGTTGAGTTTGAGCGATATGGCGATTCCGTATTCGGATCCCAGACATCCTTTCCATCGGAAGGCGGCGTTCGATCTTGGTGATGCCGGGGCGGGGATCATGGCCAACAATTTGAAGTTGGGATGCGATTGTTTGGGGAGTATTTACTACATCTCTGGTGTCTTGACGGATGGGAGCGGGTCGCCGGTTAACATGCCCAACGTCATCTGCGTTCACGAGCAGGACGCTGGCATCGGTTGGAAACATACCAACTACCGGACTAACCGCGCCGTGGTGACTCGTCAGCGCGAGCTAGTGTTGCAGACCATCCTGACGGTGTCGAACTACGAGTACATCCTCTCGTTCGTCTTCAACACCTCAGCCGACCTAGCCTACGAAGCTCGCGCCACCGGTATCCTGTCAACCCAACCCGTCGACCTCGAGCTATCCCATACCCCCCACCCCTACGGCACCATCGTCCACCCCGGCGTTCTAGCCGGTTACCACCAACACTTTTTCTCCCTCCGCATCGACCCGATGCTATCAACCTCCTCCACCCCCATCTTGTCTCCCTCCACCGGCCCTCGCAACGCAATCGTCTACGAAGAATGCGTCCCCCTACCCTACGACCCATCCAAACCCCCCTCCGAAAACCCCCAAAACCCTCACGGCACCGGCTACACCCTAACCACCACCCCCATCACCACCTCCGGCGGGTACGACCTCTCCCCCACCACCGGCCGCGTCTTCAAAATCATCTCCCCCCAATCCCACAACCCAATCAACTCCCTTCCCCCCGGTTACAAACTCCACATACCACCCATGCAACCCATCCTCGCCCACCCATCTTCTTTCCACCACAAGAGAGCTGAATTCGCCGACCATTCCCTGTATATAACCAAATACCGCGAAGGCGAACTCTACGCCGGCGGGAAGTACACGAACCAATCCCGTGGCGGCACCGGTGTTAGGTCATGGGCGGAGAGAAGGGATAGGCTGGATGAGGCGGGGGATGATCCCGTGGTTTGGGTCCAGTTTGGGTTGCAGCATGTTCCGAGGACTGAAGATTTCCCGGTGATGCCGGTTGAGACGAGCAGGGTGGTGTTGAGGCCGAGTAATTTCTTTGAGAGGAATCCGGCTATTGATGTGAGGGAGAGTAGGCAGGAGGTTAATTGTAGTGTTGGGTTGAGTGAGAAGGAGTTGGGGGGAGGGGGGAAGGGGGTGGTGGGGATGGTGAGGGAGTTGGGGGAGAGGGTGTTGGGGGTGAACTTGGGAGGGGGTGCAAAGGAGGGGGAAGGGGAGGGAGAGGGAAGGGGAGGGAGAGGGAAGTAAGGGGGAGGAGAAGGTGGTTGGTGGTGAGGGAGGGAAGTTGGCGCCGTGTTGTGGGGGTCATGCTTGATGCCATGGGCTAGAAGTTTTGCTATATGTTGCTGAATATCATGGCATACTCATGGCTTTGAGGCTCTGGACTGACAGGACGTCAACAGGGCTGAGGAACAGACATGGCTGACGAGGTTGTACCGGTACATGGCAGGACAGGGGGTCACGGCACGGCAAAGCATAAAAGGGACTCAGTCCCCCATCAGTCTACAGTACTCTAGTTGAATGATATGGCTTCTGTTCCCATCATATTTTGACATATGTTCTACACAGTATGATGATGATGATGATGATAACGAATGGAATGAATGCCTTGAATCTTCAGATTCCCAACCTCATGATGTTTGTCAGGCGCCTTTGATGAATGAGCATGGCAAGACATGTACATGAGTCCCAGGCTCCCAGCACTGAGTTGGAAACTTGGAGACGCCCCATCCATGACAGAGCAGCTAGAAACTCAAAATATTACAGCAAAGAAATCAAAAAAATGTGTTTCAAAAGGAAAACCAACGTCATCATGGGCGTTGCTCTTGACTTAAGTACCATGGTGTTGTATGCAAAAGGGGAAATACACTGAAATTGCGCTCGGGAAGCGAACATTTGAGAACCCTGATGGCCTATGATCTTATCGATAAGCGCACATGAGACCGTTATCGTTATCGCACGTGATACCCCCGATCGTCAACATGGATTTTGCTGAGGTCTGTTGCTTTTTAGTTTGAACCTTCTTCATCGATTGATGCCAGGATTGTTCTGAAACTCACCGGAGGCACTGATTCCTACAAATCAAGATGATAAAGGCATGTATGTGCTGTCTCGTAGCCTCATTTTCTCATCAACCCTACCTACCAGCGACATCCCAAAAAATCCTTACTAAAAACCCAAAGCAGTTGCATGCGCCCCAACCGCAAGAGTACCCGAAACAACTACAACCCAGCAACCAAACCTGATTCCTCCGATTAGATTAAGCACACCATTGACCCGGTCATCGGGACCATCACGGCATCACCCGACGACATTCGACCCGCCAACACAACGATTGACCTTCTCCTTCTGGGCTTGCACCGCGAGCGTCGAACCACTTCGGAGAAGGATTACAATAACGGAAGGAGAGCCATATGTTACTGTGAGCTATCAACTTCCGATCCTTGGACCTGTCCCAGTACCAGTTCCCAGGAACTCGGAATCGTTCCATAAAAAACAAAAACCGACCGTTGCCGAGAAGCTGGGTCAGGAAAGTTTAGCGAAGAATTGTTGGCCGATGTTAGCGATTTTGGATGTTGTTGTTGGTGCTTGGTGGTGTTGGCGAAAACGTTGGCGAGTATCAGGACCCTTGTCGAGTCTGTACCCCGGTATGGAAGGAAATGACGTTGTGACATGTTTGCTTTTTTTCTTTGTGTGTGTTATTTCCCTCTTCATGGCCCCGTTACATTTCGTTCGTTGCTTGGAATATTTCTTGCTGGGTCTTCAGTTTTTTTGCTTCTCCCCGCGTGGCAGGCCCGAAGACGCCGCTTCATCGTTCGATTTGGAATTCCTTCCCTTGGCCATTTCTCTTTTCCTATTCTTCGTATCTGAAGCAGCCGCACAATCCCCCCTCCTCATCCCGCCCACACCGAGCATAATAACCCCCAATATGCCGCGCGCGGCCGGCCCGCATCTAACCCTTCAACACAACGATCGATATCACGACTTCACATACCTACACCTCTAGGCGTTCGCATTCCTTTGTCAGCACCAGGGCACATGCCGAAACACTGCGCAAGAATCAACTATCCGTGGGCGTGACGGTTCAAAGTGGCTTGCATCCCGTCAACAAAGGGATATGATATGATAGGCCAAGAGTCCGACGGTTTACACCCTCATTCACCTCTCCAGCTTCCCCAATTGCCATGTTTTCAGCTTCCTCAAGCAAGCATGCCTCGCATCGGCCATCCTGAGTTGAAAAAAATGACAGGTCTCCTCAGCAGTCCGAAAGACAGAGAGAGATCTTGGATTCTTGGAACGTGATAAGAAGTATACTGCGCATGCTCCGCGGCTATCATGGTAGGTAGGTTACTGTGCTAGGTACCACATGCTTCTCGGCCCGAGTTGTCCTACCCCAACCAAATTGCTCCCGTCCTCTCATTAGAATTGGAAATGTCTCGGCCAGCACCAGCAATCCGGAATCCGAACCGAGGAATACATACATAGTAGCAGTTTGAGTGAGGAGGGGAAGGTCGTGAAGCAACTAAACACGTGGGGTGTGTGTTTGTGGCGTGCGTGGCGGTCGCGCGGGATGGTGTCATTGACTCCATGATTCCAAAGATCGCGCGCGAAGCGGCTATTGGCATGAAATGTGCGATGCAGATTTTGTCCATGACCGAGAAATGGGAACGCTGATGGGGGAGCCCCCGGTCTGTCTCCTGGGATTGCAACCCCATGCTGAAATGACAGCTTGGCTGGCTGGGTGTAGCTGGGTATAGCTGGTGTGGGTAAAATGTGATTCCGTCTACCACGTGCGGAGGCCTTCCGTTTTGGGTAAAAGATTCGAAGAAAGAAGAAATGTGGCGTTGTATTTTTACGCCCGTTGGTTGGGATCCCTGGCAGTCTGGGCCGTGAATGTTTGCCTCAGCCCTCAGTCGAGCCCCGAACCCTTGGTATGTTGGTGATATGGAAGAAAAGAAAGCTGAATGTCCCTGTTGGAAACGTCATGGAAAATGTGATGCCGAGGATCTAGAAGGCCGACAGTGCACACGGCGTGATGTGACCAAGAGTCTGTGATGCCAGGGGATCATACGGCCGATTGTGAACGGCACAAGGAATACGATTTTGTGAAGGAGGATGTGATGGGTCATCGGGATACAGAAGCCCGAGTGAGCCATGCCGAAGGGCATCGGTCATGATCTGGGCCGTCCTGATTGTCGTATAAAGAGAAGGCTTTGGGGCAACGCTCTGTTGAAAAGAAGCACAAGTATTAGCCCGACAGTCGAGCATACCGCATCTCTCAGCTCCAGCCTTTGATCGTCGATCACCACAACAATCACCATGGCTTCGCACTCCGAGCGCTCCTCCTCTTCCTCCCTGGGCTTGCCATCTGAGGGGCCTTCGTTGCCCAACATGGAGCCCTCAACACCTATGGCTTCCTCTCCGGTCCTACCCTCCTCGGATGGCCATGGGGCTATGCTGGACTCAACCGTCTCGCTAGATTCCTTACGACCAAGCTCAACCGCCGAGCCCTCCTCCTCTCCGCCTATGCCCTCTTCACCCATCATACCCCCCTCCTCCCCCATCGAGCCACCATCTCCTGCTTTCCGCCAAGAGAGGCAACCTAGCCAGAGGATCCTCGTCCTAGGCGTAACAGGCAACCAAGGTCGCGGCTGCCTTCGCGCCCTTCTGTCCTCTAAGCACCGCGAGGAATACACCATTGGCGTTCTGGTCCGAGATGCACAATCCGCGTCAGCAGCCGCCCTCTCACAAGCCCTCGCTCCTTCTCAAGAGTCGCCGCTCTCCGAGACCCTCTCCTCGCTCGGAGTCAATCTTCTAACAGGTGACTACTCCTCAACTCCCACCCTCTTTTCCGCCTTCTCCACCTTTGCTCCGACAACCATCTTCTTCCCGCCCATCCTATCCGAGGACTTTCAGCGCGACCTGGTCTGGTCCCAAAACGTCGTTTCCGCCGCCCGCAACTGCGGGAGCGTTGACAAGCTGATCGTCTCCACGGCGCTGGGCGTCGATAGAAGGGCCGAGTTCCCGGGTTGGGGTAAGAACGGGGAGTGGCATCCCATGTCGTCGTACTGGAACACGAAGGCGAAGATTGAGGAGATGGTCAAAGAGGCGGAGTTTGAGAGTTGGACGGTCTTGAGGCCGGCGTGGTTTCTGCACTCTTTGACGCAGAGAATGGTGGGGTGGTCGTATCTCGGCTGGAAGGATACGGATAAGGTGCGGACTATTAGGACTAAGTGGAAGAGGGGGACTAAGGTGGCGTGGGTGGATGCTGAGGATGTTGGTGTGGTGGCCGCTTCTATCATTGATGACGAAAGAACAGAGAGCGGAAGGAAGAAGTGGAGGAACAAAGGTGTGGACTTGGCTGTTGAGGCGATAACTGTTGGTGAGCTGGCAGAACGGATGGGTAAGGTGTTGGGTGAGGAAGTCAGGGTTCGGTATGCTGATGAGCCGTCGACTTGGGACGCCGATGAGGAACCGGATTGGGAAACGGGGAGGACCGTCAGTGACATGTATCCCGTGGCGATTAGCCAGAGATGGGCCAACGAGTTTGATTCGAGTTACGGGGTGGATGGGACGAAGGAGCTGGGATTATTGGACAAGTTGGTGACGGTCGACGAGTTCTTGGAGAGGAACCGAGAGTTGATCTAGGACGTTTGTCGAGTTGAGGCTAGCATGATAATCCAAGCCCAACAACGTTGAAACAGCCATACCTGCCCCTGGAACTGCCATGATTGTTGTTGCGGAATACTCCATCGTGGTGGTGATTATACTGCGAGGAGAAGCATGAAGTCGTGGAAATCGGAGAACCTTGATGGCTAGATGTACCTAGGTACCTCCACGCTTGGCTTATCGCGATAACCTTAAACCCCTTATCGCTATCTGCACGTGATACCCTTGGTCATGACCACTCCCGGCCTTCGTGGAGTGTGTGTGTTACTACTTGGACAAAACCAGCTGCTTGCACACCAGGGGTGGAATATCCGAGGATCAAGCAATATTCTGTCTACAGCTTTTGGGTCAGATCAGACTTCTAGCTGAGATCATCTACGGGAGAGGATGGCCCAACTGCATAAACGAGCAAAGTCGGTAGTGAAACATTTAATCATCGGGAGTCAGGAGTTGAATGTGATTGCATACAAAATTCCTTCATTTCCATCACCCTCCCAAACCAGTTCCCCAACCAAAATTCCAAGAAAAAATCACTTGGGTATCTCCAAATATCATGACCTTTCCAATCTTCCCAACTCCCAACGCCTTAAACCCAAGATCCATCCCCCATCCTCCATCTTCCATCCACCCCATCTCCTTCTACATCAACCATGCCACTCATAATACCCCACCCCACTCGTCGTCGGCTTCGGATCCTTCCAATCCTTCTTATCCGCCTCCTCATGCGGCCACACCTTCCCACTCTCCGCATCAATCCTCCAAACCAAACACGTCCTACTCAATCCCAACTCCTCCTCCAACTCCCCCAACCTCCTCTCCCCATACTTTCTCAAATACCCATCCCCCCTCCACCCGGACGAGATCCTCCCATCCGGTATCCTTGTCTCTCCCCACTCCCATGCCTCCCCCCCTTTTTTCTTATCCCCCCCTTCTTTCCCCCTATGTCCATTCCCCCCCGACGACGACAACACCTCCGGCCTCACCCACCCCCCGGGAGCCCTCCACCCCCTCTCCCACCCCCACTCCCCCTCATCACCCACCCCCCCTCCCCGCCACCACCAACTTCCTCCTCCCACGCCTCCTCCTCCCCCGCATCCTTCCCCTTGGGTCTACTCCCCGGTCCTACATTTACGAAATGCGGACCGATCCACCAGTCCCCGTATCCCGTCCTAGCCTGGACCGTCCCGCCTTTTTTGAACTGCTCGCCTGTGTTTCTTTGGCACTGGTCGATGGGAATGCGGAGGTAGGTCTCGCATTCGTGCTGCGAAAAGATCCATTCGCAGGAGGGCTTGACTTCGAGGGAGACCAAAATGTGGGTGTAGGGGAAGAGGAGGGAGCGGTCGTAGAAGTTGAATTGGTGGTGGCGGTAGCCGGTGAGGGGGTAGGTGCGGTTTTGGTTGGGGGGAGTGTTTGGGGGAGGGGGGGAACCGTTGGGGGAGGGGGGACTGTTGGGGGAGGGAGAGGAGCCCATGCGTTCAGGAGAAAAGTACCCCGGCGGATAAAACCGCTCGTGAATAACACCCTCGGCTTCGCGTTTTAGGTACCGACAAAACCCCTTGACACTCTTGATCATATCCGTCCTACTCTCGCTCCGGCCCGTGTGGTAACAGTTTAGGAGTTTATTCTTGGCGGGGTGCCACAGGTTTTCAATCTCCTCCTTCGTTTCGGGAAGCGGGGCGGCGTGTAAGAGCTTGGTGTGTTCCGGATCGAGGTTCAGATGGGGGACGAAAGTGGCAGGGAGAGGAGTGTAGGTGGTTGTTATGGTTACTGGTTCCGGGGGGTGGATGGTGGTGGTTACGTAGACGGTGCGGTGCGACCCGTCGGTTGGGATGGGGCCCGTGGGGGGAGGTAACGGGGGGGAGTGGAGGGGTGGTGGTTTGGTTGGTTTGGATGGTGTTTGGGCCGGGGTTTCGGTTTGGGTTTGTGGATGCTGATGCCTAGGATATGAGCTTGGGTGTGGAAGGGGAGGAATGGGCGAGGGGTGTTGTGGTGGTCGTGGTTCGAGGGGGCGGGTGTTGGTGCTGGTGCCCGGGTTCGGGTTCCGGTTACGAAGGTGACGCCGGTGACGCCTGGCAAGGATAAGGCTGGGATGCTCGGAGATACAGGCACAGGCATAGGCACACCCGGCGAGACAGACCCAGCAACCGACACCACGCCTTCTGTCCCTGTTTCAACCCGTAAACCATCACCATCGACACCATCTACACCCTCTTTAACTCCGTCAGCAGGACTTCGGGTAGTATGAGCAGCTGTCAGAGTTATATCAACACCCAGTTTATCGTATATCGACGACGTGGAGCCCGAGCCGGTGAGGGATGCCATGCTTCTCGTCACCGTCTTGAATCGTTGTGTCCTTTCCGCGGTCGTCGTGCTTTCTTCCCTGAGCGAGGGAGATATCGGGGCGGAGTCGGAGGGAACCGAGGGGACCGAGGGGGATGATGATGCCGATGGAGACATCGGAACCGAGTCGGAAGCAACCAAGGAGGAGGACGATGTTGATGAGCATGACTCCAAGGCGGACGGAAGCACGGAGGAAGACAAAACCCCCCCCGTCTTAGCCCCGAAAACCTGACCTCCTCCCCTCACCACCACCTCTCCCAACCCCGTACTTATTATTCGATTCTCAGGCATCACCGACACGACGACAGAGCCCGCTTCCGAAACAAAACCCGAACTCGAACTCGAACTCGAACTTGGACTCTGCGAACTCGACGGGCTTTCCCTCTCAAACACCCGCAAACTTAGACTTTCCGCCGGTGCACCATGGTTGACGACAGCGAGTGCGTTCACCGCCGGGCCGAAAACTAGGCCCAACCAGAAGAGACAGACGACGACAAGAGAGTGTGTGTTCGCCATCGTTATTGTTTTCGTTAAGCGTCGTCGTGTTTTCGTTCGTTCGTTGGCTGGAAAGCAGGAAAATCTGTCGTGGGAGGTGTCAGCTGTCAATAGTGTTGAATCGTAAAGAGAGAGAAGAGAAGAGGGAGGAAAAATTGGGAGAAAATCGGGGGCAAAAAGAGGTGGGTTCATATGCGGGGGTTTTGGCAATTATAAAATGGAATTAAATATTTAGGGCCGCGTCCTGGATGTTGCATCTTTTTTTTCTTCTGGGAGCGATGCACAAGTGCGCAGTAAGTATGTGAATGCACTCATTGGCAGGCGTTGGTGCAGAGTTGCCTCCGCATGGGGTTCGAAATGGGTGAAAGGGGAAGGAGACTGGATGGGCTGGGTGTCCCCTTTTCTTGATCGAAACCGGACCATGAATCCCGTCCAGGAGAAAGGCTGTACAGTCACATCTGTGACTAGCCTGGGGAGAAATGACATTCCATTGAACTGAACTAAACAAAAAAAAATCTGCCCTATACGATTGCCATGTTGCAACCCGTCCAACCCAGACACAAAACTCCCGACTCCCAGTAGACCCTATCTATATCGCACCCTACCATACTTTGAGACCCAAGATACCACCACCCCCCCCCCCCCCCCCCCCCCCCCCTCCCCAGCCAACTAAAAAAAACTCTTCTTAACCCCCCCCAAAAACAACTCCCTCTTCTGCCTCTTCACAAACCCATCCACATCCTCCGCCCACCTCCCCGTCGTGTTCGCCAGCTGATCCATCGAATCCCCCATAATATTCAGCTTCTCCGTCCTCTCATTGAGCTGTCTCGTCAAATAATCGCCCCACCCCTCCGTCTCCTTCACCTGCCCTTGCAACCTCGCCGTACTACTACTACTTCCACTTCCACCAGCGGCGGCAGCAGCGGGGTTATAAACCCCCGCACCATTCCGTTCAGCATCAGTAGCAGCCATCATCCGCTTCGAGGGCGGACGGTCAGGACCGCCGATTAGCAAGTCGAGATCGGTGGGGGAGATGTATTGAGTTCCTGAAAGCCATTGGACATTGGAGATGGTGGGGCGGGCGGGGAGGTCGCGGGTGGTGTTGATCATGGTATCAAGGGTGTTTTCGAGGGAGCGGCCGGTGCCGCCCCAGACGGGCAGAACAGAAATTTCGGAGGGGCCGGTGAATCCCAATACGTCGCCGGTTTTGGAGATGACGGTTGATACGGTTCGTAAGGGGTCGAGCATGGGCAAGGGACGCTTGGCGATTTCGCGAAGGCCGGGGAGGGTGTAGGATCGGAGGGAGCGGTCGTTGAAGACGGCTACTAGGGCGTAGCCGTGCGAGGCCATGGAGGTGTCGGCGGGTGTGACGGTGGCGGCGTCGCAGAGGATGCCGGAGTCGAAAGACTTTGAAGCGCCGCGGGCGTTGGGCGGGCGGAAGATTTTGGATTCTGTTTGTGTGACTGTGGATGTCCGTTAGCATTCATGTCAGAATCGTAGTCGGAAAAGGGGAAACTAACCAGCAACCAAAACCCCATCCACCATCCTCCCCTCTCTCAACCCCGCCACCACCGGTCCCGTCGCGCCCGCTTCCCTCCCCGTCTGCGTCTCAATCGGACAAATAGCCACCACCTTATCATCCATATGCGCCACGCCCGCCAGCTGCACCGAATACCCTCCACCGCTCGGCAACAACTTAAACGTAGCCACCCTCCCCAAGTTCGTGCCCACAAAGCAGCAAATACTCGAGTAATTCTCCCCATCCAGCGTCAAGACTCCAAACTCGATAACAGTAGGCCACTCCTGCTTTCCTCCTCCCGAACTAGAAGAAGACGAGTGTTTAAACAACCCCCTCTTTTCCGCCTTGGACCACTCCGCCACACTGCCCAAGTGAATAACTTTCGGTCCGCGCAAGTCGATAATACTGAGGTAACCGCCCTCACTACCAGCAGCCACAAACCCCACATCCGACACCGCCACCACCGAAACCTTGCCCGAAGCCATGTTATGCATCACAAACGGCTGCAGCCCCTCCTTCAATGACGGCTCCGCTCGTGACGAAATATCCATCAACCCCCCCTTCTCACACTCCCCACCTCTCGGCTCCTCCCGGCCAAAATTCTTGTTAATCCCCCACCTCCAGACCAAAACCTCGCCCGTCTTGGTACCGGCCGCAAACTCGCCCGTCTCCTGCGCCATGTGCATAGCCGTCGTTTCCACCCCTCCTTCAAACCGGTTCAGCGAGCGGGCGACGTCCACTTGACATTGCATGGCATTCTCAATCTCGTCCCCGCGGCCGACGTCCCAGAGCCGAATGATGTTGTCGGCGTGCAGGACTTGGATAATGTTTCGTGCTTCCTTGCGGGTGCGGTGCGAGTATTCGACTCCGCCGCGCAGGAGGGGTTCGCCGAGGGAGCGCTTTTCGGCCATTCCGAGCCAGCGCGCGCGAGGGACGGTGCTGACGGCGACTTTTTGGACGAAGGGGTGGACGAATGACAAGGAAGGGTGGAGCATGTTGGTGGGAGAGATTGGGAAGCCGGAGGGAAAGGTTAGGGTTATTAACTCCCCTGACGACAGCTGGACGAGGATGGCGATGGGGTCTTGAGAGCCGTTGTAGTAAGGGGAGGAGCGTGGGATCAGCACGTAATTGACCACTGAAGCTCCTGGGGGAGTGGTGATGGGCATTGTTCGCTTGCCGTCAAAGTGAGCGGCTAGAACTTCCCATGAGGAAGTAGCGTAGATTGGCGTCGGCCCAAGCTCGATAAACGTCAAGTTGCTAGCACTCGGATCATCGATATTATGACCTCCCGCAATTAGCAACCCCGTATTATCCGGATCCGTCTGACAACACCACGAGATCTTGACAAACGGCGCCAGACGCATCGGCTTGAACGGCGTCCCCGTCGGCTCGTTGACCTTGGTATGATACAACGACCTGGCCGTCACCAGCCGTCCATCTTTGGTATCCCAGATCGCCAAACTGCCATCTTCATGCGCCGTCAGAATAAACGTGCCCGTGGGATGCCACGCCGCATTGACAACTTTCGGTTTCCTCGCCATGTGCATCCCGTGTCCATCCCCACCTGGCGCGCCAGGCGGGAGCTCATACTCGAAATATTTCTGCACCACATTCTGCTTGAACGAATAGATCACCGCTCCGTTCGTGTACGCAATGAGAATCTTGCCGATATCTCTCGGATGCAACTGCATCGACACCAACCGTCCCGCCGTCGGGTTAGGATCTCGTTCCCTCCAGAAATTCGGAATCCGGAAAGTAGAAGGTCGTTCGCGGTCGAGGTCGTATGCCGCGATATCACCGCTCTGCAACCCGACGAAGGCCCAGTCCAGCATGGGGTCCGTCACCAAGCACACCACACCGCTGTAGACGTACTTGGCCACCTGGTTGCCCGTGTCGAGGTTCCATACCGATAGCTCGTTCTTGGAGTCGAGGCTGATGAGGCGGTTGGCGACGAAGCGCAGTTCGCGGATGGACGAGGAGCGTGGAGGACTGAAAAACTTGTGGACGCGGCGTTGGCCAAAGACGTAGATTTTCCCGGGGCCGAATTTGGACTCGTTGGTGCCGACTGCCAAAAGAGACTGGACGGGGTCGTAGGCTAGGCACGAGATTTGCGAGTTGATGCCGTATCGGGCTTGTTCGTCGGGCATAAAGTGCAGTGGCTGGATCGACGCTGACAGGTCGGTTTGGACGCCGGCCTGTTTGGCGCGGATGAAGGAGGCCATCGTGTTTCTGTTGGTTGTGGCAGTGTTGGTGTTGGTGGTTGGTGATATCAGGTCGGAGGGAGCATCTTTAGACGAAAGATGGAAGATGGAAAGATGTTGTTAGGTTGTTAGGTTCAAGAAACAGAGAGAGACGCACAGTGACGGCAGCGAGCGCGGGACAAGCGGGACTCCGGGAAGTGGAAGCTAAAAGGTGGGGCTCCCTTGCTCAGCTCACCTGCACGGTTCCACAGGGAGGGGCCTGTAAATCACATGCTCACCCGCTAAAAGTCCCCTGTAGATTCGCCAAGATCTGTCCACCCAGCGCCTAGACTCCGCCCAGGCTTAGCGCTGTGCCGAAGACCCGGCTGCGGCCCGCGACGGCACACGGAAAGTCTGTTTGGACGTCGTTGCCCGGACACTCTTCAATATCAACATCAACATTGTGGTCTCGTGATGCCTCGACAATAGCACAGCATTTCGGTCCATAGATGAGGCACTTTCACAAGAAACATCTGGATGGCAATGTTCGTGAGCTAGCAGGTCAGGCTAGATGGCTTTGAGACCTCATCTTCCCAAGCGACATTCACGCTGAGCATCGTCATCATGGTGAAAGTGGTCGATTCTACGCCTTTGTTTATTCCCCCTTTTCTCGTCTTTTTCCCATCGGCCAACCTCAAAACCTCTTCCTCATCCCCCCCGTTCAAAGCCGGAGCCCGTTCGGAGTTCAAACCCACTCCGCCCCTCCCGGCACCGGTCCGCTCGGCGGTCCCCTCCTCGGTCCTCTTCCAGGTTCCTTCGGCAACGACCTATCCCGTGATCTTCTCGAATGGTGTTTTGGTCTTTTTAGTTGGCTTCCCCGTCTTTTTCCCTCTTGTTCCCGTCTTTGTTCCTCTTTCTGATTCTGTCCTTGTCCCCTTTGCTTCTCATTTTGCTTCCCTATTTCTCGTTAACGCCATCCTCTACGAATTGCATACCAACTCCCACCAAAGCTCCATCTATCTTACCTTCTTCATCACCCTCTTTATCAGCCTTCTCTTCAACTCCCTTTCCCTTTAGCTCTCTCCTTGATCTTGCCAACTCTTGTTCCACCTTGTCCATCTCTTCCAAGAACTGTTCCATATTGGCAAGTGTCTCTCGTGCCCCATTGCGGAGAGCGATCATCGCTTCACGCACATGGTTGAATGCTGCCTCGGTATCAGTAGCTTGAGAGACGAGGTTGTTGAGGGATGCTTGGAGGTTTGCGAGCTGGGACGTCAAGTTACTAAATGGAAGCACCGGTTCATCATCTCGGTCTTGCTCGCTTCCTTGGTTCTTGTTAGAAGATTGGGAGGCTGTTGATGGCTGAGGGGTATCGGCCGTGGTGGCGTCTTGTGCTGCTGGCTGCTCTTGAGCCGAAGGTGTTTCCTCCGCACGCTTCTCTGACGATTTAAGGGCTGTATCGTGCTTTGGTTCCTGGGTCGGCTCTGGTTCCGCTTCCTTGTCAGACTTCCAAGCGGTAGAACCAGAAACCGGCGACACCTCCTTCTCCAGTCCCTCTCCATCAGAATATTCCGAAGAGCTATAAGACCACCGGCTCGTTGTCCCCTTGCTCTCGTCCTCCTCCTCCCCCTCCTCTTCCTTTGCCTTAGCAGCCTTAGCAGCCTTAGCAGCATCCGTCAACCCCGGACTAGCTGTCAGCTCTCTAGCAAAGGTTGGCCTGTCGCTGTCATCATTCCTTGCATTACCACTTCCACTCCCACTTCCACTTCCACTCCCACTTCCACTTCCACTTCCACTTCCACTTGCCTCGTCACTCCCACCACCCCCACCACCTTCAACACCACCCCCACCACCTTCAACACCACCACCACCACCTTCAGCACCACCTTCAGCACCACCTTCAGCACCACCTTCAGCACCACCAACCCCATCAACCCCATCAACCGCAAGATCCTCCCTAGAAATAACAGGCGACACCTCCCAAGTACAATCCTCCCCCGGACCCGGTACATGCGGTCCCGGCCCCCTCAGCGTTCCCGACAACGGGCTCGGAGTTCTCCAAGGCTGGTGCTCGTTGCTTACCGGCCTCAGCCCCAGTCCCAGTCCCAGTTCCGTCGGCGGTTTCTTTCTAGTGACTCGTTGGCGTTGGGACTGGGTTCCGGTTCGGGTGATGGTTACCTCTACTGCACGAGCAGGGCCTATTGGTGTCGGGGTAGTTGGCCTGGTTGTTTCTCGTCCGTCTCGTCGGTCTCGGAGGTCGAATCTAGCTTGGGCGATTCTGTTCTTAGTAGGTGCGGGGGGTGTTTTGGGCCGATCGTTCAAAAGATATGTGATGGGCGTCACCTTTCTCATGTTGGCTGTGGAGGGAGATGAGGTCTGTGGTGGCCCCCAGACCCAGTTCGAGACTGCTTCTGCCTCTTGCTGATGGGCGCGGTTGTTGCGGTCGTCGCGGTCTTGACTTGCTTCGCCGGTTTCGTGGGAGCCATGGTCGTGGCTGTGAGAAGGGGCGTGAGGGCCGAACATAAAACCGTGATAAGTCTCGGCCATTGACGCCGCCATTGACGCCATACTTTCCCTCCTCTCCCCTTTCCCACTGCACTCTCCTCGCTGGCTGTTCCCCAGCACTGATCGCCTAGGCGATTTCTCCGGCACCGCCGGCGGCAATCTCGAAATCATCAGCGGCTGCCATTCCCTCAACTCAACCCTCCCCTCAGCCACGGCCGGGGATGGTAATCTCAGTGGAGCTGGTGATATTGCTGGAGATCGAACTTCTGGCGATCGAAGTTCTACCGACTCCCTCAGTGCGGGATGTACACCGATGGGATACGGAATCGACGGTCGACGACGTGCCGGTAGCCCCGAAATGAGTCGTTCAGGGTGTGTGATGGTTGGGAGGGAACCTGATCTTGTTCTCGAACTGGAAGTTTCCTGGGTGGGATGGGGAGGGTTGGAAGACCATAGCCCTCGGTCAGAAAGGCGGCCTGGTGGTGGGTGGGGAGGGGAGGTTGGGGTGCGCCATGGTGCTGGCCGGAGGGGAGTTCGCGATTCCGGTCGTGGTCGAAGTTGTGGTTGTTGATGGTTGTAGATGATTCCGAGGCCTGGAAGGGTGTCAAGTGGAAAAGCTGGTGAAGTCACCGGATCCCGTGTTTGGCCTGGCGGCGCTGGTGCAATCCGAGGATGGGAGTAGATATCCCGGCCCAAGGGGCTTCCTAACATTCCACGATTCCCACGGTTTCCCGCCTCAGCACCGGAACGATCCCTGAAATCCGGAATTCTTTGAACACCCCGCCCGTCTTTTGGTGGTGTTGGCGGCAATCGCTTTTCTTGTTGTTGGCCCATCTCTTTTTTGCTTGACTACTATTGCCTTTGAAGTTTTGTGCCCTTTTGAGCCCTGCGAAGTTTCCAAGTTTCGTTAGGATTGACTGATCAACCGTTTCCCTTGTTTCCTAAATTCTGAATGTTAGCTTCCCGTCTACTTGACGTTGCCAGCTTTGTTATCCCTCTTCAATCTTTCACTTACAATATTCTCGGCTTTGTGACTTTTCCCACTTTCTGAATATCTCGGTTTTTGGCTTTCTGGCTTTCTGGCTTTTTGGCTTGCTGGCTTTCTCGCCTTTAGCAGTTTCGAACTATCGTCTTCCTTGTGTCTGCTCGTCAGAAAGGCTGCTCGCTTCAAAACCACAAATACCTGAAGGTAAAGGTAGTTAGTACTGCCCTCAAAAACCAAACCCCAGAAGAAACGAAAACCAATAACCTCCAAGAACCAAAAACCAGAATCGAAATCCAAATCCAAAAACCAAATCCAGGAACCAACAGAATCCCCAGGAAATAAAACCTCAGAAGACCAAGGCAGGAAAACCCAAAATCCCAGAAAACCCCAGTCAGAAAACCCCAAAACCCCCAAAGGCCGGAAATCGGGAACAACCAGAAACCCAGAAACTCGAAACCCCAAAAAGGCCAAAAAAACCCCTCCAAGACCAAAAATGCCAAAAGGCCAAAAAGCGGGAAACCCCCAAAACCACTTACACTTCGCAAGGCCCAAATCCCTCAACTCACCTCCAACAACCACAACAAGCAGCTTCACCCAGCTGATTTTCCGCAAAGTTTTCCAAATCCAGTTTTCAAGACGCTCAGCTGCCAACCTGGAAAGAAACCGTATCCTGTTCGCTATTACAAGTCAGTATTATCCCAACCAGTTTCTTAAAAGACCGCGCAGAAACTTACCTTGATGTAAAGATCTCGCTAGTCGTAGGGTCAAAAAGTCCAAGACCAACAAAGCAAAGAAAAGCTCAACCTTTTATGCCTGCTTGCTCTGAAAAGGTTATTAACATACTCGCCGCCATATGGCCAACAACCACCGCAATGAACAACACCGCCACCAAGTTTTACCCATCGCTCACCATCACCTTCATCCAAACCACCATCGGCCTCACCAATCATCAGTCAGTCACCACTGCATGCTCCAGAGGCTTCAAGACATTGGCACTCTCTGATTCACAGATTCAAATCACCGACTTTACTGCATGCAGCACACAATCACTCACTATTCAGATCCATGTATCATCAAGTATAAGGTCAATCATCAATTCATTTCTATGCTGTGGACTTATGCAGAACTGGTCATGCTGAGCGGAAACCCAGATCCATCATCGGTCCCGAGATCCCCTCCCAAGCATTGACTCCCTCCACGGCCACCTGCATTTCTCACTGTCATGCTTCATTCATCCTTCCACCGCCACCATCGCCCGATATCGTTCTAGTTGACCCGCTGTGACAAGAAGACCCATCCAAGTCAAAATCCCGCCAAAGACCGCTAGCCAACCATACCTTTACCGCCGATGACATGTTCCACCAGAGAAGCAATGTCTGGGGAGTGACTGGATCAAGCCCACTCCAGAACAACGCAGCCAAACTGGCCGCGATTAGACCCACCACATGGTGTTGTGGACGTCCTTCAGGGTGTCCAGCTTGGGGGGCTCATGGGTCTTCTTGTACTCGCTGCTGTAAGTGCTGGGGGCCTGATGCTTGCCAACCAAGCCGTTAGGGTTCTGGGCCTCGAGCCTGGTCTTCTCGGGAACGCGAGGGTTGACGCTGAACTCAGTGCCCTCATGGCAGCGACCACGAGCACCCGCCAGATGGGCATAGTAGACAGCCGGATGCAGCGAGATGGGCGTGGTGGAGCGGCAGAACGTGTAGCACTGCTGGTAGATCATCCTCTGCAACGTGTTGACCTGGGGCTTGATCTCGTCCATCAGGACGTGGTAATGGACAGGACGAGCCGTGCCCTGGAGCGCAAAGTGCGAGTTCAAGTAGAAATCGTAGTGGAAGGGATGGGTGACCTCCCTCTCCACCAGAGTGCCAGGCTGGCAGTTGCCGTTCTTGTCTCCGTTCTCGGGGAAGAAGCGAATGTGATGGCGCTTGGTGGCCACAATCACCGTGACCCTGGGAGGGTTCGCGGACTTGGTGACCTTCATGCAGACCTTCTTGATGACCTCCACCTCCTGCTTCAAGACGTGGGCAAACTGACCTTCAGAGACGCCGTCGCGGAAGTAGTAAATTTGCTGGACATGGTGCTTGACGTTGGCAAAGTACTCGCTGAGGAACGGGGGAAGCATGGCCTCAATGTTGGCCTCGGTCAACATCTCGCTGCGCCAGCCATTGGTCTGGACGGCAGCACGGTACTGATATCCCTCTCTGTCAACGGAGGCGCACATGGCAGCAATCGAGGGCACGTCTGATCCCGGCGCGGCGTGAGAGACATCGACACCAAGCATCATGGTGGGTCCGGTGAAGAAACCGTGAGACTTGCCCTTGGGCGTAAGGGCGCAGCTGACTCCGCCCAGCTTGGCGTTGACCTTCATGCAGACATTGGAAATGTACTGGGGCTGGGCCTTGTCGACGTGTTCCCTGAGCAGGACCTGAGTGACGATGCCGTAGCGGCACTCAAAGGTCTTCTTGAGTCGCTCATAGACATGGGCCGACTTGTCTGAAACAACAATGAAGACGATCTGGGCGTTTTCATTCTTGTTGGGGTTGGCCACAAAACGGGAGAGCTCTTTGTGAATGTCATCCGTCATCGTAGCAATGCTGCCCGCGAGCTTCAGGCAAAAGGCAGGATCCCTGGCAACTTTGCCGCCATGACCCTTGTAAATATTTGCGAACTGCTGCATGAACTTCTTCATCGACGGCACCTCAGCAGCACTACGGCCACCGAGGCTAATGGCGCCCCAACGAGTCAAGGGCTCACGGTTGGGCTCAACGAACCTGGTGCCCCGGAGATCCCAGCGACCGTTGTTGGGTCTGACGGCCTTCTTGTCGTAGTGCACCTCAGGCGTCTTGAGGAGCCTGCCCTGGGTCTTGGCCATGTCATTGGAGATGCTGACGCCAAAGGCCTTGAGGTACTTGTCGCCACCCCAGTTGAGACGGGCAACTGACGAGCTGATGTCCTGCATGCGCTGCGGGGGGCGCTGAACGGCAAACCTGATCATTTGCGAAGTCTGATTGGGGTCCAGCTTGAACTGGTACTGGTTGAAATCCACAATCTTGCACACCTCAGCAGGGAACGATCCAGCGCGAGTGGTCTCAATGACGGGCCAGCCTCCCGAGACAAGCAGGGGAACATTGTATCTCTGCTTCATGTAGTCCCTGACGTTGGTCTTGACGACCGAGCCGTCGGGCTTCCTCCAGTCAAACGTGACCTTGTTAGCGCAGCCGCCCTCAGCGCCATACTTCTGGTCAAAGGCAAAGCCCTTGATCTTGTACTCCTTCACCTCGCCAGAACGATGGGTGAGCGTGAAGCGAGCGCCCTTCAAGCGGCGGATGGCCTTGAACGCCTCCGATGGCTCCCACTGTTGCTTGGAGCGATTGTAGACGGGCCTCAGGTAGCCAGTGACCTGCTGGTCGTCAAGATTCTCGAAGCGAGGAACGGGCTTCAAGCCGCCGTAAAGGCAAATGAGATACTTCATAATCTTGGCGGCCGAGTTGGGCTTCCAGAAAGCCTGGTTGGTGACATCGACATTGACACCAAGGCCAATGCTCGAGATGTTCTGGCTCAGGCGGAACGAGGCATAAACACCCTTGTAGGCCGTAAGAACCATATCGAGATCCCTGTTGGGCATGGAGGGGTGGAAGAAGCTGCGCTTGATCGTGGTCATGCGCTCAGAAGCACCCTGGCGAAGCAAGTGGTCGAGGAAGCTCATGCACTCGAGCACGCTGTTGTCCCAAGGAGCCTTCTTCTCAAGATAGGCCTTGAGAGCCTGGAGGCGAACCTTGCCAGTGGGCCTGATGGTGATGAAGAAGACGTTCTTCTTTTCGGCACCAGGCCTGCGGTTGCCGCCACGCTCCTCGTCCAGATCAACCATGAGGCGAATCTCATCGACGCTGTGGGCCAACCAAGCCAACTTGCGGCCATCGTAGATCCAGGGCTGCTTGGTGACCGAAGTAATCTTTTGCTGGACCTTCTTGGAGTTCCAGACCTTGTCGTAGACAACGCCGTGGGTCGGCTCCGGGCTGAGAGCAACGTCATACTGGCACACGTCCAGGTTGGCGATGCGAGTAACGGGAAACTGGTTGACACGGAGATTGGAAGGCTGGCCCTCGGTGTTGAAACCGGGGCGCGTGGCAAAGGTGCTGCTGATGTCGTTCTTGAGGTAGGCATCAGCAGGCAAGTCGACGCGCTTGCCGACGCGCTCCTCATGGCTCAAGGGGGGCTTCGAGTCCATCCTGGCGGGATCGACGCCGGTGCCCTTGGGCCAACCAGGGTTCTGGCCGGCAGTGGCACCCGAGGCAGGAGCGGCACCCGAAGCAGCAGCAGTGCCCGAGGGAGAACGAGTCGGGGTAGACGACTGGCCCGGGGCGGCAGGGCGCGAGGGCAAAGTCATCTGGTGACCGGACATCTTGGGGCTAGAGCCACGGGGGGATCCAGGAGCAGACATGTTTGCAGTTACTGGTTGAGGCAGGAGTCAGTATTTTTTCTGCTGTGGACGCGTTCCAGTAGGCGATGAGGAAGTGAGATGGGTAGATGTATCTCTGGCTGGGCGATGAAGGAAGATATGGGGGGATTGGGGGGGGGGGGGGTAATAAAACTCACAGGACTGTAGTAGACTTTTGAGTCTTGGGGTACTTCGAATCGCTGTCGAAAACGAAGGCTTGGTCGATTACTGCGGTTGCTGTTGAAGACGAGAGAGGAGTACTGTAAGCGAGTGCTCCTTGAGGATTGTTGAGTGTGATGAGGAGGAAAATTTTGGGATTTGGGAGGGGGGGAAGGGGGGTTCTTATAGATTTCTGGAGGATCATCCACGAGGGCAAAAAAGGTACGTACCTTGGGCAAGCGCTTTGAAAGGAAGCAATCAATAGACCAGATGAGCAGGATAGTCACCCAGATTATGGGCGTTGGCTCTCGTCTGACTGCGATATGGAAGGTTGGAGGTTGCGATGACAGAAGAACGGAAGACGGTGAGCAAGGCGGTGTTTGCCCTGCGTTCCACTTGTTGTGGTTGAGATGACCAGGAAGAAAAGTGTGTGCTGGAGGAGAGAGAGAGAGTGGGATGAGGGAGAAGGTTGGAGGGGAAATCGAAGGACGAGACGGAACCTACACGGCGGCAGCAAAAGGGTGTGCCTTTTGTTTGGGAAGGAGTGAACTGAACGATGCGGGGCGTGTAGTCCGATAGCCAACGGCTGCTCCTGCCAGTTTCGAGGGGTGAATTCCGTGAGTCAATAGGTCACTCAGGTAATTACAAGACGGAATCCACCTTCACGGTAGCGATAGAGATGTTTACTTTGCTGTGTTTACCGTTATATCAAACACTCGGGGTGTCATCGCATAGTCACAAAGGCGTGATAGCAACGCGATGACAGTTATTCTAGTCTAGCCCAGTATTTGCTTGCGGACATGACTCTCACGGTGACTTTTGGTAATCGGAACCAGTCAGGAAGTTGTGGTTGAGTGTCCGGACATAGGGCAGAGTCATTGAGGATGCGTGTTTTGCCCAGTCATCAACATCACCTTGACAGCCACTTCTTTGCTAGACCACTATAATAGAAGCAATATAGAACACTTACGATTCCCTGAGTATCGAGTACTGTTGGTATCAAGTTTCCAGTTTGTGTATTGTAATTACTCATACGTGGTGGTCACAGTTTCCACGAAATCGCACCTGCCGAGACAGTTTGACTAGTTTCCAGAAGGCGCGTCATCAAGTGAAGGCAATCCGGTTGGGAAGTCGCGACTCACACAGACGCGCCATCCGGGCAGTCATGTTCTCTATTCGTCAGGATATCGATCGAGCAGTAGGAGGCAGGTGCAAATTAGCTGGCAGGTATTACATGGACGAGGAAGGTGCTCTTTCCCGTGGAAGGCGCGTTGAGCAAGAACGTCCGTCGTGAGAAACTGATGATGGTCAAAATGTTCATTTACAGTACCCTAAATTGCTACTTCCAAATCATCACAGCAAAGGCATGAAGCGCAATCACAATCTCGAAAGGTCTCATGGTGGACGAGTGTCCGGAGACCTTGAACCCCTTGGAAACCTCAATGGCAGTCACCCAAGCAAATCATGATCGCAGGAAATCTAGCAGCAAAAGCCAAAGTCTTGTTATCGATGCAAATTATTTTGGTATTCTAGTAACGTTCCAAGATTCCAGTAGTACTGAAAATGATATACGAGAGCTAGAAGAAATCGACACTCTACGCTACATCCCATCACTCGCAAAAATTGACCATGATGTCCATAGATCTCGGCCTTGGGACACAGTCCGAAAGCGCTCCGATCCCAGGAAGTCGCTTCCAGAGAAACTTCCATCACCAGTCCCGCCCACTTCCATTCTCATCCCTCAACCCAAGAGACTATCCCCTTCCGATCAGAACTTCACTCCCACTATCGGTTCCGAACACTTCACGCTGCCATGTCGTCCAAAGCAGGTCTGAAGTTTCCAGGCGGTCGCTACTTCAGAGTTTCGGATGCGGCTCTCCCTTCTGTTGGTCATCTGGAGGTTCCGGTCTCTGTCTCGGTTGATAAAACCTTCCGCCCATTGGTGATCTTCCGTTGTGACCGAGATCGGATTGTCGGTGCCGGGTGGGTGAATGTCGAGGGAACGGAAGGTTCGCATGTTGTCCGGAGTAGGGAGTCGAGTTGAAGAGTCCAAGGTTTGCATCGGAACGGACATCTTGGAGGGGAAGCATGGTGATTGTACTGAATGATTTGGATACGAACGTCTATGGAAGAATTACTGGAGAGTCTGTTCCTGGCTAGCAGAAAATAGACATAATCAATGAAACCTTTTGCCTCTACCCGTGATCTTTTGTAACATGGCCCGATGTCAAGGTTGAAGTGTCTTCAATCAGCTCCCTGCTCCTACCTCCGGCCGATGACCTCCGAAGCCTCCAATTCCACCGTGAGGAAGTTCTTGCCATCTACAGCCCGGAGTCGGGTTTTCCATCTGCGGTTTGCGGGTTCTTCGCTCCTTCCCAACCTTGACTCCATCTCTCTCAAAGGCTCAAAGTTCTTGCCATTCTGCTTACTGTGATCCAAACGCTCTTGCTGTGATACCTAGAGATACTCATCAGCCATCCCTTCTTCAGTTTTTCTGTTCAAGGTGGCGTCGTTCTTGCCGATCCGAAAACTTCACCACCTCCCAGGTTCTTTCCCATCCTGTTTGCTCATTCTCACCACCTTCATTTCTCTCGTCCCAAGCCCACGGCAAGTTCCATCTCCAGCTGCGGTTGCCAGAGAACGGCCTGGTTACACCGCCACCTTCCTCATCCCGCGCCTTCGTCCGGCCCTTCATCCAACCTCGAACACTTTGGCAGCCTCGTTTTTTCTTCTTGTTTGCTCAACCTCCAGCCACCTGCTTCACCTTGTTCGAGGTACCAGTTCTCCTTCCAGCTGATATCTACCTCTGAGATTGCCAAGTGATCCGATCTCCAGAATCGAAGGTCAGTGGTCTGTTTGTCTCCTTCTTTGAGGTTCCTTTGGCAACCGTGGCACATGGATGTAAACGGCTGGCACTCGCTACTGGAGTGAAATGGGTGACTGGGAGGAGAAGGCACGTGAAGATTTGCGAGGGGAAGTCAACAACACAGCAGCACGCAAAGCCACCAACTGTGGTGAGATCGAGGTGATGTAGGACTTGAAGCAGATGTGACAACCCGTCGGGTGTTCTTCAGCACGATATCCGTAGGCCAAAATGGCGATGTGCTTGAGTTCTGGTCACGGGATAAGAGCTCTACTAGATCTCTTCTGAATATCCTCACAAACCATATGCGAAAGCAACCCTCACAAGCAGTGTAGACCATATCACCGAAAAATCTTCACAATCACAAAAGCAAATCACCAAAAACACAGATCCTGCATGCGACCAACGACGGGATGGGGACATGACCTCCACCCACAACCATACAGAAAAAACGGACCATGACCAGACCTCTAAACTCCTGTCAAATACTACCATGCGATATCCAGAAAAAAAGCTCACGAGGGCAAGATCATGAAAATTTCCCGGAATGGGAATAACAGCTTGGAGAGACGTCGCAAAGTCATTAATGTCCTTCATCATGCGTAGGCATTTGATGGCCGGGGAGCAAATCTACTTCCAAAAGCATGTGAAGATCCCACGTGAAAGAATCGTAAAGTGGTTAACAGGCTCTACATGTAACATGGATATACGGCTTAGGTAGATCCAAACGTTCGTAAACCACCGAAAAATGTTTCTTCGTGCGAAGAAAATGGGTGCTTCACCTCGAGGCAAGGCGGTGGAAAATACGTTTTGCAATTGGAGTGTTTCTTTCATTCAAGCTATCAAGTTAATCTACAAAAAACCAATACATCGACAAAAACCAGAAAAGCCTAGGGAATTTGGTTTCGAGAACGAGAACGAGAACGACGCCCGTCAGAACACTAGCATAGTGTGGATGAACTTGGAACTCAGAAGTGCAGATACGGTAGATACATACCAGCTAACTAGGCTTCCTATCTAACTCATGTCCTCACTCACTCCGCTATGATCCGCTTTCTTTCCTCTCGCATCTTTCCCACCACTGCACCACAAATACGCAATACGCCAGCTCTAGAACTCAGTCTTTCCGGCCTCACTCAGTACCAGTCCCAATTCCATGCATGAGATTCCGCTAAGCTAAGCTAAGCTCCATTCCACTTCCATTCTATTTATCTTCCCCTCCTAGTACCAATGCTATCTTACTCAACCTCTCCAACCTCCATCTGCCCATCTCCATCTGCCCATCAGCCCATCTCCATCATCATCTCCTTTCGACTCCCAAGTCCCGTCCGACTCCGCCTCCAACGTTCAAATAACCAGAACCAGAAAGCCCACCACCATACCTTCCATACCCACCCACCACTCTTTTTGCTTTGCTGGCTGCTGCTACCAGCTAGCAGCTAGCAGCTAGGCCGATCCGCCACCACCACCACCACCATCAGGGGGTCTTATCTAGACATTCCATCTCTAATTGCGAGGACCGGAAGGGGGTACGCCAATATACCCTCGACCACCCTGCTGGCCGTGCTGCTGACCCTGTTGTTGGCCCTGTTGCTGACCCTGCTGGCCCTGCTGCTGACCCTGTTGCTGGCCCTGCTGCTGACCCTGTTCCTGCTGCCGCTGGGCCCCACCACCACCACCAGGTGTACCACCTCCAACAACAGGTCTCCTCCAGATTTTCCACCTCTAATAAGGAGCACCAGAAGGCCCACCACCGTATCTTCCATACCCACCACCTCCTCCACCTCCACCACCCTGCTGCTGTTGTCCGTACTGCTGCTGTTGTTGGGCCCAGCCGCCATCATACTGTGATTGAGGAGGGGAAACACCATACCCCGCGTGCGCACCACCATGCGCAGGCGGAGGTGGCTCATAAGACCCACTAGACCCCGGCCTACCGCCAACCGGGGGGCGGCCATAAGGACCGGGACTTTCGCGGTAGGCGTAATCTTGGGACTGGGAGACGTTCCTGTTGTGTCCTCCTTGATATCCACCACCTCCTCCGTAGCCACCATAGTTATCAGCTCCAGCCTGGGATTGTTGCTGCTGCTGCTGCTGCTGCACCCTCTTCCAATCTGCATACTCCGGCACTTTCACGCCCTGTAGGAGGGAAACCATCCTGCCAGAATTAAATCTAACACCGTCGTAAACCTCCGCGCGGGGAATCAGGCCCAGCAAGAAGGTGATGTCGCGAGCGATCGGAACGACAGGGGCGCCTCCGCTGCCTGAGCCGGCGCCGTAAGCGCCTGGGCCGCCCATGCGTCTTTGCTGGTCTAGACGACGACCGGCGGCACCCTTGAGGGGGGAGGCGCCGCGGATGAAGGGGTCGTTTTCTTGACGGGCGAGTTTACGGGGCGGGTCTTCGTAGTGTTGGTCGTCGAGGGGACGTTTGTTGTTGGCGTTGGGGAATTGGCCACCACCACCGGCTCCGGGGCCGGGGACGATGGGGGAGTTGATACCGGGGCCGCCTTGGGGACGGGGGCTGAAGCCGCGGGCGGGAGTGTCACGCTGGGATGGGGGCATGGGCGGTTGTTGTTGCTGGCCTTCGATGGAGGGCATGATCATGTTCTTTGGCCGCAGCTGGGTGGCAGGGCTGACAATGATGCGAGCGGTGATGGGGTCGAACTTGTCCGAGGCGTAGCGGGCGGTGAAAGTGGCGAGCTTGGGATCCTCGGGGAAGAGCTCGGCCATGCGCTTTTCCAGCTTGGTAACCTGGGCCAGCTCACCGAATTGGGACTCGTACTTGTGGAAGTACTGATACAAGGGCTTGGCCTTGTGAACGAGTTCGGGTTTCTGGGTAAGGCGGTTGACGACGGTTTCGAACAACACGCGGGCGTTCGTGTGATCATCCCTGGAGTGTAGGTACTTGATGTTCTCGAGAGTAAAGTTCTCATCCTCGGGGAACAACTTGGCTCCGCGATCAAAGATCTTTCCACCGGCCGGGTCCTTGTAAATGGTCCATTCCAGCTGAGCTATAGCCGCATAGACATCACTCGTAAGGCGACCACGTGCGCGGGCTTCATGGAAAGCCTTTCGCATACCACCAAGGGGCTGGTTCAATGCTCCCTTGCCCTGAACACGACGCATGGCGCGGATCAGGGCGATCCAGACGAACGAGATCATTCGGGAAAGCAACTGGGTCTGGGCAGCGTAACCTTTCTGAATGGCCTCGATGGGCGCCTTCTTCAGGTCAGCTGCAAGTCCATCACCACCGTCTTCATTATCCGAGCCTGTCTTGTTGGACTCCTGCGCAGCAGCCATCTCCTGGAACTTTTTAATCTGCGCGGCTTCTTTCTCCTTCAGGCTCTTAATCATGGCGTAGAGAGTGTCCAACACCTTGTTGTAGGGTGCCTTGACTGCCTCGCCGCGCGCAATCTTGGCCTCGTCGTTCTCCTCAATAGGGTAGGTCGACTCGATGTGATCGGCGTACTTGAGGGCAAGAAGCACACTCTCGGGGTTGGCGTCTATACCGCGGATGAGGAACTCGACACCGTTGGCATTGCCATCCTTGGTAACCTTATTCTCCACGGTGGTAATGTTGTTGTCGAAGCACCACTGAGCGGCGTCAACCCACATCTCGGGCCAGAAACGCAGGGCCATCAGGGCCTGGTTGTATACGTAGAGAATGCGCTTCTGGTAGAGTCCCGGTTGCTCTTTGTCGTCCTTGAGTTCCAAGGGGTCGGTCTTTTCCCAGGCAATCCACTTCTTCCAGATCTCAACTTGCTCCATGAACTCTTGATCACCATCGAAGCCAGGGGCGGGCGGAAGACGAGGTAGGTTGGTCCGGTTCAACCCTCTGGTAATATGCTCCAGCGCCGTGTTGGCGCTCTTGGCCGACATGTAGGATGGTGACTTTTCGCTGAGATATTTCCTGCCAGTCAACTTGTTGAGGCCCATCTCGAACTGGTCGTACTCCTTCCAGAGGGTGTTGACGTTGGAGATAGGGACACAGATGGCCCGCTGGTAGGCCTTCCTCAGCTGGTCCATTTTTTGCTGATCCTGCCATTGGTTTCCTCCGACCGTGCCAGGGCCAAACTTGATGAACTGAATGTACTCGGCCCAGATCTTGCCGGAATCCTTGTCCAGACCAATGTTGTCGATGACAAACTCATACGCCTGAGAAACGGTCTGGCGAGCCTGGCCGGTGCTATCGTTCAAGTCATTGCGACGGCGAATGTAGTCCAGATACCGGGTCCAGAGGTTGACGTTGGGCGTTGTCATGAGACACTTGGCAAAGATGCCCTCGGCTTGAGGAAAGTTGTTGAGACTGAGCTCAAGATCGAGATACTCGCACCATATATCGGCCTGCCCGCCGTTAGCTTGAACTGTTTTAATTTGTTATGAAAATGGCGACTCACCGCTTGAGGAAAGATTACAAGGAATCTCTCATAGACCTGTCTAGCACCATCAATGTCACTCCTGGCCCTTTTCTCCTTCATCAACTCCAACCAAGCATTCATTGCGCCTCTGGGGTCATCTTTGATCTGCTCTTCGTAGATGGCTACTTTATCAGGAGCCGCCTGGGTCACGGGGGGAGGGACGGCAGCAGGAGCAGCGGGAATCGGTGTGACCGAAGCAGCTGCTGTAGATGCGCCGGACTGGAGAGGCGCCTGTTGGGGCACAGGAGCCGCATTAGAAGTAGCACCAGCATTGTCTTGGACAGTTAATGTGGTAGTGGTAGTCTGGAGAGCAGGAGAATGCGACTGAGGGGCACCAGTAATAGGAACCGGAACTGGAGCAGGAGCACCACTCGGTGTAGCACCTGGGGCCGCCTCTTGTTTCTGTTGTTCACCATCATCACCATCTTCATCCTCGTCGTCAGAGTCTCCCACTAAGAAGCCTCCAGCGGTCCGAGGTTTCTTAGCCACAGGGACAGCAGGCTGGGGAGCGGTCTTTTGGTCTTCTTGAGCAGGGGCAGAAGGTGCGGGAGGAACAGAAGACGTGACGACAGAGGCAGGATCGTAGTCGTCACCCACATCATCGGTGTTTCCACCATCGTGCGATGGGTTTTCACCTAGGTCATTAGGGTTTGATTCAACGGAATATTCTGCTTCTTGATGTTCCGAGCTATGCTGCTGAATATCTTGTTGCTGCTCGCCGCCCTCAGCCTCCCCATACTGTTCGCTGCCATCAGCCTCGTTGTAGTCCTCTTGCTCCTCCCACGAGGCAGCATTAATGTTTGTGGGATCGTAGTCGGACATGTTTTAAGGCTCGGTAGAATAAGAGTTTGTTCTCGCGTAAAAAGACAGCTTCTCGTGGTATAAGGCCGGTTGGTCGTCGAGGCGCGTCGATGTCGCGGGGCTGGGAAGAGAAGTCGGAATTAGGGCCGTGAGCACGGGTGACCTATGTTTGCATGATGCCGCTGCGGATGTATATGTATCGGTAGCTGTAGCTGTAGCAGTTGATGTAGCCGGTCGCGATTCGCGCTCGTGGGTTGCTGGAAGAGGTGAGGAGTGTCAAGGTGAAAGAGAGCTGATATCCCGGTTGACGGAGCACGACAAAGAATCCACTAGAAAGGCAAGATATTGGTCGGTTGATATTGCGCAGATTCTATTCTCGTTCGATATGGTTGAGCTCGTAAGAAATATGCCAAGTGTCGTGACGCCGGGAGTCGGTGTAGATGTGTTTGCGTGGTGCTGTTCGTTTCTCGTGAAGGATTGAATGCAAAGAAGACGGAAAGGTCAAAGTTGGAAGCAGAGCAGTCAGAACAGTGGGCTCACATTGAGCTTCTGGCACTTGTGCATCACTGAAAGCAAAAGTCGCGACGCCAGAGCGCAATCGAAGGTCAATGGACGACCATGAGTGGTCAGATTCTCTAGAGAGGTGGGTCTCTTTTTCCTTTTTCAAGCTTCCAAGGGTCCACTCTAAGAGCAAACTATGAGGCTGAAAGTGGCTGAAAGCTAGAAGTTGATGTGGCTTCTTTGGGGTCTGGCCCGAACGCCAAGCTGTCTTGATGCCGGCGGCAACTGGGTGCATGGTGCCGCAGCCTGCCAGGAGCCAAACGCGTTCCTGTTCGTCCACTTTCAATTTACGCGACTCACACCACTGCACTGCACATGTCCCGCCGTGACAGGCACCAGCACAAAATGGAAGGAGCAGAAGACGGAAAGATACAACATGAAACAGCAAGATGGACTCTTGCTTCTATAGAAATGGGCAATTGTACTAGCACAATTTCGACTGCCGAACAGAGCAATTGTGTAATTACGTACCAGTTGTAATGACAGCTCTATCCTCGTGTGCAATGCGTGATAGGCGCCGTCCTGTTCCCTCTTTCCATTCGACTTTGCATTTCCTTCCCGTCTTTTCTTGTCCCACTACGACTGGCCATTTCCCCTCTCTTTTTCCCTCGCATTGCAGTGCCTGGTCTCGCCTTGTCCAAATGTCCCCTCTCCTTGCATAAGCTGAACTTTATTAGGCCACGCTCCACTTTCTTCTCCAATCTCCTCCACCAAAACAAACACCAACATTGTTCCCAGCAACCAATCTTGCCCAAAACATCTTCTTCCCTTCTTCTTGTTTTTTCTCCCTTTCCCAGGGAGTCTTCTTTTTCTTGTTTACTGTATCATCACTTGATACATTACTTCCATCGACTATAAATACTTTGCGCGACTAGAATAACACCACCACCACCACCACCACCTGCGACACATTCACATCTTTGTCAGATTGCCCACGCGGCAACACCACCGTCAAGATGTCTGTCGTTTCGCTTCTCGGGGTCAATGTCATAAACAACCCCGCAAAGTTCACTGACAAGTACCTCTTTGAGATCACCTTTGAGTGCCTCGAGCACCTCGAGAAGGGTATGTCTCGCCTACTTGCTCCTCGCCCCTTCACCCTGCGCGTCTTGATCTTGTCGCTAACCCCGCGCTACTTACGCGTCAATAGATCTCGAATGGAAGCTTACCTACGTCGGCTCTGCTACCTCCGACAACTACGACCAGGAACTCGACTCCCTCCTCGTCGGCCCCATCCCCGTCGGCGTGAACAAGTTCATCTTCGAGGCCGAGCCTCCTGACACAAAGCGCATCCCTATCGACGAGCTTCTGGGCGTCACGGTGATATTGTTGACGTGCGCCTACGACGGCCGCGAGTTTGTGCGTGTTGGCTACTACGTCAACAACGAATACGAGAGCGAGGAGCTCATTAACGACCCTCCTCCGAAGCCCGTTATCGAGAAGATCCGCCGCAACGTGCTGGCCGAGAAGCCCAGGGTGACGCGCTTTGCCATCAAGTGGTATGTGTTACCCTGATACCCGCTACTGAAGTTTTTGCATTGCTTGCCTGGGATGGCGCGACAGCGCGCAACCATGCGACGTGCCCCACTGCCCCTCCCTTCTGTCTTGGTTACCTAGCAACACTTTCCCTACCAGCTACTACCTACATACATGCTAACCTAATTGCTACAGGGACTCTGAGGCCTCTGCCCCTCCCGAATTCCCACCCGAGCAGCCCGAAGCCGACGAAGTCGCCGACGAAGAGGAGTATGGCGCGGATGAACTCGCTGAGCAAGCCAGCATTGTCGACCCCGCTACCAACGGCGGCATGGAAGTTGAGGGCCAGCCAAACGGCGCCATCGTTATTGAGGAAGACGAAATGTCTGAAGACGGCAGTGTCGATCTCGAGAACGAATCCGAGGACGAGCTCGACGGTGAAGGCGAGGGTGAGCTTGAGCAAGGTCAGGACGAGGACATCGAGATGGGTGACGAGATGGAGATTGACGACCATCCCAAGCAGCCGGGCATGGCCATGGCTCAATAGAGTGGGGTCATGAGGGACGAGAACAAGGCTCCAGACAGGAAGGACCATCAGAGACAAAGCTCTGGAGACACATACAGGGCTATGATCATGAACCCTGAGATCAGGCTTTCTCGGAAGACAGATCATTGGTCTACGGTCTTGGGGTCATAAGGATCGATCGGCGGCGTACCAGGCTTCAATGTCCGATGGATAATGTCAAGCTCCATGGTCGTCACGCGTGGGCTACGCTGGGTCACGTTCACTGGATGTTGTTCATCTTTGGCCCAACTAGGCTAGGACGCTTCTTGTTGGGAAGGACCACCAGCTGGACGCGCTGGGCAGCCCAGAGATTCTTGTGTTACACTTGTGCTCGGCCTCTTCTGTATGGGTGCTGGTAGTGGGTGGAGGATGACGAGTCATGTTTACTTTATTTCTTTTTGTGTGTTTCTGTGTCGTTACGAAGCTTTTTATTGCTTTTCAAAACTTGAATCGTTGCTGGCTGCTGGTGCTGGTTGCGTGTTATCATACCCTACTGTTAGAAAGAAAGAAGTTACAGAGAAAAGAGTTGATTGTGGTCGGTCCATTCCCGAGTCTCTTGGTGGTTTGATGTCTTTATGCCTGTGCCTGCCCATATGTATGAGCATCAGTTCACCCCAACAAGACCATACTCCTCGACACCGTCCGCGACGCCGTCGTACGTCTCTGTCCCTGCCTCCGTAAGCTCATGGCCGATCGCCTCTTCAGCACCTGAACGTCTCAACGTAGTCATGTCCTTCCTTGACAGATGAACATGGTCTAATGCTGCCAAGTCAAGTTGAGAGGTAGAGTTTTATATGAGTTACATCCGGGATCGGCACGAGAGGGTGGAGGATAGTCCAACCCGTCGAGTTGTCTCCTGGTCAACTGCAGGCCATACACTGGCCCTGCCATCATATCAACATACACTCGTCCTTCTGTCTTTTTATGTCAACCTTGGTTTCCGTTTCTCCGCTTTACATTTTTGTTCTTTAGAACCCGGAATTCATGACTTTTTGTGATCGCCTTCCTTGTCCCTGTGGCTCACCACTCCTGTCAACGTTCGCAGGGTCATCAATTTCACCTGACATATGGGATGGTCGCTGACACAGCAGGCATTACCTCCTGGCTCCTGGTTCGATGCCACTTCGTTTCGATAGGTGGCGGGTCATCTCTGACATTTCTTCATCCCTCTTGAACACTCAAGCCGGAATGGCTGCACTCGTGAAGCCTGCGCCGCCCCCGTCTAGTTCCAGCAGACTTGTATAAAAAGGCAGAAATAATGAATACTCCGTGTGTACCTCAGATAAAGTGCCCTTCCGGAGAGACTCGACATGCCGATTTCCGGGATCGAACGAGTACATAGTTGGTTGCAGACTATAGTAAGCTGTGACTGCAAACCCGAAGCATCAACAGATGAGACGCAGCTGCATGTCTGTGGTAGTGCTTGAGCCGGTGTATCATGTCTACTCGCCATGTAAAATGATCAGGCAGAACGAGACACCGAACATCTCTAGGAGGTAGCCCGCTCTCCTCTCAGAGTATTTAACAACCGTGTCCCCCCTTCTCTCCTGCTTCATCATCTTCCAACGTAACTTCGTTGCAGGTCTCGATTGCTCCCAAAGATAAACAACTCAAGACGCTGGCCCTTGAGGTTCTCGGCATCATGGCGACATCACGCCCCTCACGACGCCATTCAATTCTCCCCAAATAACAACAGCCGCATCCGCTCAAGGAACTTTTCCTCGACAAATTCACGAAAGCTGTAATTCGCTTTGTCCTCTTCCTACGCATGGGTGCTAGACCGCGCCTTTCGCACAGCCCTTGATCGAGCAAACCACGACAATCCGCATGGCGTATGTCTGCGAGGAACCATGGCCCCGAAGGAACGCCCACAGTAAATCTCACCGAAGGTCTCGACGCTCTGACCGAGAGATAACTCACGACTTTGGCATTGACCCTGGGCTTTCTCATAATTCTAGGGCTTGTTGTTGTCGTGTTCATTTTGGGTGTTGGAATTCGGGAGTTGTTGGGAAAACCTGAAAATTTCGTTTGCCCAAAGTCACAAGTTCACCATCTGGAACGAACCGCGCTCGGTCGAAGGATTTCCTCCAACGTCTTTGGGAGCTTTGCCAGTTATATCTAGATGTGACCGTGCTTTCATTTTTCAAAGACCCCAGTTTCGCACGCCGCCAACTGCGGCCTCCGAGGACACCCTCCCTCCATCCGCTCCTTGCTTTTGCTTCCATGACTTTATCGTGTCCCGCTGTCCATTTGCAGGCGTTTTCTGTGTGTGTACCAAACCCCCCAGCACTCCTTCGTTGATATTTCTGTCTGTCCATCCTTCATACCGGCGCCATCCATCCTTACCATACCACCGCTGACCTATCTTTTCTCTTGCCTTTACTTCCCTTTCCCTTTCCCTTCATCTCCTCACATCCTTCCACTTCCTCCTTCTTGGTTGATTCCACCCCTACGTCTGCCCCAGCCCCTGCACCTCCCCCCTCAACCTCTCCAACCGCCCCTCATCCCACACCTTCCCCCACGCCTCCACCCTCCCACCCAACACCTGCACCAGTCCCGGCTCAAGCAACACCACCCCCCTCGCCACTTTCGTTCCCTTCTTAAGAACCAACTTGCACCCAATAGGCGTATTCCCAATTTGCTTCCCACCCACCATCTTGGGAACCGAAACCTCCTCCACCCTCTTCAACTCCACCGCGTAGATCTTCTGTCCAGCAGCATCCTGCAACGTCAATTTATGCGTCGCATTCCTCCTCTCCTTTGCTTGCGCCGCTTGGGCTGCGGCTGCTTGTCCCTGCGTGGTATTCTGTGCAAGTTGCGTCTGGCTACCGCCGTCTCCCAAGTCCAGGTCCGAGCCATCATCGTTGTTGGAGTCAGAGGTGGTGGTAGGTAGCCGAATAACCTGCCGCCCGCGCGTCTGCTCCCCGCGCTCTACAGACTCGAGTTCTTCGACGATTTCCCATTTGGAGAGGGAGATGTTTTGGATGTCGAGGAGTTGGACTATTATCTCTCTGTCCAACACCACCACCTCCTTGGCGGTTCCTGAAACTGGACCGGAAGCGGAGCCGGAGCGGGCGTTGGTGGAATTGGGAGGTTGTTGTTGCTGCTGGGTGCCATTGGTTATGATGGACGAGGGGAAGGTGTGTGAGGATACCCAGGTTGGGTCGAGGAGGCCCGGGGTGGAGAGGTCGGAAGAAAGTAAACGGGAGCGGGCGGTTGCGAGAAGGGAGGGGAGGGGAGGGGTGCGGACGGTGTTGGAGGGGATGATGGAGGAGAGCCAGGTTAGGGAGGGGATGGGGAGGTGGCCCCATGTGGAGGAGGAGGTGGTGGTGATTTGGCGGTGGAGGGTGCGGGCTGTTTCCATTTTTGGGTTTATTTTTTGCTTTTAGTTGGTGATGTACTTGATTTGATTGTAGTCGTGGTCTGCTTCCCTGGTCGCTCCAATGGCAAGATCAAGGTGTTGGGTGCTTGGGCGAGGGCTGTTGGTGACTGTTGGTGTGGTGACTGTCGGCGATGGAGGTCGCAGATGTGGTGATGGAAACTTGAGCTTGGTATAGATTGCTGGTTATTTCAATTATGGTGTATTGGTGCCTGGCCCTTGGTGGTTATGCGGCAAAGATCTTGCGGTCGCTCGCAAATGGGCCGTGGAAGAGGTTTGTTGTGATGGTGATATTTCACGGCCAGATTTTTGGTGTTTTTGAAAGGTTTCCCCGTGTCGGAAATCTGACGACAAGATGAATCGCGCCAAAGATATCGGTGGACCAAGAAGTTCCGTGCGTTCCGTTTCTTTTTTTTGGGAAATGAACGCCCTTCTTTCAACCACGAGAAATATCAGTTGAGAGGCCGGATGGTCAAGGAGGCAGGTTGTGACTGAGTGTCTTTGGTGGGTTGTGAAAGAATAGGCGGACGCGAAGTCGCGGAATGTGGAAGAATTGAGTGCCCCTGAGGTTCAAAAGCTTTCGCCGGGCTGTTGTGATGTTGGATGTTGGTGTTAGCGTCAGCCCACTGTTGCTGCGGAAAATAGCGGCTGTGCTAACACTCCTGTTATCCTTCCACGCCCCCTTTGATAGGTCCGTGCTTAAGGAAAGATCCGCTGGAAACTTGCAACAAAGAGGTTGCGAGAAGTTCGGTTTAACGGTTCGGCAATTGCGCAATCCCTTTGTTGGGTCAAAGGGGCTAGTGGTTTTTTTCCATTAAAAAGCTGTTTATTAGTTGATATTGCGCGGGCATCGCTCAGTCCCCGCAGCATATCACACTTAGTTGTTGGATTGTGGTATTGACTACAAGAGTGCTAGCTTCCAGACCCGCTTACAACAACAACAACGGTCCGATGGTGTAGTTGGTTATCACGTCAGTCTAACACACTGAAGGTCCCCAGATCGAGCCTGGGTCGGATCATCACAATTCTCTTTTTGCAACATCATTTTTGTTCCCTTCCCTTTCCTTCTGCTTCTGTTTACCCCGAATTTCTGTTTTTTTTTCTCTTTTTTTTTTTCTTGTTGTTGTTCCAAATTCCATTCGCCACCATTTCTTGGACTTGGAATACCTTTCCCTTTCGTCTTTTTTTCTCTTTCTGGCACATGGAGATACAACGGAAAATACGAAGCACAACAGCGAATAATACGCTTGATGACAACTTGGTAACTGAAAAGGAATATACTCCAGCAACTGCCGTTTGGATACGGATGCCATCATTCCCATGGTACCAAGCGTAGCTACGCTAGTATATATGCTATGTATCAAACCTGGAATGATACTTCGCTAGGTACTGCCACAGACATAGTGTACCTCTAGGTAATACCTTAATTCGCTAGCACAACAATCTCACATAGACGATCCCAAGCCTCTCGAGCATCAAATACCATCGCTGTCTTTTCTACTACGCTACAAGACAAAACAAAACAAAACAAAGCACCCACTCAAGCATCCCCCAGGTAGCCCAAACATACGGTAGTAGAGGGGGGCCAGCACTGAATGTATGTATGACCATGCTAGGTATGCCATACAACGCCTTGCTAACCTTTCTTTCTCCGCCTCGGAGACAGCCAAACCATCATACCTCTCTTTGTACACGCGCGAAAAGCAGTTCAAAGTATCAGGCAAGGTCGTCCCGCCGTTTTCACTTCTTCACCCACTTCTTCCCATTCTTCCACTTCTTCCACTTCTTCTCCCACTTCTTCTCCCACTTCTTCTCCCACTTCTTCTCCCACTTCTTCTCCCACTTCTTCTCCCACTTCTTCTCCCACTTCTTCTCCCACTTCTTCTCCCACTTCTTCTCCCACTTCTTCTCCCACTTCTACTTCCACTTCTTCCCATCCTTCTTCCTCTTCCTCCACTTCCTCAACCTCACACACCTCTACCTCCTCCTCAGGTCTCCGCTCACCACAGCACTTCTCTTGCTTCTAGCGATCCCCCAAAACATCCACCACCCTCCCCAAACCCTCCCACCCCTCCACCTCCCACGGCGCCACCACAACCCCCACCTGCGCATCCCCCACCCTTCCCGTGCCCGCATACGCCCTCGCCAGATCCTCCGCCGTCAACTCCCCCCTCGGCGGCACCCCCTTCCTCGCCACGCGCAGCGCCATCTCGCTAGCGCCCTCACTTATCACCTCTACCTCCCGTTTCTCCTCCTCCTTTCCTTCCTTTCCTTCCTTTCCTTCCTCTCCCTCTTCCGCACCACTGGGTAGTGAAGCAGCAAGCGAAGCAACCCCCGCCCACCCATGCGGCAAAAACGGATGTAACATGACATCAACCATCGGCTGTTCTTCTCCCCGACCAGACGCCGTCAGTATAGCGCGCAAAACCTCGCCCAGCTGAGCCTGTTGCTCAGGCGTGACACCAGCGTCGGAAGAGCGCAGGGATTGGATTTCGGAAGTGACGGCTTCGAGGGATTCGGTGTCGTTGTCTAACAAGGCGATGACGCCTAGGAGTAAAACGGATTGGACGTGTTGTTGAACTTGTTGGGTTTGGGAGTTGGAGTCGGATTGGGAGGCTATGATGACGCCAAACAACAAATCGCGGGCGCGATCGCGGGAGGCTTCGGTGCCGACTGCCCAGAGGATTTGTGACAATAAACAGGCGACGTCGGGGTTGTTGGTGTTGTTGTTGGTTGATTCGGTGAGGGCTTGGTCGAAGGCGGATACTGCTAAGGTGGGGTTGGAGGTGAAGAAGTGCGAGAGGCCGAGGGTGACGTGCGCGGAGAGACGGAGTTTGGTGCGTTCTGAGGATGTTAGCTCGTCGGCGGAGTCGTCGGCGGATGAAAGTTGGAGGGCCATGTCGGCGGAGTCGATTGCTTCGGCGTATAAATGGGCCGAGAGTTGGAGACGCGCGAGGTCGGATTTGACGATGGCGAAGTGTTTGAGGGCGAGGGGCGATTCGGTGGTTTCGTATTCTTGTTCTAGGGTTGATGACAGGGAGTCGAGGAGGGAGATGGCCCGAGGATACTCGCCCGTGCGTTCAAGGAATAAGGCTAGGAGGTGGGTGTAGGCTAGGTCGGAAGAGGATGACGCGGAAGAGTGTAGGGATTGCAGTTGGGACAAAGCAAAGATGGGTTGCAGGAGGGAGGTGATGGGGAGGGATTCGGATGATGATGACGAGGAGAGGATGTAGTCGAACATGGAGACGGCGTAGCGCTGAGAGATGATGCGCGATGAGTCGCCCGAGATTTCCATGGCATGGGTGAACAATCCACGAGCATCCTTTTCGTTGCCAGTCAGGAGAGCGACAACGCCCTGGCCGAGCCAGGCGAGGGAGTAATCGGGATCCGTAGACTGCGAACGGGTGAAGGCTTCGTTGGCGAGCTGCAAGTCACCCTGGGCCAAAGCCAAAGTGGCCAGGTTAGCCCAAACGTGAGCACCGCGCTCGTTGAGGAACAGCGAACGGCAGAAGGCGTGCTGGGCAACGGCTGGGTTCACCTCAGAAGTCACAACACCCAACGCGTTCCAGAACTCAGAGTTACCAGCCTCGAGCTCGATGGCACGCTTGAAGCAGGCCATAGCGGCCTTGATGTACTTGGTGGGCTTCTTGTGGCTGTTCTTGCGAATGTCCGAGGGCAGACAGGCGTGGGCACGATATTCGGCCCAACCAAGGTTGTAGTACGCCACAGACTGCGCATGAATATCGTTGCTAGCGATATGAATGGAGCGCTTGTGGGCGAGGATAGTAGCCTGGAGGGCTTTGGTCAGGTCCACGCCAACGGTTTCCTCCTTAGGGAAGATGCCATCGGTGGACACAATGCCTGTGCCGACGTTATCAATGTCCTTGAGGATCTGGTAAGCAGGGAAGTTCTCATCGGTACCGAGGAGCGAAGACACAATATCAGCCGGGAACTCGGAGATGCGACCTTGGATGCTGGAGAACAACGAGCAAGCATCACCAATGGCCTTCCAGTAGTTGAAGGTCTCCTTGATGGCATCAGGAGCCTTGGTGGCAAAAGTGATCGTCTCGGCAGCCAGACCAGCAGCCTTGCCAAAGAAGCCCTTGTTGAAACTGTCAAAGGCACTATCAACGAGAGTCTGCATCAGGGCGGTGGCAACGCCTTCTTCGTCTGGTCGGTCTTGAATGACATGTTGGTAAAGCTCAATGGCCTCGTCAAAGTCACCTAGCTCGCGTTTTATGTCGCCTAGGATGAACTTTGTGAACCACGTCTCTCCGGTGAGGTTAGCGTCGGGTGATTCCTCCAGCTTCTGCGCGTTCATGATAGCCTTGGTAGCGGCGATATAGCGACCCGAGCTGTGATACGCCTCGCCCAAACCAACCCAGGAGTGGTAATCGTTGGGAGAAATACGCAACGCCGCCTGAAAGGATACTATCGCTTTGTGGAATTCCTGCTTGTTCAGCTCGGCCACACCCAAAGCGGCAAACGGCCAGCTGATACCCTTGCGCTTGGAGCCAGGTGGTGGCTTGACCTTGCCGGAATCAACCACTCTCTGGGCAACCAGCTCGACGCGGTCCCAGTCTCCGTCATCGGCAAAGCTTCTAGCTAGCCGCTCAGCAGACTCGACCTCGGACGGCGAGAGCTCGACTGCCTTTTGGAAACACCTGCGCGCTCTCTTCTTGTCCTTGGCGTAGTCGGCGTAGTAAATACCCAGGATGGTGTAGGCCGGGGCGTAGTTGAGGTTGTTTTTGAGTGACTCCAGGAACAAAGAGTAGGCTCCAGACCGATCCTTTCGGGCAGCCTTGGAGGTGTCAATGTTCCAGACGCAGTAACCAAGACGGTATTGCGTTTGCGAGAGAAGCTCCTTGGACTGGCCCTTCTTGGAGAGGATAGGGATGCAGGTTTCAAGCTCAGCCCTAGCCATGTCAAAGTCTCCTTTGAGCGCCTTGACCCAGGCAGCCTCTGTGCGGACACGGATATTATCGGGGTCACGCTTCAGAGCCCGTTCGAGGAAGTCAATAGCTTCATCGTACTCTTCTTCCTCCTCGTAGATTAGGCCCACACCGATCATGGCAGGGGTAGATGTAGGGTCGTGAGCGAGTACCCCATCGAACAAAGCCTTGGCTTCCTGATGGTTGCGGGGAGTCTGGTAGAAGACCAAAGCAGTACCGAGATACAGCGAAAAGGCGTCCTCGGTAAATCGGAAGTCCAGACCGGTCTTGGCCCGCTCCTCCTTGAGGAACGTCAAGGCCTTGCGCATCAGCTCGACATTGCTCTCCCACTCCTCCAAGTACTGATAATACTCGCCCATCAGACGGAACGCCAGCAACGACTCGGCACCGCTGATACCCTCTGTCATCATAAGAAGACGGTCCTCCTCGGTGATGGGCGCATAGATGGTAGCCGCGCCTCCGTCCTCGTCGTCCTCGCTCTCCTCTGTTCCACCTTCACTCTTGGCCGCCGCATCCTCTGTTGCCGGTTCCTGCTTCTCCTGTGGAAAAGGTGACACGTTGCTGGTCAAGAAACCCATGACCACCCTGTTCAAGTCGCTATCCGGGAAGAAAGTGCAGTACTGTCTCAGCACCGTGACATCCCACTCCTTGATCTCCTTGTGGTCCTGCCAGTTGATTGCAATATCCCACGCCAGCTTGTAAGGATGCTTGATAATGACCATGTCGTTGGCGAGCTTCAGGACATTGGCCAGTTCCTTTTCCTTTTCTTCTCCTGGAGGCCAGGCCATCAGCCGGTCATGGCAGTATTGGATCAGCTTCTCCTCGTACATGCGGCGCACTTCGTCATCGTTTGTCCAGTTGATGAGCTCGGCGTAGGTGTAGCTCAGCCTGCTCTGTCTGTATACCTCCCTCTTAACCTCCAGTGTGACCTCATTAATCCTAGCGCCGAGGCGCGTCCTCCTCTCGCCGATCAAAGTGTTGATGCGCTTCTTTTCGCTTTGCTCCACCAACTTGGCCTGTGTCTCGTACGTCCTCCACACATGACCAAAGCGACCCTCGATGGCCTCGAAGATGGGCGATCCGGGTAGTATTAGGTCGAGCGCATCGACGTACTGGGTGGGCTCGGCCTTGGTGCGCGCGTATGTGATGAAGTTGTCGACGGTCTCGTAGCATTTCTGGAGGTCGTTCTGGTCTCGGAAGATCTGGGCGAGCTGTAGGACGGCATTCTGGTGCTGCTTGAACTTCTTGGTGCTGTCGAGGTTTGGGTACAGCCTGACGAGGCCCTGCCATGCCTCCCTCTCTTCTGGCTTGAGCTTGGTGGCGGCCAGGTATGTGTTCTCTGCTTCCTCCAGCCTCCCCTTCTTGTCTAGCGCAAAGGCCAGGAGGATGTGTCCCTGATAGCTCTTGGTGTCCTTGTCGATGATGTTCTTTGCGCCCTCGATGGCGTCGTCCCACTGCTGTTTCTTGATGGCCTCGGCAGCCGCCTTGACGAGCTGTTTGGTCGACATGGTGGCCGTCCTGGTGGTGGATGGAATACTGTGTAGGTTTGTTTCAGGCAGGTCGCAAATGAGAGGGGAAATGTTCAATATGAAAGGCTACGAAGGAGAGGAAAGGTAAACAAATAATGCGACCTGCGATGCTGGGTGAGAATGCTGAAGTGTTAAGCTTCGTGTTTGGCGACAGCGGGTGAGCTTAACAGGTGAACATCAACTGAACTAGGCACAAGGTGGACTCTGTGCATCATAGAGGTGGGGCTTACTGTTCTTTGTGGGTAAACGCACTGTCTTTATCGCGTCTGCCACCCCGCTTATCGCGGACCTCTTATTATCGCTTATCGGAGCTCCAGGGTCTCAAAAAATTTGGGATTCGCGGACTGCGACGAGACTCGAATTGGAGAGAGGAATTGGAGGACGCTCGGTCCACTGTTGGCTTTCAGCGCTCTCAGTGTCTTGTCACTATCAATAGGTTTTCTTGTCTCCATTCCCAACTTCAGATTGAACACCATCACCACCACCATATACACCCCCACACATACACAATGGAACCCGGATCAGCAAAGCGACGAAAGATTGGCCACTCGCGCGGTGAAAGCGCAGTTGGCAACATCGATGCGGCTGCCTCCTCCGGTCTGTCTCGTGGGCGCGCATTCATCCTCGAAGCCGAAGAACTCCTCGACGAAGTGAAGCTCGACTATGCCACGGCCCTCGAAGGTGTCGACTCTCTCCTCCACAAGATCAAGGGCTCCATCGAAGCCATCGAAGCCCATGATGCCCTCCAGATCGCCGAGGCCGCCACCAAACTCGAAAAGAAACACAAGATCCAGATCCCGTTCCCCGAACCACGACCCTCCGACAAGTCCAACTACAAGGTCGCCTTCGCAAAGCCTACCCAGTTCAACGTTGTCGGCAGCTATGTGTCCAAAACCATGATCAAGGCCCAAAAGAGCCATGCGGTGGATATGGTGGTTGTGATTCCCGGAGAGACTCTGCAAGAGAAGGACTACCTCGACCTCCGATACTTTTACAAGAGAGCCTACTTCCTCGGTGTTGTGGCTGCCGCTCTACAAAAGGACTTGGCTGAGGATGGAGAGCTATCATACGAATACCTGAACGGGAACTCATTGTCTCCCATTCTGACGTTAAAGCCCAAGGTGGAAGGAGAGAAGAAGGAGGGCCGACTGGACTACAGAGTGCGCATCATCCCTTGCGCCCCAGACAACATTTTTCCCAAATCGAAGCTTCACCTGGGCGCTACCCTCGTACGGAAGGCTGGTGGTGACGACTCCAAGGCTGCGGCCAAGCCTACGCCATTCTACAACTCGACTCTTGTCTCCGAGTACTGCTTCTTCCCCTACCTGAAGCTCCTACGACAAACCGAAAAGAAATGCGCCGCGTTCAAGAAGGCTTGCATCTTGGGTCGGGTGTGGTTGCAACAACGAGGACTGGGAAGCGACATGGCGGATGGTGGTTTTGGTCACTTTGAATGGGCGGTACTTTTGGCACTTCTGCTCCAGAGCGGCGACAACACCAGAGGTCATGCGCCCTTGTCTACATCTTTGAGCGCCACTCAGCTATTCAAGGCCATGGTTCAGTTCTTGTCTGTTACTAACCTCTCCGAGAAGCCTTGCGTTTTGGGAACTGCCACCCTCGAGTCCGAAACCGCTGGTCCGGTTCTTTTCGACGCTGTTCGTGGGTTGAACGTTGCCTTCAAGATGAGCAACTGGTCTGCCGCCAAGCTACACCAACACGCCAAATGGACAAGGAGCCTTCTCAACGACAGCACTGCCGACCAATTTACCCCTACCTTCATCCTCAAGGCCGACCTCCCGTGGCAAAACTACGACCTCATTGCCCACCTCAACTACGATGGAAAGCAGGACAAGACACAGCCAAGTGACTGCCGGGGAAGGCTATGGGAGTACAGCGACAAGGTGCACAGGGTTCTCAAGCGGGCTCTTCAGGACGAGGAATTGGGTGAGAGGGCCAGGTCGATTCACATCCAGCTGCCCAAGAGCTCATCATGGGATCTTACCAAGAAGCCATCCACCAAGCAGAACCACACAATCGAGATTGGTGTCCTCTTCAACGCTGCCAACATGACCCGCACTGTCGACCGTGGTCCGGCTGCTGGACCTAGCAACGAGGAAAAGGAGGAATGTGCCAGGTTCCAGCGGTTCTGGGGTGAGAAGTCGGAACTTCGTCGTTTCGAGGGTGACTCCATCAGGGAAACCTTGATCTGGACGTCCACCTCTCCCTTTGACCTCTGCGAAGAGATCATGCGCTATATCCTCAAGCTCCATCTTCGCGTTGGCTACCTCGAGGATGAGCTCGTTTTCCACGGTGACGGCTTCAGCGACTTGATCAGCCTCAAGCCCACCGACACTTCCGTCTTCAATGCCGCTCGTAAGGCCTTTTCCTCCTTCGAGAAGGACATTCGTAATCTCGACGACATGCCCCTTCACGTCAGACAAATCGCCCCCATCTGCCCCGAACTTCGTCATGCCTCCGTCAAGGTTCCCTTCTCGACCGTCAGCAAAACCGGCCCTCGTCCCCTGGAATGCGTCATCTCCTTCGAAGCCTCCGGCAAGTGGCCCGAATCCATCGTTGCCATCCAACGCACCAAGATCGCCTTCCTGCGTATGATCGGCGACCTCCTCGAGCGCTCCAAGCCCGGCGAGGTTCGGTCCTACGTTGGCCTCGAGTCCTCCACCACCACCAACACCGAGCTCGAAAACCTCGCCTACCTCGACATCATCTACGAGTCCGGCCCTGCCTTCCGATTACGCATCCACTCCGACCTCGAAGAGGCCCTGCTCACGCGCCAATCGCACGACAAGACCATCGACCAACACCACCGCCACCAAGCGTCCGTCTTGCTCTCCAACTTCCGGCGTCTCTACTACCACCTCCCTCTACACACCCAATCCATCAACACCTTCGCCACCCGCTTCCCGGCCTTTTCACCCACCATCCGTCTCCTGAAGCACTGGTTCTCCAGCCACAAACTCTCTTCCCACTTCACCCAAGACTTCATCGAGCTCGTCGCCCTCCAAGTCTTCCTTTCCCCCTACCCATGGGACGCACCCTCCTCCCCCTCCGTCGGCCTCCTCCGCGCCCTCCTCTTTTTGTCCCGCTGGGACTGGCGTTCCGAGCCGCTAATCGTCGACACAAACGGCGACATGCCCTCCTCCGAGCGCTCCGCCATCACCACCCGTCTCGAAGCCTGGAGGAAGATCGATCCCCTGATGAACCACACCGTCCTCTTCGTCGCCACCGCCCAAGAGTCCTCCGGCGTGGCCTACACCACCATCAACGGCGTCGCCCAACCGTCCAAGGTCGTCGCCGCGCGCATGACCGCCCTCGCCAAGACCGCGTGCCGCGTCATCCGCGAGGAGGGTGTAGACCTTGACGCCCGACGTCTGTTCGTTCCTAGCACGAAGGAATATGACGTCCTGCTGCACCTGTCTTCCAAGGCGCTCAAGGCCGTGGGCAAGGTTTATCCTTCTGAGGATTTGTCAAACCCGTCTGCTGCTGCTGCTGCGAAGGGTCAGTCGAAGTACAAGAACCTCTCGTCAACAGCTGGGGAGGATGCCCTGCCACTTCCTTCTTCCCCGATCGACTCTTTCTTTTCCAAACTTGAGCAAATCTACGGCACCGGTAGCTCAGCGCCACTGGTATTTTTCAGAGGAGGAGAGGATGAAAAGGTTGTAGGAGCTATTTGGAACCCGACGTTGGGGAGGAGGGTGTTTAAGGTTAATCTTGGTACGAGCTATAAACCTGTTGTTGGGGGTGGGGGGAAGAAGAGGAAGGGTGGGGATGGTGACGAAAAGGAAGAGGAGGAGGAGCAGTTGGTGGAGGTTAATAGGGAGGGGATTTTGAGTGAGATTGCGAGGGTTGGTGGGGAGGTGGTGGAGAGGGTTGAGGTTCAGAGGGAGTAAGCGTATCTCGTCTGTTTCTCCGATTTTTGTTGGAGTTTGTACCGAGATGTGTGGAATGGTATGTAGGGTTGATGGTATAGAGTAATTGTTCTCGTTACAATTTTGGGTTACTTTGGAATAGGTTAGGTCAGGTTATGTCAAAAGTGGAATCACATCCTTCCTGAATTAAATACATCTCACATGCCAATGATGCCATGCCACGAGACGCCGTGTTTTTTTTTTTAAAAAAAAAACAAGGGCATCCCACATTTATTCCCCTTTTCTACATCCCGTGTGCTCTATCATCTAGACTTCTCCACGAAACTCTTCCTTTGAAAGGTCTCTCGTGAGTGTCAACTCTCGCAACGCCATACCTGCCCTCCCTTCACCAGCGTACACACATAACCTTGACCCTCACCCATCCACCAAACAACACTCCTTTCAGTTTCCGCAGTATGCCAGCCTACCCGCCCGCGCTGGTTTCTTCTGCGCTGTCTTCTCTTCTCTCTTTAGGTAGACAACCAGCTCAGTTTTGAAAGCCCTCTTGCTCTGATGACGTTCAGGCCCCCTCCATCGATAAACACCCCATCTGCTTGTACACCTGATGTGCAGGAGCCGCATAATGTTGGTACTGATTTGTTACCTGCGACGCCCCTGGCACCGGTCCCTGGGGATGATTCGGGACTGGCTGCATCGGCTACATCAGTTGCATCGGCGGTGGCATCTGAGACATCTGAGGCATTGACATCCGGTCATAGCCATATCCGGGCGTCATCATCGGACCGGAACACTGAGGTATCATCGGCACCGCTTCATAGCCGGACATCATCGGCCCCTGGGACATCATTGGACCGATACCCTGAGCCATCACCATCGCTTACACCCCAGTCCCATCCATCAGCACAGCTCCCGCCCTGCTCCTCTCATCTTGATAGAATCATAGAACCGCTGAACCGAGTCCAAACATTCGTTCCCAGTTATAAAACCCCTGATCCTGATCTCTTAAAACACCAGACACTGGAAGTCCTCCCCTGTCCCCGGTGGAAGTTTTGCCGCTAGTATCGCGGGTATTGTTGCTTACCAACAGGAAGATCCCCCACTCGTTTCGTGGATGTTGTTGAGCTCCATTTAGCATTTTTTTTCTTCTTCTTGTTGGAGTGACTGTGAGAGTGAGAAAGCCTGGTGAGATTTTTTTGGTTCTGCTGCTTCTTCTGCTAAGGATAGTGTAGGTAGACACTCTCGTTCACACCTGGACGGGTAAGGTATCGTTTGGGCATGGACAGGACAGGAGGGGATTTTTATTGTGTTGTGGTTGTGCACAACTTGTTATTGTGGTTGTCGTTGTACACAACTTGTTATTTTACAATTCAATCCTGGTTATGTTATTTATTAGCTTGGGACTTCGAGTCAAGTTCATTAGGCCTTTTCCATTGCTTACTGTTGGGTCTAGTTCCAGAGTTAAGGCATAACCAAAAGCTTGAATACCCTATTCGAGAAATTTTACAATGTGTTTTGGGATCTCTCAAATCTATTCATTCCCCTTTAATAAATCTCCATTTTATCCCACGCTCAAGAGAGTTTAGGATAATTACGGATAGACAATGTCAAGCGTACCAAGAGTACCAAGCTAACAAACAAACAAGCATTGGATTGTAGTTGTGGTTGTTGCACAACTTGTTATTGTTGTTGTGGTTGTTGCACAACCTGTTATTGTTGTTGTGGTTGTGCACAACTTGCTTTTTTCTTCCCCTGACGTCGTCGTCCTCCGCATTCACAGTCGCAGTCGCTGTTGTTGTTGTTGGTGTTGTTTCCAAGCTTCATCGCTCTTAGCCTCGATGTCCATGTCCCCCTCAGTCAGTCCCTTTTGCACCCTCAACAACCTCGGTACTCGCAGCCTGGTGGTGGGCGCCCTCGAAGTTGGAATTATTCTCAATGTCGTCGGGGGTCTCAAGACTAGCAGTAGTCTCAACCTGAGGAGGAGTGTCTTCAACCTTGGCATTATTGTTATCGTCCTCCTCGAGACAGTCTCGTGCTTGGTACTACTCTTGGAGGAGTTGTTAGTACCACCAGCGGTATTGACGCTCTCGGCGTTTTTTGTTTCCAACAACAGCTTTGCCGTTTTTAACGTTGTTATCCCCAACGTCTCTGCTCCCAACCTCTACACCCTCACCCTTCAACAACACCCCCCCATCATCCACAGCACTACCAGGCTTTACTCACCCCGCCCCCTACCCTCAACCTCCCTTCCCTTTACGACGACAAGAAGTCTCCTCCCCCTTGCAAGACCGTATGCAAGACGTCTTTCCAGAGGTAGAAGAGCGATAAGCCTTCACCAGTCCGCTTTGGTTCTGGTTTTGGTTCTGGATTTGGCTGACCCTCCTCAAACAACCGCAACTCAACATCTTCTGCCGTCGAGAGGCTCCGGAGCCCATCGGCTTTCAACGCAGCCGCGGATATCCTCTGGCAAATCATCGTATCCTTATCTAATATAATTATATCGCAGAAGAACGGGTAAGGAATAGAAGGAGAAACAGTCGGAGCAGGGGCGGGTGGAGATGAGGAAGGATCTGGGGCAGCCGAAGAAGAAGTAGGAGGAGGAGCTGTGGCGGGTGAAGAAGAAGAAGAAGAGGGATCCGGGGCAGCTAAAGTCGATTTAGATTGTGCTGCCGCTGTTGTAGGTTGGGGGTTTGATGATGATGAACCCTCGCCGTTGCTGGGTAAGACGGTCGTTTTCTTGTTGTTGATGATGTTGTTGTTGTCCTCCTCTCTCTTAGAGCTCTTCTCACTCATTTCACCCAAGTCTTCCATCTCGGGCTCGGCAGGGCTCTTGCCCTTTTCCTCATTCAACCCAGATATCCCCCCAATCAAGGATCTCTCCTTCATATCCGCCTCCATCATCTCCCTCAAGGATCTTCCCGTGTCGGCGGCGGTCACACAACCAGTCTCAGAACTGGACGTCGACGCATCATTACCAGTAATGCGTAGACTTCCAGATAACATCCGTTGGTAGATGCTGTCCCATTTTCTGTGCATGTATAAAGGAATGCCTGGTCCCAAGTCCTGGGACCGCCTCAGCCGAGTTAGGAATTTGCTTTCGACTGTTGTCCACTCGTTTTCTTTAGGGTCTACTAGTGACTCGTAGCTCTCCAGTTCGTAGCGGTCCGGTTCCTTGGCCTTGTCGCCGTTGTTGTTCGTGGTCTCAACGGGTGGTCCACAAGCGACAAGTCCTGGAATATCGTCATCATCGGAATCACTGGATGGGAGAGCTCCATACTTAAAATAGTAGTCCCTTGGGCGGAGCCGGATATGCCCAACGGAGACAATGAAACGCCCATTCTATTCTCCTCTTTTATATAAACGTTCTTTTACTTTACACGTATTCTATATTTATTTATTTATTTATTTATTTATTTATATATTTATTTATTTATTTATTTATATATTTACTTATTTAATTATTTTTTTATACATTTTGTCACTTCTTTATTTATTTATTAATTTATCAACTTATTTATTTATTAATTTTCTTTTAATTCAATTATTTATTTATATATTTCTTCATTTATTTATTTATTTACTTTTTCGTATTTATTTATTGATCCATTTCTTCATATATTTATTTAGTTATTTATTTATTTATTTATTTACTTTTTTGTATTTATTTATTAATCTATTTCTTTATTTATTTATTTATCTATTCATTTATTTTTCTACTTATTCTCGTATTTGTTTATTTACTTCTCTATTTCTTTATTTTTTTTCGTATTCGTTTATTTACTTATTTATCCATCTGTTTCTTCATTTATCGATTTATTTACTTTTTTACGAATAAATTTATTAATTTATTTACTTATTTATCTATATATTTGTTTACTATTGCTTTCTTTTCTTAATTACGTTTCTTTCTTACTTTATATCCTTACTTCTATATAATTTTTAATTTTCTTATTTAGTTTTTTTTTCTTTTTTCTTTAAATTCTTTTTTTATTTTCTTTTTTTCATTTACCTTTTCTCTTTTTTCCTTCTTTTTATTTTCCCTTCTTTCATTTTATTATTTTTTTTCATTAACTTCTTTACTTTTTAATTCATTTAAAAAAACTGCTTTAGAACCGGAAACGCCGATTTCTAGTCGAGGAGCGCTCTAAAACGAAAACCGATAACGGGAATTGACTTAAAAAGTGTCACAGGCCTAGCCGTAACTACACGTAATTGGCATATTGCCATCACGTACTTATACTCGTATAATGGTCGCTTCCTAAGACGTACCACTATATTCGGGATAATCCCGCCCGTACGGGATATTATATCACTACTTACCGCTTATACGGTTAGGGTTATTTGACCGCACGTAACCAGCGCGTTCCCGTTACGCCCTATAAAGGGCGGGCCTCCCACGTACACTTTCTTCCTTTTCTTCTTTCTTCCTTTATATAATTATATATATTTATATCTATTATTTACCCTTATATTAATTATCCCTATAATAATTAATTACACCTTTAAAATAACGCGTTTACGCGTAATTTTATTTTATTTAAAATAAATCGCCTATTTCCCGCTCGCCGTATACAAACCGTCGAATTAACGTATCTCTTTTATTATTAAATCTTTTTATTTAATTAAATAAAAGAGGGTTTTTATATTTAATAAATAAAAAGATTTATAATAATTAAACAATCCTAATTATACCGCTCTTTATATTTTATAACGGTAATAGCGACCCCGTAATTTTCTCCTTTAATAATATATCGAATATTCTCCTTAACGCTCCGGCTTTTAATATTAACTTTATTAATCCTAATAACGTTATTATTTTAAAAGCCTTATATAATATTATTAACGGTAATAATAGCCTAATTCTTAACGTTAATATCGCCTACGCTACCCTCTACGAATTTACTTCCGACGAAAATATTAAAGAAATCTTCGTAAATTTCAGCGACGACGAAAAGCCCCGCTTTATCCTTTATAAATATTTCGACCGCGCTTCTTTAATTATTAAAAAAGCCGCTTTCGCATTTATTATTTAATTACTTAGCCGCGTTTATTAATGCCTTTACGACGATTATATATTTATTCGCAATTAGAATAATAATTTTATTAATTAATTCGATATAGTTTTTATCGACTTTAAAAACCTTTAAACGTTATACGCCGCTTTTTAGAAGGAATATTCCGATTTTAAAACCTAATATAATAAATTTAATACCCAAACCGTTACTATATTTTCTAACTTTAGTAACCCTAACCCTACCGCTCCGGGTATTAATAATATTTATAAATAAATAATCGCCGACCCCTCCGTTTTTATTAATTTTAAAAAGGATTTTACTAAATATATTTATATTTTCTATTTTTAGCGTATAATTATTTAGACCTAATAAATTTGCGACCCAATATTATTCTAAGACGAGCGTTAAAAAATTCTACGTATAATTATACTATTCGGCCCCGACTTTAAATCTAATATTAATAATTTTATTAAAATTATTATAATTAAGAATAATAAAGACGTTTAAAAGTAGAAGATAAGCGCCGAATTTATATAATATTTAATTAAACGTTTCGAAATAATTAATATTAAATAGAATATTTAACGTCGTTTAACCGAATATTATTAATTTAATAAGAATTTTACTAATTTCGAAATAGAATTAACGTTTTTAATAATTATTTACAGTTTAATTAAAATTTAGAAGGTCGAGTATTTAAAGAATAAAATCTCTAAATGTATTTATAACGCCGGCGCTTATTATAAGCCTCCTATTAATAATACTTAAAATAAATGGTTAAAAATATATTGTAAAATCGTTTACGTTTAAAATAATACCGATTATTACGCCTATATAGCCTATAGTATTTTTAATAGCGCCTTTAATAATAATACTAATACTAATTCCGGTAGTAATTCCAATTCCGCTATTAATAATTCTAATTCTATTTTTAACTTTAATAATTATATCGTTAATTAGGGCGGTAATAAAATAAATCTCGACGCTATTAACTTTATTAGTATTATTTACCCTAATATATTAAATTAGTATATACGTAATAACTTTTATCGTCGTTACGGCTAATTTAGTTATTTAATTAAAGATTATTTTCGTTCTATTAATTATAATCCCTAGGGCCCTATTAATAAGAATAACCGTTGTAATAGTAATTATAATCGTAGTAGAAATAATAATAATAGTAATAATAATACCGCTAACGTTCGTAGCGTTAATACCCTTATTATTAACTTAGCTCCCGCCCCGGCTATTAACCTAGTTCCCGCTTAACCCGCCGAATAAATTATTAGTAGCGAATATTATAATAATTAAAGAAATATTTAATTTCTATATATAATTGTATATAAAGGCCCGGGTTAATATTATTAAAGAAGTAAATTTTAAATTATAAATTAAAAAATTTGGAGGAAATACGAATTTAATCTTTAAATAATTCCGTATCTTTAAATTTAATACTCTTATTATTTTATATATATACCGGATCGCGTAAAAATTATTATATTATTTTAATAAATAACGGTTATTCCGTTTACGCCTTTTTAAATTTTTCGTTTATAAAAAAGAATAACCTTCTACGTTTTAAACTTTTATAATTAAAGAAATTAATCCTTACCGATAGAATCGTTAAAGGTATTATTTTTAAGGGAATCCGCGCCTAATTCCGTATTAATCTTTATATAGAAATTATTACCTTCTTCGTTTATAATATTTCTAAAAATTATCCTATTATTCTCAGCTTCCTATAAATATAATATTATCGATTTAAAATTAATTATAATAATTATACCGTTTACTTTATTTAATACCGCGGCTATTACCTCCCTTTAAATCTTTTTAATAAATAAATTACTATATTTAAAAGCTTTATTAATTGTATTATAATAGTAATTATTCGCCTATTATTATAATTAAATACCCTAATTTTAACCCCGCCGCCGCCTCCGCTCCTTAAATCTCTTAAAATAACTTTATAACCGGAGTCCGCTTTTTAAATTACCCTACGAATAATACCGATCTCTAAATTACTACCCTCCTCCTTAATTTCTAAAAATAAATTTACTTTAATTCCTTCCCTAATCCCTAAAATTAAATAATATAATAATTCTTTACGCCGTATTAATAACCCCGTAAAGGCTTTAATCGCCAATCGAGCCGGGATTAAAATATAAAGAATTTCCGGTACGGCCGCCCTTTTTATTAAAATTAAGAGCCTTACGGTTTATAAATTATATATTCGCTTAAATAGCCGCTATATTTCTATTAGAACGGTATACCTAATATAATTATAATATTTTATATGTATTAATAACGTACTTAATACGGCCAATATTAAAGAATTTAACGCTATTACATTTAATTACGTATACGAGAAATAGAATTTCAAGCCCCTAATTACCAATTACGCTATATTAAAACGGCTATTTATAATTTCGGAATTAACGGACGTCGAAGAATTAATAAAGGATATAATAAATAATATTATAAATAATAAAAGAGAATAATATAAATACTTTTTACTACCGTTTATTTATCCGTTTATTAATATAATAGCCGGTAATACCGATTTTAATAAAGATAAAGAAACCGCTATTTTAATAAAAGTATTAAACCTAATAAAAGATTTTAGCCGGGATATTCCCGTATATAAAAAAATCCTTAAATAAATTTATATTACTAAAATTACCGAAGAGGATGCAAAAATCTTCTTAAAAAAGAGCGATAAGCTTATTAAATTTAATAACGAAATTAAAACTAAAATCCCAATTAAATATTATAAAAATATCGAAATTTTCTTTCCCCGCTTAGTAAAAGAAATCCCGTTATATCGCGCTTACGATTATAAAATCGAATTATTATTAGGATAATAACCGCTTAATATAAAGCCTTAACGTATTACGTCTATTAAAGTAGCCGTAATTAAAAAATAAATTAATATTAATCTTTAGAAGAAGTTTATCCGGCCTTCTTAATCCGCCGCTACGGCCCTTATTTTCCTTATTAAAAAATTTAATAATAAAATCCGTATTTATATCGATTATTATAATATTAATAATATTATTATAAAATCCCGCTATTTATTACTATTAATTAAAGAAATATTCGATATTATTTATAAGGTGAAAATCTTTACCAAATTTAATATTATTATTACATTTAATTATATTCGGATTAAAGAAGGATACGAATAATTTATAACGTTTATTACCCGTTTCGGCCTTTTCGAATTAATAATTTACTTATTCGGTCTATAAAGCGTACTAAGGATATTCTAAAATTATATTAATAATATATTTTATAATATTTTAAACGTTTATATTACTATTTATTTAAATAATATTTTAATATATTCTAATAACGAAAAAGATTACGTCTATTATATTATAGAAATTTTAAACCGTATAATTAAAGTAAGCTTCCAATTCGATATCGATAAATACGAATTTTATACTACCCGTATAAAATATTTAAATTTAATTATTACTCTGGGTAATTTCGAAATAGACCCCGAGAAAATTATTACGGTTACCGCTTAAAAGGCTCCGGATTCTAAATACTCCCTCTAACGTTTCTTAAATTTTATAAACTTTTACCGATAATTTATTAAATACTTCTCTATTATCGTAGGACTATTATACGAATTTATAAAGAAAAATATAAATAAAATAATATAAATATAGACCGAATAGTACTAAAAATCGTTTAATACCTTTAAAAAAGTATTTACTATAAGTCCCGTTCTACGAATTTACGATTAATTTAAATAAATAATTGTCGAAACTAACGCTTCCAATTAAGTATATAACGGTACTCTTTCGCAATATAATAATAAAGGTATTTTACGCCTAATTATTTACTTTAATTAATAATATATAATGGCTAAAAGTAATTATAATATTTACAATAAGGAATTATTCGCTATTATTAAAGTATTAGAGGAATAGAGGTTAAAATTCGAAGGCGCGTAATAGCCTTTCGAAGTATTAACGGATTATAAAACTTTAAAAACGTTTATTATTAATAAGCAACTCTCTCTTCAATATATATAATAATCCTAATTTTTATTATAATTTAATTTTATAATTAAATATTAACCGGGTTCCTTTTAAATCCGATTTAACGCTTTTAATTATAAATTAAAGGATATTCTTTACGAAGGAGACGAATGCCTATTCGCTTATAATAAAATACTTTTCGACTAAAATATATTTATTAATAGAATTTGGGTATTAAACGACGTAAAAGCGGAAACGGATTCCGAAATTAATATAAATACGTACTATCTTTACAATTTAAAAGTCTTTAACGAAAAGTCTATAAATAATTTTATTACTAAATTTTATAAAAAATCTATTTTCTTTGTAAACTTTTTAACCTACTTTTAAAACTCCGAACGTTACGCCTAATTTAAAGAAATACGAAAATAAATAATAAAGATTACGTTTATAGAGTACCGAATAGTATAAGGGCGAGTTTATTACCGTAACGCTATTATCGTTAATTTAAAAGATATAGAATTATAATTTTAATTAATCCGTTATATTTATAACGCCCCTTCTATTAATTACCTAAATCGCGAAAAAACTTTCTATTTATTATTTTATTCGTACTTTTAATTAAGGATATATTAATTAATTCGTATTTATTATAAAATATATTTTTAATACGCTAAAATTAAACCGTTATATTACTCCTCTTATAAATTATTAAAATTATTAGACGTCCCTTTTACCGCCTAAAAAGAGATTTTTATCGATTATATTACCCCTTTTACCCCGTATTTACGCTACGGTTAAAAATTTAAATACGTTATTATAATAATTAACTATTTTATTAAAATACGCTATTATATCCTTTATAAAACTTTTATTATTAAAGAATTGGCCGAACGTTTTATTAAGCGGATATATAATTTATATAGCTTCCCCGATTTTATTATTTCCGACCGTAATATTTAATTCATTTTAATATTTTAGCGCGCTTTATTAATATAATTAAAGGTTATATTAAAATTATCTTCCGCTTTTTATTTAATAATAAATAATTAAACCGAATATATTAACGTAAAGATAGAATAATATTTAAGGATATATATTACTTAAGTATAGAATAATTAAATTGATTAATTATTATTCGCAGAATTCGTTAATAATAATTAAATTTCCGAAATAATTAATATCTCCCCCTTCTTTATTAATTATAATTTTAACCCCCGTATAAGCGTCGAATTAACGGTACTTTATCCCCCCGAAATTTCGGTAATATAATAAAAAGAATATTTTAAAGCCTATAAAATCGTTAATCGTTTTAAAAAAATATTCGATTATATTATAACGAATACCCGAAAAGCTTAATAACGTTATAAAAATAATATTAATACCCGACGGTCGGACGCCCTAATATATAAATTAGGAAATCGAATTTTATTTAATACTATTAATTTTAATTCTAGCTACCCCTATACTAAATTAATACTATTTTTCGAAAGACTTTTTATAATTACCGGTATTAATACCTATACTATTATACTCGAACTCCCTAATAATATAAAATATAACCCTACCTTTTACGTTAATAAAATTAAATATTAATTAAATAATAGGTTATTAAAATAATTATAATTAAATAAAAATATACGAACGAACTACGGTCGGACTTTAAAGCGTACCGACGATAATAAGGAGTAAATTAAGTAGGAATTTATTAAAATTAACGGCTATAAGAAGGAAGGCCGCTTCTAAGAGTATTATATTATATAGGTACCCCTTTACGCCCCCAATTAGTAATTAAAGAGTAACGTTTCGATATATCCGGAATATATACGCCGATTCTACGAAGAAAACTTAAATACCCTAATACTACTGTAATAATTCGAAGAAGAGAAGAAACGGAGGAAGTAAGAGGTATAGGAAGCCTAGGAAGCGGAAGGAATATAGGAGGATACGGTTACGGCGCCGGAGGAAGCCCCGGAAACGGAAACGGAGACGGAAATATAGCAAGAAGAGTACGGTAGGAAGAGGAAGTTACTACGTTTAAGAATAACGGTTATAAAGATTTTTTTAATAAGGATTTCGATTATTTTATATAATAATAATTAATTATATAATTTTTTTAGAAGGGAGGTAATATTATAAGCCTAACTGTAACTATACGTAATTAGTATATTATTATTACGTATTTATATTCGTATAATAATCGCTTCCTAAAATGTACTACTATATTCGGGATAATCCCGCCCGCACAGGATATTATATTACTACTCACCGCCTACATAATTAGGGTTACCTAACCGCGCGTAACTAATGCGTTCCCGTTGCGCCCTATAAAGGGCGGGCCTCCTACGTATACTTTCTTCCTTTTCCTCTTTCTTCCTCTATGCAATTATATATATCTACATCTACTACCTACCCTTGCATTGACTGTCCCTGTGATAAGAAGGTCTTTTACGTCCTTTACAATATCCTACGACGATTATAGCGACGATAATATATCGTTATTACCGATAACGATTAATAGCAGTAATTATAGACTCGAAAATAGCGTTTATAACCCGCTCGTAGGATTCTTAATATGCAACGACTTTAATATAGTGCGCGCTATAAAGATTTCGGAAAAAATATAAGAGGACGACGAAATTATAAAGAAATTTATTATTAAAATAAATAAATCTTCGAATTATAACGCTATTTCGCTCGAAGACCGCAATTAGGTTTATAAATTATTTAACGAATATACGAAAATCTTTACGAAAAAAAGTAAAATAATACGCCCCGAAATTAATAAGGTTAATAACGATTAAATTATTATTAAGAAAGATTTTAACGATTTAAAGAAAACGATTTTATAAAAATTATAGAAGAACGTTAAAGAGGTATTAAAAATATAGGCTAAAATTATAAAGGATATTCTTCTTAAAATTAAATTTATCCTTTAATATATTATAATTATTACCCCCCTTCCGAAAATATTCCCTATTAATTACGACCGTACCCTTTTTATTCAAAATATTATAATCGATATTTAATATTTAAAGTAAACGAATAAAGAAATTAAAATTTAAATCGAAAAGATATTTCGCAATTTAAAGACCGGTATTATTAATATTATACGAACCGCTACGAAATTATTTATAATTAGAAATTATAAAATTATATTCAATAATATTATATACGAATAATATTAATAATATTAAATTTGGGTTAAGAAAGTTTTTAGCGAAAAAGCGTTTATATTTTTAAATATTATTACGTTAATTATTAAAGGGTTCTTTTAAGTAAATATCGCCGAATATATAAAAATAGAAAATATTATTTATAAAATATAATAAGCGAATTCGACCGCTTTTATTATTAGAATATATTTATAGAAGAAAAGAATTAACGAAAATAAAGGATTTTTTATAATAGAGGTTATAATTATAAAAGTAATTGAAATTCTTTATAAAGGATTCTTCCTTTAAGAAAGCGGCGCGTATATTTATAAATTATTTACTTTTTCAATTAATATTTAATAATATTTTATTTATTAAGGTGTAAAATACTTAAAGAAATTCTATTATAATATTAACGTTTATAAATATTATAATAAGGATAAATATAATAGGGACCGTTTTAGAAAAATAAATTACTTATTTAATGAAAATAAATCGCTAATTTTCTACGCTCCGTATAAAAAGTACGGGTATTACGCCTTCGAAAAAAAGGTATACCCTATTTTTAAAAAAGTTATTGCGAAAATTATTATAAAATACGCCGAAAAATTATACTCTTTTATATATTAAAAGGATTTTAAAAAAAGTATTATATTAAAACCGGCGGTAGTAAAGGACGATAGGGATATTAATTTCTTTAATACCTCTTCTATTACCCGTATTATTATTATTTATAAAAAGGAATTTAAAAGCGGAAATAGAGGCCGTACTTATAAATAGATTAATAGGCCTTTTATTAAATTAAAATTAATAATTAAAGGCCCGATAAACGCGTTTACGAATTTTTAGGGCTTAAATACTTAGAGCGGCGCCGGCTTAATCGCCGCTATTAAACCGGCTATTTAAAAAGAAAAGACTCCTATTCCTATTCTATTTATAAAGTTAAAAAATATTCTTTTATAAAATAATTAATAATCTAATTAAAAATATTCTATTAAAATATAAGGAAATTATACGAAAGAGGGAAATTATTATTCGAATAAAAGGAGATTTATAACGTTATAGCGATTTAAAAGCCGGATAAGAATTTAAATAAAAATATTTATCGTTTATAAAACGGTAAATATATTAGGGTAAATTATTTGGAAAAAAGGAGGGCGGTTATTTACGTAAATAAGAAATAGAATTTTAAAGATTTAAATTTCCGTATTAAAAAAAATTAAATTTCTATAACGTTTCAGAATTTAAAGGAATTATTAATTATTTATTCGATTTATTCTTTTATTAAAATATATAAAATATTAAAATACGAATAAGGGTTTCCCCTCTTTAAATTCCTTGAAGAAAAACCCCCGGTAGGATATTAAATTATAGCCGTTAGGGATTTTAATTTTTATTATCCCGATTAGGATTTAAAGAATAGGGTTAATCCGGAAGCCGAAAGATTCTTTATATAAGTATAATAATAATATATATAATTCGTTACCTTTAGGAGGGAATTGATTTATATAAATAATATAATATAGGAAGAAAGAAATAGAATAATTAATTATATATAAATAATATTAAAAGTCGAAATTAAATATTAAGGGGCGTAACGGTACGAATAAACCGGTTTGGATTATTATCTTTAAGAAATTTAAATTTATATTAGAAGAAAGGTTAGGAAAATAGAAATAAAAGAAGGTTATAATTAAAATTTAATAAATATAAAAAAAGTACGAAAAGCGGCGTTATAATAGATTTCGGTTTTAGCGAAGATTAATACGAAGGAGGAATTGGAATTTATATTCGATAAATTCGATAAAGAATTTATAAATATAGTAGAAAAATTCGTCTTATATTAGAAAAAAAATCGAGGGAAAAAAATAAAGTAATAAACGTTAGAATATAAAATAACGATAAAAAATACGAAGTGGAAATAATAGAAGTAATATAAGGAAAGGATATTTTCGAATTAGGTAAAATTTATAAAAATATTAATAAAGAAAAGAAAGATTAATACGAAAATTTAATAAATAATATAATAAAAAAACGTTAAAAGGGCGTTAAAAAATTTAAATAAATTTTAAACCCTCGAAAAATAAGCCCGTACCCGAAGTTATTTATTAATGAACCCGCCTAAATTCCTAATTTTTAAATAATATGAAGGAATAAAAGAAATTAAAAATTATAATAGTAAGGCGAATATTTTCGCCGAATATTTCTTCTTAAAAGTAAACGTTTTTACGGATTATTTATTTAATTAGACCCTTCTTTTAAATATTAATGATTCGTTATTTATTAACGAATTAATTACCGAAGAGGATATTTAAAATATTTTATTTCGGATAATTTTAAATAAAGTACCGGGTATTAATTAATATTCGAATAAATTTTTAAAGATTTATAAGGAATTATTCTAAAAAGTTATAACCGCTTTTGTAATTTCGAATTTTCGTCTTAAATATTTCTTATAATAATTTAAGAATATAAAAGTAATCGTTCTTAAAAAATTAGGAAAAACCGTTATATAATAAAAATTAGTTAACGCGTAGAGGTTAATTTTATTATTAAATAACGTTAAGAAAATTTTCGAAGCGTTCGTTATTAAAAGATTTATTTAAACCGTGGAAAAATTTAATTTCCTATTAGAAGGCTAAATAAATAATTAAATAAACCGTTCGATCGAATTTATTATCTATATTATTACGGATATTATATATACGGTTTAAAAATTCGGAGCCGTTATATTATTAATACTTTTTAATTTTAAAAGCGTATTCGATAAAATTAATTATAAATAATTTAAAGCGGAGCTTCAACATGAGAAGTGTTGAATAAATACGAGCGTTGAGCGTAGCTTCTTCTATAATACCGTGACCCCCTACAATAATCCCTGTAAATCTTCCCGAAGTTTACCCGCGATTTCGCGACCTGTAATTGGCTGGAAAAAAATTCTCGAGTTGGAATTAGCTGAATTAGACTCCCCATCCCTATTTGCCAAGCTCGCTTAGCGTTTAGCGCCTCGCTTAAGGCTTGGCATTCAAAAGTGGGTCCTATCAAGACAAAGTGGGTACCAAAATGATGAGTAAGCCGAGACGAGTATAATGGTACCACTCACGTGACCGTAGCTAGCTTGCCGGCCGAGAAAAACGACTTTGAAAAAAAAAAAAAACCGACGGATGGAATTTGGCAAATTTTCGAAAAATTTCGCTAAGTCCCCAAACTTTCTCGCCTACCCGGCACTTAAAAAAAAATCGAAATAAATTTGGCCGCCGGGGGGGTGGGGGGGGGGAAAGGAGGGGCGCGGAGGGGTAGTAAATTATAATAATAATAATAATAATAATAATAATAATAATAATAATAATAATAATAACAATAATAATAATAATAATAATAATAATAATAATAATAATAATAATAATAGTAATAATAATAGTAATAATAATAATAATAATAATTATAATAATAATTATAATAATTTGAAGCGGAGCTTCAATATGAGAAGTGTTGAATAAACACGAGCGTTGAGCGTAGCTTCTTCTATAATACGGTGACCCCCCTGCGTCGATCCCAAAAATCTTCCCGAAGTTTACCCGTCTACCCGAGACTATAATCCCTGTTTCTCAACCTGCAACTGGTTGAATTAAACTTTTGCTAAGGCGCTAAAGATGGGACGAGGCTTGGCATTCGAAAGTGGGTCTGATCACAACAAAGTGGGTACCAAAATGATGAGTAAGCTGAGACGAGTAGATTGGTACTACTCACGTGACCGTAGCTAGCTTGCCGGCCGAGAAAAACGGCTTTGAAAAAATCCGACGGATAGATATATAATAAAAAAAAAGGATTTTATTTTATAAATAAAACGTTGTAGCTAACCTAGCAAATGTATGGTTATAATAGATACCCTTGAGCGGTCGGTTCGATTCCCAGCTGGAGTAAAAATAATATCCTTTCAAAAATATTTAAATATTAAAGAAAAAATGATAAATAAATAATAATAAATAAATAAATAATAATAAATACATGAATAATAATAATAATAATAATAATAATAATAATAATAAAAATAATAACAATAATAATAATAATAATAATAATAATAATAATAAAAATAATAACAATAATAATAATAATAATAATAATAAGAAGAATAATAATAATAATAAAAACAATAATAATAATAATAAAATAGAGGAAGTAAATGTTAAGCTCCGCTTCAAGTAAATTTCTGCCCACCTGTATAAAATTTGCCAAAGGCAAATTTTGCGGGGGTACGGGGGCGGCAGCCCTCGTTATTATATACCCTATAGGAAATGTAATTTTTATAATAAATTTTCAAATAAGTAACGAATTTCGTTAATAAACGAAGAGGTTCCCTCTTCTTCGACGATAAAATATCTATTCCCTACGCTATAGAAATTTAAATATTTTAAAGCTCCTTCCTCTCTTTAATTCTTTTTATCCTCTTTATTATTTTATTATATTATAAATTAATTACGGTTAAAAATATAATTATTATCGGTTTCGCCGATAATATTAATATTATTATTATAACGAAGATTATTAAAGAAAATTATAGGATATTTTAAATAATATAGGAAATTTACTTTAAATAAGTAGGGGAGAGAAAATATAAAATTCAAAGCGAATACAACGGAATTAATATATTTTATACGGATAAGGGTATTAAGAACGGAGATTTTTTAATTCGGGGATATTATATTTTAATTAACGGAATTGATAAAATTCTTAAACGTTTAATTAAATTATAAATTTAATTATCGAATTTACGCGGAGGCTATTAAGAAAAAAATAAAAATTTAAACGAATACGCTAACCCGGTTAATTATAAAGATTTAGGGTTATTCCTTCGTTTATACGAAGGAGATTTATATTAAATATATTTAAAGTACGATTATATATAAAGCTTCAATTTTCTATTAATTAATAAAAATATATAGTAAATTCCGAAGGATAATAATCGGATTAATTAAATATTAAATTAAATATTTAAAAGTTATAATTAAGGCGTATAAGGTTACGCCGGTACGGAATTTTAAAATGGAAATTTTTTACTTGTTATTCGATTTTTATTTTAATAAATAGGTAAAGGTTTTCGAAGAGAGATTCGCTTATACGGATTAAATTAAATTCGTCCGAAGAATAATAATTTAAGTAATTAATTATATTTAAATGAAACGAATAAAAAGTTAATTATTTATTAATAAATTAGAAAGTAGTACCGTTAAAATTAAATAAATAGAAGAATAAATACTAATAGAGAATTTTATAACGATTATAATAGAATTACCCCCGGTAATGGGCGTACCTATTTAACCGTTATAACCGCCGGAATTTTTAACCTTTAATTAAAAAGTATAATTAAAGGATATTATAAAAAGAGAATACCATAGCGCGGGAGGGGGGTTTTTGAAAATGGTCACAGGGATGGTCCGGTAACTATAAAATATAAGATCTGTAAAATCGTTATATGACCAATCTTCGCTCGAAACATTACAACTAACTAATTAAATATATACCGTATAGATTATTTGTAGTAAACTTGCTCGTTAAGTGTAAATATTTCTATAGCAGCGCGTTTCGTTTTAATAAACGTATTTAAGCTACATCCAACTTAGACTTCGCAAATAATATATACATCTTATAATATTATATTTGAAAACTATTTTGAAAAATTAATTAAAAATACTTCTATTTTACTAATTAAATTTCTAAACCTTATTAATATATCCCTATTTCTATTTAGCGTTATTATTTTATTTATATTTTTATTTATAAAAAGTATTGAAATTCACTTATTTCTAATTTATATTAATAATTAATTACCGATATATATATTATTTATTAAATTTTCACTTATTTTATTTATATTAATTATAAAAATTATCTATATTTAATTATAAAGTTCGATTAGCCTATAATAATTTAATTCGTCTTTACGAAGCCCTTTAGCCGAATATATTTATATTTATTTAATTTTAAATTCTTTTAATTAAATATATTCGTACCCATTATTTAATATATATTAAATTAATTTTTTTATAATTATACTATTTCTTTATAAATATTATATTAATTAAAAGGTTATTTTTATAGAAAGTTAATTACTTTTAATAAAACCGTTTTTAAAGTAAAATTAAATTATAAATAAAAATCAAAATTTTATAATAAAATAATTAAAAGTAGATAAAATAACGTGGATTAATAATTTAATAAATATAATAAAATGTAATCTATTAAATCTAATTTATAATATAATTACCGGCTATCTGGGCCTTATATTACCGGGTCCTACTCCCCTAATCCCGCTCTTAACTATTAAATACTAGGTTGGGTCTATATTACCGGGTCCTATATTACCGGGTCCTACCCTAAAGTAAACCGGCTTTTAGCTTCTATTTTTATTTTTCTTCCTCTTTATCTTCCTTTTCCTACTTCCTTCTTAAATTATTATTAACCCCCGATAAATCGTACTAGAATATTATTATTTATAATTATAATAAATAAGAATATAAATAATTAAAATTAATAAAAGGTTAATAAATTCCTATTTTTATCGGTTATTAAATAGGGTTACTCTAATAATTAAATTTATATTCCTCTTACTTCGATTTTACTTAAATTATACGTATATTATAATATATTATAAATAATTATAGGAAGGGTATTTAAAATTATAAACCTAATTAATTAATTATAAAATATAAAAAATTAGGGATACCCATAGCGGAAGTACTTTAAACGGGGTAGAAGTACCGTTTATAAATAGTAAACGCAATAAATTAAAGTAATAATCCGTATATAGTAAGCGATCTAAATGCAATTTATTAGTAAATTAGAATAAAGTAAGCCAAAATAACCGAGGATAGGGGAACTAATTATTAAATTAATAACCGTTAATAATAAGGGTCGAATAATTGAGTACATTTCTTTCGAAAATTGGAAGTATACAATTAGGCCTACTTCCGAATTTAATTATAGAATATTAATTATTAAATAGAGGGATTATTTTATTAAATTCAATTTATTTATTATATCCTAATTATAAAATAGTATTTTATTTATTATTTTTAATTATTAAAAATTGGAATTTAAGAATAAAGAATAAAAAATTATTATATTAAGAGACGGATAAATTTTAAAAACCAATAAGATTTTTTTTATAATTATAATTAATATTAGGGTTATTAATTCGGGGGGGCTTTTAAGGGGGTATAAAATAGGAAGATTTACCGAATAATAAAAGTTTAAATTTATATATTAATAAAACCTTCGTATTTAAAGCGTAAAAGGATTTGGAATTAGAAAATATTAATTTAATATATTTCAATTTTTATAAATATTAAATTTCGAATATTAATTGAGCGTAAGATTTATAATTTGAATATAATAGTAAATAAGGCCGTTTATAATAAAGGCTTTAGAAATAATAACCGAATTAAATCTTTTCGGAAAGTTGGGAATAATTTATATACTTTATAAAAGAGATAAAGGATAAAAGATTTATCCTCTTAAAGTATCTAAAAGTAGGAAATTGTAATTAATTATTAATAAAAACGATATTACCCTTTAATAACTAAGATATAAAGTAATAGAAATTTTAACCTCGGAATATATTATTATAAAATGCCGTTTATAATTAATATTTTAAGTTAAAACTCAAGGATATTCCTAATTTAGATATTTATAATATTGTAATAATTGAATATAGAAGAGGACTAGGATTTAGAATAGAATAAAATCGTTATAACGTTTATAATTATAATAATAATAATTGAAAAGAAAAAGGTTATAAAATCCAATATTTAAGAGTATAGAATATAAATACAGCGGAAGAACTAACGAATAAATCGAAGAACGGCGGAAGACGGAATATTGAAGTATAGAAAGAAATATAGACCCGGAATTAAATACGACGGATAGTATTTAATACCCGGGCGTTAAAGCGAGTAAATTAGAGGTTTTATCTTATCTCTTTCTATTAGGTTTCTATTTAATACTTTTATTTACCCTTAATATTATTATTTTATTTCTTCCTTCTTTATATTTTAATAGCTTAAACGTTCGATAAAAGTAATATACTATATATCGTCGATAATATTTAGCGTAATAAGGTATTATAATTATAAAATTATTATATTGAATATTTCCCTATTAAAATTCCTTTCCGGACTTTATTATATTATAAATATAATAAACGATTATAATTATTTATTAAATAATACACCCTTTTATATTAATTTATATAAAGTAAATATTATAATTAATATATATAAAATCTCTATTACCCCGGGTAATTATTTAGAGGTGGTCTATTCGTACTGTTAGAAACGTCTTGTCGGACTGTGGTCCAAAAAAATAAAATAAGGTAAATAAATTGTAGTTTAACGAAACTAAAATGTTTAAATATAAAAAGTATATCGGAATTTTTGTCATTTTCTATATTATATTATAGGGGTCCTACGGTAGAGCGAAGCCTACGTTAAAGCCTACTATCTATAAAGATTGAGAAATGAAAATTTCCCTTGTTTAAAAAATGTATAAATTAATTTAAGATAAGATAGTGGACGCGGCAAATTTTGAGACTATCTTTATAAAATTCAGTAAAATCTGCTCTATATTTTATACCCACTTTCCTCCTTATTATTAATTTCCTCGGCCAAAGAAAGTTGAAGATATTTTTGGACTACAGTCCGATAAGACGTTTCTAACAGTACGAATAGACATCCTCATTATTTATATTTAATTAGGTAAAATATTCGGGAATCCGATAATCCTCCTAATTATAGTAAATTTGTAAATTAAATACTAAATAATAAATTTATATATTAGAAATATAACCCTAAGTTTTAAAATAGTAACGATAATAAATATATAAATTTATCCGGTCTAATAGTATATAAATATACTATTTAAATAAATAAACGAGGTGCCTCTTTTTTTTTCCAAACTTTAACCGCTACCTTTATCCTAAATCCAAATAAAATCCCCAATTCTAAATATTCATTTAATTAAACGGCGTTAGAATATAAACAATAATTTCTTTATTTATTAAAATTTCTTTCTACCCTATATAATATATATTCGGTTATAATCTATTTTAAAAGCCTTTATTAATATTATTATAAAATCGGACTTTTCGTCTTCGGCTTTAAGGTTTAAAACTAATAATAACGGATCTTCTTATATTTTTACCTATTCTTTAAATAACTTATATAATACGAAAAGGTTAAAATAATATTTATCGAATTAAATATCGAACGTCGATATTTCTTCCTTTATATAAAATCCTTCGCTACCGAAATATAGGTTATATAATACTAAAAATCCTAAATAAAATTCTTTTAATACGGAAAATACATTATAAATATTTAAATAATTGTATTTAATGTAATTAATTAGTATAAATAATAATAACCGCCGATCGTTAATACGTAAAATTAGCGTAAAAGCGGCGTTCTAATAATTAATTATAAATATATCTTTAATAAATTCTTTATATATATTTACTATTATTAATTTTATTATAAATATTAAAAATATCGGAAAATTAATTTATTTATAATTATCTTCTCCCTAAAGTATTAAAATTAATCGGTATATACTATATTCCCTATTAATTTCTTATATATATAAACCGATATAAATATTTAGTAAACTTTTCTACTTTATTAACTTATTACCTTTTTACTTTAGGGTTTTAAATATACGCTTTATAATAAATATCCTAATAAAATTAGGTACGATTATCCTTATTTCTAAATTATCTCCTATTACGGAATTAGGGGTAACTATTTCGTTTTTTAATACTATTACTATTAATATAAAAGTAAATATACTTCTTCCCCTTCCCCTTCCCGAAATCCCCCTTCTAAACGTCGAAATTCCTCCTCCGGACGTTCCTCGTCTACCTCTAACGGTTATATTTATACCTCTATTAAAAATACTTTTCGATTTAATTACCTTCCGGCTTCTAATTAAAACGAAGACCTTTTTACCGTTACCTAAAATATAATATATATATTAAAATACTTTTCTTCCGGCTATTATTATATAATTAAACTATTTTTATATCGGGGTTCCGTTACGAATAAATATAATTAAGACGGATTAAATAAACTTTTAAAAAATTAAAATTAACTATTCCTAATAAATATAATCTTTTAATTTTATTATATAAAAGTTTAGGTCTAACGTATTAAAATACCGGGGACCTTTAATAATAAAAAGCTCTTAAAAATATATTTATATATATTTTTCTTTAAGCTAATTAAATAGGAGAATAGGTATAATAATAATAAAGCGTTTATATTCCTTTATATAAAATAATTTGCGGTATATTTTAGGATTCTATATTTTTGCCCAATTTAGAGGAAACCGAATTTCTTAGAATACGAAAGCGGCTTCTTTCTGGAATCTTTTATATAAGAAGCCTTTATCTTCGAATAAATAATTTATTAAAAGGCGGGTAAGATTTATAAATTCCGAATATACTATATTATAAAGATAAATTCGGATATAATCTAATACCGGGAAAATATCTTTTAATATATTAATTAAATACGAATCGTTATATATACCGAATTTTATATACGCTATATCCTTATTTAATTTACCTTTAAACGAATTAATATAGGCTATATAATCGAAATATTAATAATAATATTTTCTATAGCGAATAATATTATATTTAAGGTCGGATTTATTAGTATTCGGAATAAAATAGAATTTATATAATTATTTTACTTAATAGGACTTATATTTTGCCAATTTCTATTATTTAAATATATTTTTAATAAAATATATTACGAAATTATATATAAATAACCGCTTCCCGTTAATAAGAATCTATATTCCTTTATCGAATTTTATAAAATATATTAATAATTATATAATATTATTAAGGTTAGCTCTATATAATTTAAATATAATAGGAAAAATACCCTCTCGTCGTATACGGAACTATTCCTTAAAGAATAATACAGTAATATAAATACCTATAATCGAAACGTAATTAGTAGAGTATAAATTAAATACATTAATAAATATATTCTAAAGTATAGAAAATCGATTTTCTCTAATAAAATTATCCTCGAAATATTAGCGGCCCTATTCTTTTAATTCTAATTCGCCTTTAAAAAGTATAAATAGCCGAATAGGCCGATAATTTTTTATATTTTAATCGAAGATATACTAAATAGTATAAAAATTGTATATATAATCGTTAGGATTGGATTTCGGTTTATCCGAATTAAATTTATAATTTATATCAATTAAGGGCATTATATTAATAGTATTTATTAGAAAGATAAAAACGTCGTAATTCTCTATTAATATTAATTTATAATCGACTATATTAATTATTTATATAGTAGAAACAGGGATTAATTCTACGGGTAAAGCGGACCGAGGGAAAACCGGCTAAATTAAGATAATTGGTATTTATAGATATCTATATTTGGTATTTAAATTATAATATTTAACTTTATTAAGGTAAAGATTTTATAATTAATTATCGGTATATAAGTATAATATTAACGGTCCTCCTATATATATATATATTAATAATAAATAAAATTTAAAGGGAAAATCGGTTTGAAGTTTATCGTTCTATTAAATTCTATAGGGGTAATTAAAGAGCCTTCCTCTAATATTCTACTTATTAAAAAGTTTTCTCTTAATGTTATTAAAGAATTTATCGATACTTTTATATCCTAAGATTTAAATATATAGAAGAAGAATCTACCGCTTATAATCCGTAGACTCTTACTTTACTATTTCGTTTATTATAATTCTAAAATAAAGCCGTCTATTACTTAAATTATTCTTTAATATACTTTTTAGAATAATTTACTCGAGCCTAATAATATTTTAATTATACTTTCGAAATTAAAAATATATATTAACTCTTTAACCTTAATTCTATTTAATAGGATAGTAAAATCGAATTTAATTATACCCTTGTAGAGTATATTGAGGGGGATAATACGGTTAAATCAGTCTATAATTATTTCTTTCTATAATAAGAGTATTTTAAATTTATTTCTATATTATAAAATTAATAATATATCGTATAGGTCGGAATATATTACCCGGGAAATATTATATTTTTTAATCTATAATACTAACGAGAATTCGAATAGTAATAAATTAAATTTTAAAGTTTTATATTTAATTAATATAATTAGGTCGATTACTTTTTAATTCCCCGTATTAAAATACTCGTTATTAAGAATAACTAAAAGTGGGTCCGGCTACGTAAAAATATTGGGTTTATCTAATTCGCCGTTATTATTATTATTATTATTAAAACCTATATTAACTATATCCTTTCTAAAATCGTACTATAATTATAATTATTTAATTAAAGGGTTAAAAATATTTTCTACCGTATTATTATCTATTGTCTAATCGTTATACATCGCTTCCTCTATTTCCTTTATTTGAAGCTCCGCTTCAACATTTTGAGAAGTGTTGAAAAAACACGGAGCAAAGCGTTGAGCGTAGCTTCTTCTATAATGAGACCATACCCCTGCGTCGATCCCTAAAATCTTCCCGAGGTTTTTCGACCTGCAATTGGTTGGATTAAACCTTTGCCAAGGCGCTAAAGATTAGACGAGGCTTGGCATTTGAAAGTGGGTCCGATCACAACAAAGTGGGTACCAAAATGATGAGTAAGCCGAGACGAGTAGTTTGGTACCACTCACGTGACCGTAGCTAGCCTGCCAGCCGAGAAAAACGGCTTTGAAAAAATCTAACGGATAAATATATAATAAAAAAAAAGATTTTATTTTCTAAATAAAACGTCGTAGCTAACCTAGCAAATATACGGTTATAATATATACCTTTAGGCGGTCGGTTCGATTCCCGGCCGGAGTAAAAATAAAATCTTTTTAATAATATTTAAATAGTAAATGAAAAATTAATAAATAAATAAATGGTAATAAATAAATAACTAATAATAAATATATAATTATAATAATAAATAAATAATAAATTAAAATAAATTAGAGTATACTTTAAGACCTTCGTTGAGGCGGAGCTTTAAGTAGAATTCTGCCCCTTTGGAGTACGAGTGTAAAATTTGCCGCAGGCAAATTTTGCGGGGGTACGGGGGCGGCAGCCCTCGTAAATCGCTATTCTATTACTATTATATCTTAGTTTTTTATACCTTCGAAAATATTTTCTCCTATTAATAACGTCGGCGCTATTATTAAGTTTAATAAATTTAGTAGTATATTAGGTAAATATTTAATTATCCCCCCTTCGAAAATATCGTCCTTAAATTATTCGTTAATACGTTAATTAATAATTATATTATTAATAGAACTCCCCGGATTTTATAATTAAAATATTATAGATTTTTATAATTATTAACCGGGAATTTAATTAAATAAAGCCTATTCTATTTATTTATACTTCTATTACTAAAAGAATTCTAAGGGATCCTCATTCTTATATTTTAATATTTAAAATAGGTAAAGACTATTATATAGATAATTCTATATAATACCAATTATAAAAGCATTAATTTCGATATATCGCGTATATAAACCGGGTAAATATTAACGTCGTATTGAAATTCGAATTCGTATTTAAAATTTTTCGCGCTAGCGAACTATATTAAAATAATATTAAATATAAACGTAAATAATTAGACTCTACAATTTCGGGGTCGTTATTATACTAACGCCTAATACCCGGACGGACGCCGGGCTTATTAATAAAAATTAGAACTATATATTTTATTAACCTACTTTATATTTAATAAGTAGTTATTAACCAAGCCCTACTTCCATCCCGCTCGATTCGAGCCTTTACGCATTAGGTTACACTTCCCCGTACCCTTATCCTATTTATACTTTTTTATTAACGTTAATATTTTTCCTCCTTCCCCTATCGATATTTTTGCGGGTATTATACGTATCGCGCCTAATATTATTATTATAAAACTATTTTACGAATAAACCTCGCTTATTCCTAATTTAAATAAACTTTTCTATTATTTTTTATTATTACCCCTTTTTATTATTTATTAAATTAATTAATTATTATCGCTTCGTAAATTAACGTTTAAATTACGCTTTAATCTACTATATTATTATACCCCGTTTATAATTACCCCTACGGTTAACCTTATAAATACTATATTTTCTAACGGTAATTTTAAAATAGCCCTAATAAATACCCCGCAAACTCTAATTAGCGCTTAACCGCAAAATTAAATAAATAGCGATATTATTCCCGAAATTTAAATACTTATATAATTATAATTTTCCGAAAATAATAGTAGTAATTCGTTAAAAGACTATACGATTATAATTAATAAATATAGCGAAGTAATATTAAATTTAAAAATGGATAATCTATTTACCGAGGAGATTTTATAATAATTAATTATAAATACTTAATTATATAAATATTTAGCAATATAATATTTAATATAAAATTTTATAATAAATATTTACCGATAATTTTAATAAATTTATTAATATTAGTATTAATAGTAATAATAATAAGAAACGGAAATATACCCGTTATTTACTAAACGATATATATATTGCCGTTAAAGGCCGTTCGAAGATTACCGAATTTTAAATTCGGTTCGCCTTCTTTATAATATTTAAGGAGGATTAAGCCGATAATCTAGCGGAGTGGAATTATAATAATATAATTAGAAATAGTAAATATATCCTATAGAATTATTTATATAATTATATCTAAAATAATATATCTTTATAGCGTAACCGTTTAATTAATAAAATAATTATAAGTATTTATCCTATAAATAAATATAAAATTTAATTTTAATACCTTTAAGACTTTATAAAAGTTTTATTCTAAAGGAAGCCCCTTTTTAAAGTAATAATAGAGACGAAGGCTATTTATACCGAATTAAAGGAGGAGTATTTTTATAAACTCTTCGTCGAAATTTTTAATTTCTACTATAATTAAATTAACGTTAATAATAACGCGGCGGATATTTAAACTTAATATAAACGTAAATATTATTAATTAATTGTAAAAAGTTATATATTAATAAAATATAATTATTTTCGTTTAATATATTTTTAATATTAAAAAATATATAGAATAAAAGAATAAAGGAGGGGAATCCTAATTAATTTTAAATACCGATTTCTATAAAGTCCCTACTAAAAATTAACTAATTTATAAATAGAAAATTATAACGGACCGTATAAAATAGCAATTTATAAAGCCGGATTTATAAAACGTAATATATATAATTAAAATATAATATTAAAAAAATAAGAAGGCGAAAAAAACGTATAAGGATATCGATAATAATTCGGACGTTTATATTCTAAAACTACTTACTATTACCCCCGCTAGAGGTTAAATTCGTATTTTTTATATTTTTAATAATTATAAGGTCTAATACGAATAAATAACCGATTATTAACGATATTAAGGATTTAATATATTTATAATTATAGAATTTTACTATATATAATTAATTACAAAGAGATAAATATAATAGGATACGAGATATTAATTAATTTAGAAGGATAATCGTAAATTTAATATATTTTATAACTTAATATTATAATATTACCGCGGGGGACCGTATTATATTTATCGAATTTTTAATTAATCTTTTATTTTAATAACTAACGAACTAATAATATAATATTGTATAAATAATCCGAACTAGTATATCCGAATAGCGTTTATAAAATTCGGGTTAATAAATAAGAAGAATAAAATAGAATTTATAATCTTATTTTTATTTAAATTAAATATCGAAACGAAAACTGTAATAAATATAATATATTATAAAGTCCGAATAGCGTAGAAGGTTAGTAAATAAAAGGAATAAAATAAAACCTACGGTTTTATATTTTTATTTAAATTAGATATCGAAATGAGAACTGTAATAAATATAATATATTATAAAGTCCGAATAGCGTAGAAAGTTAGTAAATAAGAAGAATAGAATAGAATTTACGGTTTTATATTCTTATTTAAATTGGATATCGAAACGAAAACTGTAATAAATATACTATAAAGTGCATTAAATTATTAGCGTAGTTTAGGTTAAACGGAAATATAAATCCGGGGATTATTATCCTATCCTTACCGGTATAATATTATACTAATCCCCCGCCCGTTTTCGTATTACCTTATTAATAGGAGCCTTATATTTTACCCTCTCGTTTTATATTTAATTTCTAACTCCCGTTACTAAAATTTCAACCTTTTAATTTTAACCTTTTAATTCCAACCTCTATAACCTCTATAAATTTAATAATAATAATAACGCATTTAATTAAAACTATTAAAGGGCGTAGAATTTCGTTCTTTTCTTCTTTTTTTCTCCTAATTTATTTAGCTTCAACCTCTTCTATCGTTTAATATAATAATTACGATTATAATATTAATAACCAATAGGCATTTATTAAAATTAATATTACCCGGCGATATAATTATATTAAAATTATTTCCTACCTTATTTCGTATTAAATATATTATTATTTCTAAATATAAAATTACATTCCCTTATATTATTAATATTATTTTTAATTATTTATTTATTAATATTCAATTACGTAGTAAATTAAATTACACCCTATTTACCGCGACTTAATTAGAATATATTAATATAATTCTTTAATAATTATTATACTAAATATATTCGTTACTATATTACCGAAAAAGAAATAACGCGCCGCTTCGAAGAAGTAATAATTTACCGCTTCGAAGAATAAATAGCCCGCCGCCTTAAAGAAATAATAATAGGAAAAGATATTTAATAAAAGGATATTTAATTAATCTTTTAAGGATATCCTATTAAATTAATAAAAAAAGGATTAAGTACGTAGTAAAAATAACCCGCTTATTTTTATTAATTTCGGTCCCTAAATTTATTATATCGTCGGCGCTTTTACCGAATTCCCTAATATATTAGAAATTAAATTCGGTAATATTTAAATAAAAGAATAATTCGACCGTTAGAAGGCGGTATATCCCGACGCCGTTTAATTATATTATATATTCTTACATAATTTCCAATTACCTAGAGGATAAACGTTATCGTCGATTAATTTAAAACCGTCTATTAAATCTTATATTTATTTAATTATTTAACCGTTGGAATTTTTTTCTATTTTTAACCTTAAAACGAATAATAAGCGTAAAAATCCGTTTTCCGATATCCCTAAGCCAATTAAAAGTATATATTTCCGATTTTAAATCCGATTTTTTTTATAATTATATTAATTTTAAAAATAGAGCCGCGTATTTCTTTTAATAATTCTTAAATTATTAAAAATATTATAAATATTAAGACCGAATATAATAATAGCGACGAAGATATTAAAACCGAATAGGATAATAGTAACGATATTAAAACCGTTATTAAATTAAAACCTAAATTTATTAAGTTCGAATTTTTTAATAAGGAATTAAAAGAATTCCAATATAATAATAAACCGTTCTTAGATATCTATTTCTCTAATTTAGACGATAACGATAAAAATTAGCTTTTAATTATAAATACCGATATCGAAAATAATAATATAGAAATCGATAAAATTATAACGCTGGATTTTAATATTTCTATAAATAAGCTTTATAATTTTAAAAAATTATTCTTAGCCTTCAAATCCCCCTTCCTAGACGTTTTAAAATCGTTTAACCCCGATTAGTTACCTTCTAACGTTAATAAATTAAATTCCGAAGATAAATTAAAAATATATATTAATAATTTTGAAATCGAATTCTATATTACGTATAATAAGGTCGAAGATTTTATTTTTAATAAATTTAATATTATCGCTAAAATTAAAATAATTACCGATAAAAATAATTACGCCTTTCTCTTCTTTCTAAATATAAATTAAAATCGACCTATTAATTTTTAGGATATAATCGACGCTTAAATAAAATTCTAGGTTAATAATTATATTAAATTGTATCCGGATAATTTAAAATTAAACTTCGCTATTATATATATTAATAATAAGAAGGAATTTCTTAATAATTAGCCGGGCGTTAAATTCGACGGGTTTTACTCTAAAAAACCGTCCTTTACTATTATATAAAACGGTATTTAATTAAATATATACAAAGGTAAATAAATACCGGCTTATTATAATAAGCGTATTAAAAATATTAATTAATACTATAATATAATATATTTCTCTTTTAGAAATATCGAAATTATCCCTTATAAGTTTCTTATTATTATAGTAGAGGATTAAACTATTTAAGGTATTGAATAGCCTTTCGAATTCCGCTAATTTACTTTTATTAATAATTAAGAATTTATAAAATAAGGTTGGGAATTATTTTATATC